>HG992006.1:27168902-27697990 GCA_905220435.1 Amphipyra tragopoginis | reverse complement strand
AACCTAACCTAACCTAACCTAACCTAACCTAACCTAACCTAACCTAACCTAACCTAACCTAACCTAACCTAACCTAACCTAACCTAACCTAACCTAACCTAACCTAACCTAACCTAACCTAACCTAACCTAACCTAACCTAACCTAACCTAACCTAACCTAACCTAACCTAACCTAACCTAACCTAACCTAACCTAACCTAACCTAACCTAACCTAACCTAACCTAACCTAACCTAACCTAACCTAACCTAACCTAACCTAACCTAACCTAACCTAACCTAACCTAACCTAACCTAACCTAACCTAACCTAACCTAACCTAACCTAACCTAACCTAACCTAACCTAACCTAACCTAACCTAACCTAACCTAACCTAACCTAACCTAACCTAACCTAACCTGAGCGTGACCTAACCTAACCTAACCTGAGCGTGACCTAACCTAACCTAACCTGAGCGTGACCTAACCTAACCTAACCTGAGCGTGACCTAACCTAACCTAACCTGAGCGTGACCTAACCTAACCTAACCTGAGCGTGACCTAACCTAACCTAACCTGAGCGTGACCTAACCTAACCTAACCTGAGCGTGACCTAACCTAACCTAACCTGAGCGTGACCTAACCTAACCTAACCTGAGCGTGACCTAACCTAACCTAACCTGAGCGTGACCTAACCTAACCTAACCTGAGCGTGACCTAACCTAACCTAACCTGAGCGTGACCTAACCTAACCTAACCTGAGCGTGACCTAACCTAACCTAACCTGAGCGTGACCTAACCTAACCTAACCTGAGCGTGACCTAACCTAACCTAACCTGAGCGTGACCTAACCTAACCTAACCTGAGCGTGACCTAACCTAACCTAACCTGAGCGTGACCTAACCTAACCTAACCTGAGCGTGACCTAACCTAACCTAACCTGAGCGTGACCTAACCTAACCTAACCTGAGCGTGACCTAACCTAACCTAACCTGAGCGTGACCTAACCTAACCTAACCTGAGCGTGACCTAACCTAACCTAACCTGAGCGTGACCTAACCTAACCTAACCTGAGCGTGACCTAACCTAACCTAACCTGAGCGTGACCTAACCTAACCTAACCTGAGCGTGACCTAACCTAACCTAACCTGAGCGTGACCTAACCTAACCTAACCTGAGCGTGACCTAACCTAACCTAACCTGAGCGTGACCTAACCTAACCTAACCTGAGCGTGACCTAACCTAACCTAACCTGAGCGTGACCTAACCTAACCTAACCTGAGCGTGACCTAACCTAACCTAACCTGAGCGTGACCTAACCTAACCTAACCTGAGCGTGACCTAACCTAACCTAACCTGAGCGTGACCTAACCTAACCTAACCTGAGCGTGACCTAACCTAACCTAACCTGAGCGTGACCTAACCTAACCTAACCTGAGCGTGACCTAACCTAACCTAACCTGAGCGTGACCTAACCTAACCTAACCTGAGCGTGACCTAACCTAACCTAACCTGAGCGTGACCTAACCTAACCTAACCTGAGCGTGACCTAACCTAACCTAACCTGAGCGTGACCTAACCTAACCTAACCTGAGCGTGACCTAACCTAACCTAACCTGAGCGTGACCTAACCTAACCTAACCTGAGCGTGACCTAACCTAACCTAACCTGAGCGTGACCTAACCTAACCTAACCTGAGCGTGACCTAACCTAACCTAACCTGAGCGTGACCTAACCTAACCTAACCTGAGCGTGACCTAACCTAACCTAACCTGAGCGTGACCTAACCTAACCTAACCTGAGCGTGACCTAACCTAACCTAACCTGAGCGTGACCTAACCTAACCTAACCTGAGCGTGACCTAACCTAACCTAACCTGAGCGTGACCTAACCTAACCTAACCTGAGCGTGACCTAACCTAACCTAATGACCTGTGCAGATAGTACTGAAATGTGTAGACATAACTGACCAGCACAGATATTACTGACGTGTGTAGATATTACTGACCTGTGAAGATATTGATGACGTGTGCAGATATTACTGACCTGTTTAGATATTAATGACCTAAGCAGAAATTACTGACATGTGTCAGTCATAACTGTCCTGTGCGGATATTACTGACGTGTGCAGATACTACTGACATGTGCAGATATTACTGACCTGTGATGATACTAATTGGTCAATTTTGAAGGTTTGTTTTGTTCGGATTGTTTGTGATAATAACTTACTTATTGTACTGGCTGCTGATGTATCGGGATAGTTTTTAGTGTAGAAAAGAGCATAATAATTATGTGTTTTTGTGATCCAAGCTTTTAATAGCCAAGTTGACGGTTTTTCATCTGTTATTACGGATATTCTAAGTAGGTAGAGGGAACCTTAATTTCAGGTTCATCATCATCATTCAGCCGAAAGACGTCCACTGCTGGACATAGTCCTCCCCTAAAAGCAGGTGGGTTCACATAATCGCCACGCTTGGCAGGCGGGTTGGCGATCGCAGTATGGTTGTTGAAGTACTCAGAGAACGCTGCTGCCCATCCTCTAGACAATCCCTTAGTCGCCTTTTACGACACCCACGGGAAGAGATGGGGTAAGTGCTATTCTTTAAGTCCGGCATTACACAAGAATTTCAGTTAGTCAGTTGTTAATAATAATAAGCCGATAAAATGTTGGTCTAACAGTGCTAACACAAAACACTCTGAGATGCAGAGCATTATTAGGTACAATACTATTGCGAATTGTCGTGTCTGCGCTATTTTTTTGTTGGTTCAATTGTAGGTAATATTACAGTTGCGAAGGGAAAAGTTGGCCATTTTTAGGGTTCCGTACCCAGACCCACCACCCGATCAGTAACAGGCCCGAGTAGGCGGCGCGACGTGTTCCACGCGCGCCTCTCAGCAGGACGTGGGGCTAGGCCCCACAAAGGAGAGGTCCGCCAGGGGCTGGCGGGCCGAGGCCTGCCGGGGTCGCGGTGCATGCAGCTGCGAATCCCGCGACCCCGGCCCACGGTCAAGTGATGGAACATCGTGGTGGTTTTAGCTGGTAAGAGTCCGGCACACCCCCCCGTCTTCCCCAGACGGGGGATAGTCCATGAGAATTTCCCCACGCAAAAAAAAAAAGGGTTCCGTACCCAAAGGGTAAAACGGGACCCTATTACTAAGGCTCCGCTGTCCGTCTGTGCGTCTGTTTGTCCGTCTGTCACCAGGCTGTATTTCATGTATCGTGATAGTTAGACAGTTGAAATTTTCACAGATGATGTATTTCTGTTGCCGCT
Source organism: Amphipyra tragopoginis (assembly GCA_905220435.1). Classification (NCBI taxonomy): domain Eukaryota; kingdom Metazoa; phylum Arthropoda; class Insecta; order Lepidoptera; family Noctuidae; genus Amphipyra; species Amphipyra tragopoginis. The sequence goes on along the minus strand of HG992006.1, from coordinate 27,694,741 downwards.
ATAACAACAAATACTAAAAAACGGAATAAAATAAATATTTAAGGGGGATCCCATACAACAAACGTGACATTTTTGCTCGTTTTTGCTCAATATTGATAATGGTAACAGGTAGACGCTTGAAATAATCACAGAATATTTAGTTATATATTCACTTTAAAAATAAATAATTAAATTAAAATAAAACATATTTTTAAGGGGGGCTCCCATACAACAGACATGATATTTTTGCCATTTTTATAGTTAATGGTACGGAACCCTTCGTGCGCGAGTCCGACTCGCACTTGGCCAATTGTTTATTTGTAGCTATAGCTCGGCTATACAAGTAAACAAACCTTTGATCATGCGTGAAGTATTCATAATACTTTTAAAATTCATTATTAATATTAATTTTTAGAAAACCAGTATTATTTATTGAAGAATAAGTCGACGGCAGCAAAGAACAAAAAGACAACTGCATTTTTGCGAAATTCACTTTTTTACATAATTGAATTCAGAATTCTTTATTTTATCTAGTGATATTTTTTTTTCATACAAAATCTCATTTTTTCTTCGTGTTTTGTCGCGTATTTAAAGACAACTACACCTTTTTTTACAAAGCAACGAAGTACACACGGACATCTACAATTGTCCGTATGTACATCGTGCAATTCGGCGCGTCGCATGCCATAAACAAAGACATCAGTTAGATGACCGTTTTATCATGGGCGGCGGGGCAGTTGACTTTTTTAAACTTGGATACTTAATTATTTCTACAACCTCAATTTTGTTAATTTACATTTCTTAATACATACATCAAAAGTGTCTATGAATAAAGCACATTTTAGCAAATTACTGCAAGTTCTTAAATTGATTTTTTCGGACTCCTCATAGTTTCTTAGCTACCTCTTCATAATATAAAAAAATAAAAGTTTTTGAATTTCGATTAAAACTTGAAAATCTTCTTTCAAGTCGTTTTCCTATAAAATCCTGCAACGGTTTTGAGACAAAATCGGTACCATTTCTACCACACTTCTGAGTCAGATCAATATACATGAATGCTATTCGTAATATGGATAGAAGACGTCACTTGAGTTGAGAAAAAACGATCAGAGCCGTAGGAATGTTGGAAGCTGGCTCTCGGCAACGTACTGTGGCCATCGCTCTGGGCACTACGCAGAGTATAATAAGTCACTTCTGGACACACTACCGTATCACTGGCAGCGTAGCTGAGCGCCATGGAGGACGAACTCGTATTACCACAGGTAGACAAGATCTTTACATACAAATCACTGCTCGATAGAATCCTACAATTAGTGCGATGATGTTAATTACGAGGGTTTATCGCTCTTCGTTCCACCTAGCCTTTTCCCAACTATGTTGGGGTCAGCTTTTAGTCCAACCAGTGTGGCTGAATACCAGTATTTTATACGGAGCGACTGTCATCAAACCTCAGAAACCCAGTTGCTGGGCAATGCTGATATCCTAAGTTAGACGGGTTGTCAGATTTTTGGACTTCTGACTACTCGTAATGACTATCACAAGTATTTGTATACACCCGGGACCGACGGCTTAACGTGCTCTCCGGGGGCACGGAAACTAAAATAAGATAATAATAAGAAATGTATGCTTAAGCACCACGCGGCTACCGACAACAAAAAGGAGTGGGGCGCGTCTTCGTGTACTACTGAACGCACAGTACAATAAAAAATAAAGACATGTAAATACATTATTCTATGAAATATAATTTTATTTTTCTCATGTTGTGCAAGATGAGTATTCAAAGGCTTCATCGCTCTGCACGGTTGTTAATAAGCGATCAAACTATTACAAATCGTTTGCACGAAGTTAATATCCGCTTCAAAAGGCCGCTACGAGTGCCACCAATTGAGCCCTGCAATCGTAGGGCCCATTCACAATGGGCTCGTGAACATAGAAATTGGGCAGAAGAAAAGTGGCATTATGAGTGTTTTTCTGATGAATTTCGCTTTGACATGAGACCAGATACTAGATATATACGGTATACGGTATTGGTGGACCTCAAGATGCTAAAAACGTGGAACAATAATGATATGGCCGAGTGTTTGAATCGGTGGAAGAACCGAACTGATTTAAATCAGAGGCAATCTCAATGCACAGATTTACGCTGATATGATTGTTTCGGATATTGTAATTTCTTTGCGGACCCAGTTGGGTGCTTTATTTCAACTTATGCGTGATAAAGCACATCCAAATACCGCCAAAATCGTTAAATAACACTTGCCGAAGCTATCATCAACGTCCTACGGTAGAAAAACAGACTGCCGATTGTTCATTTTATACAACAAAAACCTTCAATAACATAGTTTGAAATTTGATTATTTCTTGAAGAAAAGATTACGAAGAAATTGTTTTTTGTTTAGTAAGTTTGATTATTGTGATAAAATTACCTTTACTTACGTGTATTAACACGGGTTTAATTATTTTGATCCTTTGCTTTGCTTTTGTGTGATTATAACTTGTATAAAATTTGATTATTTAAATATGATTACGATGATTAAAAAAGAATCACTTACTAAAAATAACTTAATTCTTTTCTTGAACTCCAAAAGCTCATCATATTAATAGTAGATTATCTGCAATATCAATATCTGAACCTTTAGAATTACGAAGTAATTTGAGACAACTACAATATTTTGGTGTCAATCATAGTTACCCTTTACTTATTGTCGTAGTTAGATAAATATTATAAAATAGAATAGCAATATCTCCTCAAATAAGTAAAATTATTTGAGAATCAGGAATTACAAAGTCCTACGTAGAAGCGAACATATGGCAGTTAACTCAGTTAGTTATTTATTTTGTGCGAAGTAGAAAAAGACATATGCCGTATTTCGAAAAAGAAAAAAAAACAGTTAATTGACCTTCATTATTTTGTTCGAAATGCCGAACTAATTAACGATTGCAAATTTGAAGAAGCTAGCTTTGTTTTTGTAGAAGTTATCACATTTTCGCGTTAAAAACGCTCTCCTGAAAACTAGTGATTTTGTAGATAGCCGTTTGTTCTTTGCTGCCGTCGAAGTGTTCAGGTTTTATAAAAATGTGTAAGATTAATAGACTGTACTATTCCGTGATCAGAAATATGACCTAAGCTACAATGTAAACATAGCTGATGCTAGGGTTGCGGTAGCGTATTTTTAGTGAAATCCTTGAACAGCTATTTATCTGCTATCGCCCCTTCTGTTCACGCTGTACACCAGCGACATTCCCAAACGTGGCTTGGCCAAGTTGGCTCTCTTCGCCGACGACACGGCTATCTACTATTCCGGTAGGAGTCTCGATAGCATCTCTCGAACCCTTCAAACCGCAGCCAACACCCTCGGGGTCTGGTTCCGGAAATGGAGAATAGAGGTGAATCCCGAAAAGAGCGCAGCCGTTCTTTTCGAGAGACACGGTGATTCCCACACCCACATCCGTCCTGTCCTCATGTTCGGCAAACAGATCCCTTGGGAGATGAAAGCCAAATACCTGGGGGTTATCCTCGACCACCATCTGAGTTTCCGAGACCACATCAAAGCGGTGCGCGCTCGCGCCGCTTTCGCTGTCGGTCGCCTCCACCCCATCCTTAGAGCGCGCAGTAAATTGTCACTTAGAAATAAGCTGAGAATCTACGTGACGTGCATCCGCCCCATCTTGACTTACGCTAGCGTCGTGTTCGCACACGTTAAGCCTTGTCGCTTCAATTCCTTCCAAACCCTCCAGAATCGAGTGTTGCGCAGAGCCGCGGCTGCCCCGTGGTTCATGCGTAACGTCCAACTCCATCTCGATCTAAAAATGCCAACCATCAGGCAATACCTCAAACGCATTTCCAAGCGTTACTTCGACAATGCCCCCCGCCATCCGAACCCCCTAGTCGCCGCAGCGGCCGACTACAGTCCCTCTATCATAAGTAAAGTTCGCCGTCCCAGGCACACACTTTTAGAACCCGACGACGAAATAACCCTCCTCCAGGAGGCGAGTAAATCGACCAGCACACTACACAACGTCCGCCGCCGTCCGGCATACCGTCCTCGCCGACGAGGCCCGTCGCGACGTCCCACCGCCGCCGGTCACGATCCACCGAGCTCTCCCGTCGTAGAGCCGGTCGTCTCTTCAGACTCCGCAGTCACACCGATAATTCAGCCCTCATCAAGCTGTCTCCCCCCCCCTATGTCCACGCCAGCAACGCCCTAAGCCGAGGTCCGAGTCCCACTAGGGGTCGCCCTTAGTGCTGTTGTTGCAGGTAGTCATGATGTTAGTGTAGTACAAGTAGTTAGCTTAGGTTAAGTATTTTACTTCCCCCCCATTGGCTGGAGACCCTTCAGGTCTCGCCAATAACTGCCCGGTTACGTAGAAACCGTCCCCTAGGACGACCTACAGCAGTCCAATAGAAAAAAAAAAAAAAAAAAAAAAAAAAAAAGCTATTTATCTAAATTGATTGACTTTTAGGGAAAGTTGTTGAACAAAAGTTATTCATTATTATGGGTACTTTAACACCCTTTCGGATTAGTACCCCTTTTCTGACTAACCTTGTATAAATAAAAGCTAGCATCGTTCATCTGATTGAGTTGAAACTTTGTACAATTGTTGTTGGTACTTGTGCAACAGTTTCTGACATAGTACCATCAACGTACAATAGGTGGCGGTTGAGTCGTATAGGATAATTGTGAATAAAAATTCGCGTTGTTCATCCGATTGAGTTGAAACTTTGTATAGTTGTTGTTGTTGTTACTCACACAAAAGTTTCTGACATAATACCTTCAACGTACCTACAATAAGTGGCACGCGACTCGTTTTGGATAATTGTTTGTCTTCGATGCGTACTGTCTCACGCCATATTCCAATTTATATGGATCTGAGAGGGTGCTCGGCCACCGTACACTATTACTTTGATTGCTATACCAGTATTTTAAGATATTCATAAGTTCAGACGGTAGCCCTACTTCTTGTAACTTTCTCTACAGAATATCATAACAGACTAAGTCAAAAGTTTTGCTCAGATCGAGGAAACAGGCATACACAGGTGTTCCCCTGTGGGTACAGTACCTGACAGTATGCATGCTATGCGTGCTTCATGCACAATATGGCAGTTTCCGTTGACAGCTGTGATCTAAAACCAAATTCATTGTCATGCAGAACTATAGATTCAGCCAACTGTGCATCCAGCACGCTTTCAAGCACCTTAGCCACCACAGTCGCTAAAGATATCGGCCTATAATTATTTTTATCGGAGATGTCTCCAATTTTATTTTTATCCATGGGCACTACAATAGTTTTCATTAGCTGTTCCGGCAAGTAAGAGTGACTTAACATAACGAATAAAACATAGCTAGTACTCGTGCAATGTGCGGCATGTTGCAGATGCTTTATAATAAGATCATCATGGTCAGGAGACTTTCCTCTTCCCATTTGTCGAATAGCTTGAGCCACAACTTTTGCTGAAATGTTTAGGTTCAACCTTGGGACCCAGTGTTGAGCATCGACACCGACGGACCAAGTAGTGACCTAACAAATAAGTGCTCCTTATACGAACTAGCGATGTTCCTAAGATCTGAATGAATACTCACGGGAAGGCCAGGCTTACAGTCCAATTTTCTAGTGTTATTCCAAAAACTAGAGAAATTCTTATCTGTACACAGTGTCGCTAACCTATTTTAATTTGTTCTTTATGATGTTGACACCACTTCAAGCGCGATTTAAATATCATTCTACCTTCGTACATCGCATCATATACGTATTATTCTTGTTTTCGGCTTACCATGATCAACCCAGTCCTGGAACATTAGCTTGACCATCCCGTGAGCTTCACTCACAAGCCTGTTCCACCCCATTACACTCTATGTTGCCTATTTCCCAGATATGTAGCCTTCGCAGATTCACGGAGGGCGTCCACTATATTACAATATATGACATCCAGTAAATGTTTATGTTTCTGGTTACAACATATTTTGTTCCCACACAATAAAATCATGAGGAAAATCAATTAATCTCAATTGCTCACGACAATATTCCCTGTAATCTTGTATTTGATTCAAGTTCCTATTGTCCCACTTTACTCCGCAATTTACATCATGTTTTAACCCTAATTTAATAATAAAAGTCTCCAAATATAATGATTTCAAATTATAACTATCACTGCCTTAGGTATATTTAATTTTATAAATTAAATTTACCTATCGTTGTCTTAACTCTGGTATTAATAGTTTTATTTCGACATTGGTTTAGTTTAAATATGAAACAAACACTGCAAAATAAAAGCTACTATCTTCAAAAAAGTCAATGTTGCTTATAATTGCTAATAAATGTGTCTTTAAGTGTTTTTATAGCAACCATTAGTCGTTATTATCCGTATGATAGCTAGTTAATACAATAAATTCTGACCTTTAAGTTCCTTGGACCAGGACACCGCAGCATCAGGCACGTAGATAAACTATCACTCTTCTGACTTGATAAAAATAACACCTCAAATACAATCAATTTATTCAGTCTACATAACCTTTCATAATAATAAGGTGGTGAAAGGTGGAGTAACTTACTCCACCTTCGACGTCTGTATCAGAAAATGTAATAGGTACCCGCAATTCAACGAACGAATGTTATCAATGATTAGTGGTTTTTTTTTATGAACTCAGTTCTGTCAAATGTCAACATCAATATCTTACTATTTAGTCGATTATTGTCTATGCTAACATTATTATCCCTTTATAGTGCAGATTTTACACGAAGGCACAGACGAAACCAAAATTACTTGGCGTCACTAGCGATCATGTTGGTGGTCGCGTTTGTGCGCTGTGCCTGTTTAAGGTCGATGCGTTTTTAGCATAATTAAGGTTGATCATTCTTACAATAGCTTCGATAATATTGACATTAAATTCAGAATAGTGGGGTGGTTGCAGTCGCTGTACAAATTTCGTTTCTGCCTTATAAAGGGTTACAGTAGTAGCGAAAATACGTAATTATCTGAATTCCAATTAGCTCCGCAGTTCTGAAATAGCTTTGTAGTGACATAGTATACTTACTCATCACTTTACCTTACCTTACCTTACCATGAATACCGTACATACCACGAATACCGTACCATACACCAATACCAGTACCTGCACCGTTACCACGTTTTGAGGAGCCTCTCAGAGACAGTGAGAGAAACCGCCTTGAGAAAGACGACACGTTCAGGCGTCTACCGCAAAGAAATAAGAACAGTAAGAGACAAGGCGTCGTCTTGATAAAGACGCTTCCGCGCCAGCGACGCAACGTAATATCGACGCGGCCAACATCGATATCACACCACGCCGCCTCACGCGTCAGTTCGCTCTGATAAGAGCGTTTGGTAATGAGGCAAGCCACGCAGCACAGCACATGCACATCTTCACTGATCACGACAGCATGGACACTGGACAGCAGAGAGAATCACGTATCTTCACTCAACATCGGCGCTCGGTGAAATGCGTGCGGAGGACTTTTTTTTTTTTTTTTTTTTTCTATTTGACTGCTGTAGGTCGTCCTAGGGGACGGTTTCTACGTAACCGGGCAGTTATTGGCGTGACCTAAAGGGTCTCCAGCCAAGCGTGCGGAGGACGCGTGTCAACTCGTATTTATAAGCTCGGTGCAGGGGGTTCCCTACGTGACATCGAAACTCAATACATCGAATGTCGCAGCATCGAAAACGGTGCATCGAAGGGTCACATAATCGATGGTACGCTACATCGAATGTCGTGAAATCGAATGGTTACAGTATCGAACGGTCACATAATTGATGGTACGCTACATCGAATGTCGTGAAATCGAATTTTTGCAGTATTGAATGGTTAAAACATGGACTGGTTGCAAAATCGATGGGTTATTGCATCTTAAGATTGTTGTATCCATTAGTTACTGCAGCGAATAAAAATAAATTAAACACACAAGAAAACAATAATAATTAAAAAAAAAATGTTTATCTGTTATACAATTCGCTGTGATGAGAAATCGATACTGTAACAATTCGATTTAACGACATTCGATGTAGCGTACTATCGATATCGTAAACTTTCGATGTCGAGACTTTCGATGTGGCGTACCATCGATGTAGAGTACCGTCGATTATATGACCCTTCGATGTACCGTTTTCGATGTTGCGACATTCGATGTATTGAGTTTCGATGTCACGTAGGGAACCCCGGTGCAGGTGTTCAACTTCGTCCCGCGCCCGCACCCCGCGGAGCCGGGTGCGCCGTTTGTTAGATTATGATTGGTGTAAATATTTGTAATATAGTTTAGCTAAGTTATAATTGTAAGACGAAATTTGTAAATATAAATAGGACATTTTGGGAATATAATATATATATATATACATTCGATCATTCGCATTTCTGACCTCGTTATCATAGTTTTATTTACGACGAGTAACCCTCATTCCTCCAAAGCTTCATTGTAGGGTATATATTTTTTTTCGCAACGATCACCTACCGTACCTTTTATTACAACTTAAAATAAAACTTAAACCTGGAACCGACTTGATTGTTTTGTAGTATAAGATATACATATACATATGTTACGGGTAAAAGCCGAATGGCGGTTACACCTAGGTTTAGCCGGGTACAACTAGGTGCAACCAGTAGCAGTTGGTTAGAACTAGGTGTAGCTTAAGTCGACGGAGCCCCGCAGAGCGGGGCTCCTATTTCTGTCTGCAGGGTTTAAAGTAACCTAACACGAAGGGGATGACGGGGGCTTCGTTCGCTCGCTTCGCTCGCTCACTCTAGCCCCCGTCATCCCCTTCGAACCTAACCTATCCGTGTCGGGGTTCCCCTTAATCACCGGTGTGCGGCTGCACCTAGTTCTACCCGCTATGATGAAGGCTAAACCTAGTTCTACCCGAGGATAAGTAGGATACATCTAAGTTTAACCGCATGTGGTCGGCTGCACCTAGTTGTACCCGGCTAAAACTAGGTGTAGCCGCACTTCGGCTATTAGCCGTAACATATATATCTCATAAGAGTCTGGCTCGCGTTTCTCCTGTTTGAACATATTAATGTATAGTTTCACGTCTTTATTGCTATTGCATTTGGTTTAGGAACTACAAGACTCAGACAGACAGATGAACGGACAGCGTTGTAAAACATACTCCGTGCCGGTTAATTGGCAAGAACATGGTTCAGGAGATTTTTCGACATATTTTTTAAACTATCTTCAATTTCACTTATTGAAAGATACAATATAAAACAATTGAAAATAATACAATTGAAATCGTAAGAATATAGCACCTTTAGCTATAATGGTTTAAGAAGCATTTTTCATGTTGAATTCCAATGAGCCCCGTAGTTTTCAAATAACCCCATTTTACAGTATATGTATACTTCTTGTCTTCTGTGTCGGCCCAGAACTCAGCAACGAGAGCGCTATCTGTAGCGTCCATTAGTTGTTATGGCGTACAGGTAACAGTGCAGGCGGGGCACGATACTAAGATATAATATGATATAAGATTTTTATGTATTATTATAACTTTGTAATGACAACATCACCGATCAACTAACTGTTCCATGAACTTATACTATGTAGTTCTGTGCTTTTGTAACACAGAATAATATTTTATACTACTTAGTGATGGTTTTATAGTTAGAAGATGGAAACCAGTCACCACGAAACGCGAAAATAAACGCTAGCAATGTGATGAACACTCTGTGTTCTGTGACACTGTGTGTGTAGTAGTGCGAGCAGTTAGTGTCAAACATGTGGTGGCACGTTAATGCGCCGCCGATACATTATAATAATAGTTGATCTGTAAGTGCGTCGTCAGAGGTGCGCGGGCGGCCCGCACTCCGGCGCACGCTCCGTCTGCAGCCGCTCCGTAACGATGTAGCTAGTCAGTAGAATGCATCATGTATTTATAGATATTGACGAACAGATTGGCATAGTGGCACACATATTTATAAAATAACAATTATACAATTAATAATTAATAACAAACTGTGTATACAAGGTTAGTTTTAGTATGTACTAAACCTGAAACTAGTTTATTCAGAATCACTAGGAGAATTGATTGACATATTTTTTTACACCAGTTTTTTTTTTTTTCATAAATTTCAATTTTGTTTCAGTATATTTATGATTAATTACGGTTTACTCACGTGCATTTTTCGGGATTGCCCGACTAGTTTCGGACCCGGAAGTTTTGTTTCAGTAGTTTTCTACCCATAACAGTTGACGGGAATAGACACCTTGAGGCTTGAGACGGTCCTCTCGGTCAGTTTCCGTGTATTAGACAACCCCTGCATAGCACATCTCAGGCATTCCACACTTTTTTAGGGAACTTAACGCGACATAAACTAAGGTGTAACTTGGAGATTTACTAAAAAAAAACACATATTCAGGCAGTTCTGATGAAAATCTTGTTGGGGTGTCTCGGTTTTCGTTTAAAGTAAAAATAAGGTTGTATACGTATTTACCTAAAACAACAGTTTATCTTTTTTTTCTATTTTATTTTCGAGGCATTTGTTCACCTTTCGTGACTACGGGAGCCCCAATTTTGGAACGTAAAAGTTACTTAATAAAACAAAACAAAACCGACTTCAAAAAAACGAATAAGCAAAACAATTACCATATTAAAAAAAAGCAGTTTCTGAGGTCAGTGACTTTAATTTGGTTCAGGGTGGATTAGCACCAACTTGTGAAACTGTGGCGGCATCTATCACGCCACATGCGAACTACGCAACACACCGGTGTGGTGTATCACACTACAGCGACATTAACGACAACTCTCAAAGTTGACGCCATCACAGTTCCTATAACGCGATATCAAGCTTTTAACACGCAGATAGTATTTATTCAACTGCCCAACATCAAGCGTTGTGCAGTAGCCCGCCGGGCATAAGACTCCGCCTGGTTGTAGGATACTTCGTATGTGTTAGAGGAACACCATACTTACCTCGTTCTTCCACGGCTAACAAACTATTTTAATTATATCGTATTTGTGTACCTAATTAATTTTTTTGAAGTCTTTTTTATTTTTACACGGCTGCCCAAAAAATGGAGTGTTCTTTTTTCAGGATTTATGTATGTGTGTGAGTTTCTTTGTTCGACCGTAATTTATAAACGCCTGAACCAATTTAGCCTGAATCCTTAAAATACTCCGGGTAACGTAGGCTACACTACTAAACTGAAAAGTCATTCAACCAAACATGTCCATTTTAAACGTCGCCGATTAATGGTGAAACAATGATTTTAAACATTACCGATATCTTAAACTATTAATTATTATTATAACGAGTATAATTGGGAATAATTAGGTATTAAAAGTACATATTAATAAGTATAATTCTAATTGGTGGTTTAAAAAAAGTTTGTAAACAAATCATTTCCTACTGCCATCATATCTATCCAAGTAAATGCTTAGTAACTACTCGTACTTGATCGATATTATCCATAATGAAGAAGTCGGTTAAAATAAAATTAAAATTATTATAGTTAGTTACTTTAAGCGTTTAGTTTATATAAAATTCGTCATACTTATCCATACTAATACACTGCCGGTACTGCTTGGTACGTGTGAAAAAAGCCATAACGTTGGCGGACATATAAATTATGTTTCCCAAAAAAATGACCCTCGACTGCATCAGAATTTTAGATACAAACAGAATTTACTGTGTTATGCAAAAAACTTTAACACAACATATTATTGACATTTTTAGTCACATAATATTTTTCGAGCAGTCGCGTTTTTAATTTTTTTAAATTGTTTTTTCTTTTCATCTTTTAGTGTCTTAATAAAAAAAATGTTAGACCTACTAAAGATGGTGCTCGTACTCAATCATTTCGTTCTATTCGTAATAGATGAGTTTTTTTTTATGCTTTCCCCCTATTTTATTTCTCTTGTATCGTGGTTGCGTTTACAGACACAAATCGCACATACACAAACGCCCAGAGAAATTTTTATTCCGTGTGGGAATCGAACCCACGACCCGTAGCGCAGAAGCCAATCGCTCAGCCACTGCGACTACCAAACGTGTCGTCAATTCCATTGTTTATATCTGAAGGTTTTCATCAGATTCTAATCATATTTAAATGGGACCGCCTCGGGAGAAAACTCTCTTTTCTTTCTCGTGAAACATATTTAAATCTAATAATATTTAAGAAGTTGGGTAGACATTTGTGCGCTAACAAAATAATTATTTCGATAAAATCAATCCGTTTAGTGGTGGTTACGGCGATGTTTCCCCACCACCATGGATTGGTATGGTCAGCAAGTAGACGTTGACGGAATTATTTATGATAAGAAATGATATTGTAAAGAGTCTAGTACTAATTCTGTAATGTACTTACGGCGCGGATAGAATATGGTGAGATCGATCCCCGTGCCGAGAATAATTTGAGATTTTGTAACAGAACATATAGACACCGGTAAAGGTATGCTTCTTTCTTATTTTAAACTTTTTATAAGTTTTTAAACTGACATGGTCACTAACACAATCTTTAGAGGTTAAAACGGGATATTTACCATGTTTATTATTTGATGTGAGTTTCCGATATTTCGGCACCGTTACAAGCGCCATGGTCACGGATGAACTCATCCGTGACCATGGCGCTTGTAACGGTGCCGAAATATCGGAAACTCACATCAAATAATTAAACTTTTTACTCTACTTTTAAATATTTTGTGTACAACTTTTTGTTTGTTTTCGTAGTACACGTCACTCGGGTGCTGAGTATGCTTGGTCTTGAAGGACCAATGTTGAGTAAAATTGGTCCTTGAGTATCAAGCCAGTGAGATCCTCATGTGATTATGAATTTTGGAGGTGTAGGACTGTTTCATTAAATTCACATTGAAACAGGTATTTGTTAAATTTACAATAAAGAAGCTTCAGTCGTATTGTAGTGATGAAAATATTAAACTTTCCATCTTAATTATGAGATCACGTGGTCTCAGTAGATACCATGTGAACAGTGCATCGATAGGTACGCGTCGTGTTCAATATTTTTGTTCCTATTTTAGTGTCTACTAAATTAGTTCCAATTATAAATAGGACATTGTGCGCATGCGCTGTGCAAACTGTATTTGCTCTGAATTTGAACTGTATCTGCGCTGTGCAAAATATAATTAATGTTTTATTGGGACGCTTTTTTCAGCACTGTGTCTTTTTTCGAAGAATTATGTCCAGGTGCAAATAAGGACGGCACAATCAAAACTCAAAATCTTACACGAGGAAACTGTAGCTTACCCATCCTGTTTAAATATCACCTTCACTTGTATTGTACGTAGTCACTGAGAGAAAGTGTCGGTGATTGATTGACTCTTCGGGGATCCGACGCGTGACTTATAACCACTCTAGACTTGTGGATTATATTGCTTATGCTCCGTGTGATTCCTGGTACAGAATAGGCCATCCCTTTCCTACCCTCCGGGTGTCGTAGATGTTGAGTATGAGATTATTTCAAGATAGGCAATTGCTGTTGCTAGTAGCAACAAACTGCGAGCACCAATCCGTTTGCCAAACAGATGGTGATTATGTCAATTAACGTACCCTTTGATCGTTCATTGGGAAGCCGATGATCATTAGTAGACTTTACGGGCTTTGTAAATAATGAGTTACCTGTTGGTATATTTCGGGCACCCACACCATCAAATACACATATCACTACACAAGCACCTAGACGGGAAACAAACTTGTTAACAATGATTTGTCTGTTGTCGCGGGGCTCGAACTGTTTTACAGTTTGACTTTATAATACTTACTGCTGCTTAGTGCTGCACTGTGCCGAGCATGCCGAGTGCACTACAAAAACTTTTTTTATTTTTTTTATTTAAAGTTCTTTATAAAACAATCTTAAACAGTCTCTCAAACTGCAAAACTGTTCGTCGATGCGATTTTTATCAATAGTCCACCTTGTAAATGTGGCGGTTATGGTACACTCCATGTTGAATGTTCTTTAAGGCAGCCCATGAGGGATGTAGGATAAACTTACTTTTTAATAAAATTCACAAGTAAGTAACGTTTATCTATTATTCCAAGTGACCCGCACTGGCGCCAGAAGCAGTGTCACGCACTGGTGCTGCCTCTAGCGTCACCGACCAGCTTGCTTAAAGTACTTACGTCTTACATGCTTTTTAGGAGAAACAATAAGTGGACTACGATAGATTCATTTTGGTTATTAAAAAGATGTAACTTAGAATTTCTACGAAGATTCTTTGAAAAAATATTTGAACATGTATGGAGATAAGTGATGAAGGTGCTGCAGCGCTGTCGCCGGTCAGCTGAGGGCGGCGGCGGCGCGCCGGTGACCGGCTGACCGCAGATGACGATGTGTGTAAATAGCGCGCATCGCTGTCGTCTGACGGTCTCTCATTGAGAGCTATTTTTTCCGAGGGCGATGTAACTAGGTATCGTTGGATGCGGATGATTGTCTTAAATGGCAGTCGTGTGTCGCGCTGGCAGCGGCCGGGCAGCGGCAGCGCCTTGTAGGGGCTGCTGCGAGTGCCAAGTGGCGGCGCGCGGCTCGTATATAGTGCGCGCGCGGCCACCCAGCGCTCACTACCGTCGCTGCAACCGCTGCCTCCGCGCTGTGAGTGTCCCATCACACATCTATATAACTTTGTGCTATTACAGTCCATTCTAATTAGATCACTCCGATATCTCTATCTTAATTAGTAGCTTTCAAATCTATTTTCCAAATCTTTTGTAGTTCGAGTAGTGAAAACTAGTCAAGTGTAACTTGTCAGTGTTCCAGTGTAGTGAGCCGCGCCACTGGCGAGTGTGTGTGTGTGTGTGTACTAACGCGCGCGTTGTGTTGCAGGTGTGTGGAGCTTGTTGGTGTTGGTCTTCAGTTCAGTAAGTCAGGATGTGTGACGACGATGCGGGCGCGCTGGTAGTCGACAACGGCTCCGGCATGTGCAAGGCCGGCTTCGCGGGCGATGACGCGCCGCGCGCCGTGTTCCCCTCCATCGTGGGCCGCCCGCGCCACCAGGGCGTCATGGTGGGCATGGGACAGAAAGACTCCTACGTAGGAGATGAGGCGCAGAGCAAAAGAGGTATCCTCACGCTCAAATATCCCATCGAGCACGGCATCATCACCAACTGGGACGACATGGAAAAGATTTGGCATCACACGTTCTACAACGAGCTAAGAGTGGCGCCCGAGGAGCACCCCATCCTGTTGACGGAGGCGCCGCTTAACCCTAAGGCGAACAGAGAGAAGATGACGCAGATCATGTTCGAGACGTTCAACTGCCCCGCCATGTACGTGGCTATCCAGGCGGTGCTGTCCCTGTACGCGTCCGGTCGTACCACCGGTATCGTACTCGACTCAGGAGACGGTGTCTCGCACACGGTGCCCATCTATGAGGGCTACGCGCTGCCGCATGCCATCCTCCGTCTGGACCTGGCGGGTCGCGACCTCACTGACTACCTCATGAAGATCCTGACGGAGCGCGGCTACTCGTTCACGACGACGGCGGAGCGCGAGATCGTACGCGACATCAAGGAGAAGCTATGCTACGTGGCGCTGGACTTCGAGCAGGAAATGCAAACGGCGGCCGCCTCCACCTCGCTGGAGAAGTCCTACGAGCTGCCGGACGGACAGGTCATCACCATCGGCAACGAGCGCTTCCGCTGCCCCGAGGCGCTGTTCCAGCCCTCGTTCCTGGGCATGGAGTCTTGCGGCATCCACGAGACCGTGTACAACTCCATCATGAAGTGCGACGTGGATATCCGCAAGGACCTGTACGCCAACACTGTACTATCCGGCGGTACCACCATGTACCCCGGTATCGCGGATCGTATGCAGAAGGAGATCACGGCGCTCGCGCCCTCCACCATCAAGATCAAGATCATCGCGCCGCCCGAGAGGAAGTACTCGGTATGGATCGGCGGCTCCATCCTGGCGTCGCTGTCCACCTTCCAGCAGATGTGGATCTCCAAGCAGGAGTACGACGAGTCCGGCCCTGGCATCGTGCACCGCAAGTGCTTCTAAGCGTATGCCGCGTGACGTCACACGTCGCATGAACATCACTTCCGTTCAACTTTTATACTTGTTGCCAAACAAATGTATTTATTTTATACTCTCTGTCGGAGACTGCTCGCTGTTGCGTTATCATGTAAGTGAACTACTTTAAGTGTATGTTGTTTAATATAATTTTATAACTGAGCGTGCGTTCATTACTGTGCCCCCCGACCCCTGCAACTAGTCGCAGCGCGCCGCAGCTCACCGGTGTCCATATAAGGCGGTGGTGAGGTGCGCTGGCGCTGCGTATTTATAGCGTGCGGTGACAATCGAAAGTATAGTTTAATTTAGTATCGATGCTCGTAGTGCCAATTGATCGGCGCTCGGAGACAATACCGGCGCGCCGCACATGTGCCTGGCGCATTATATTTATATCACAGGTAGACGAGCCCTGAGAGATTTACAGTTTCCATTAGCTGTCTGTTATGTGGCAATAAAACAAATAAATGCTACGTTACACTTAAACGCTAATTGACAATAATTTATTCAATTGACATTACTGAACATTTAAATGTTTCTGAATCTACTATCAAAATGGTTTAATTGACTGCTTGGTGATAAATATTAGGAGACATAAATATGAATAAAGCTGAACGCGCAATGTAGGTAATTAGGCCATGACGTGGAAGTGATGAAGGTGCAGCCAATAATATGTTGAGTAAATGAAATGAAACAACTGCATTCCTGTAACACCCTTATATTTTGATATTATAAAAATATTTACAAGTATGTACATTGTACAGGCAAGTCGGTGTCACTGCGACGCTGTAGTCAGCAGTGCAACATACAACACAGCTCTGGGGCTGTGTGCTATCATTACCAGTAGGTATGCTTATGACTATCACTGAACATCGAGGTCGCTCAGCAGCTCGTCGCTCGTGGTGTGTGGGCGGAGCGAACTGACCTACCTATAGTATACAAACACTTCCTCTATCAAAGTTCATTAATTCGTTCGGCGACACGCCTGGACAGAGCGAAGCTGGACTATTATAACATAATTATACCCGTTAGGCCCGGTGCACACTATGTAGTGTAAGGAGTTTACTTTACAATTGGCTACTACGAACAAAATGTCACAATGGTCAACAGTTTGACACAGAACGTCTCGCGTAACATGGTGACGTGTACGGTGTACGTAAACACAGTATATTGGGAGGGCGGCGTCGCTTACAGCAGGCGCTTCTCTGGCGGCGCGTCGTCATCGCTATCGATGCACTCGAAGCGGATGTGTCTTGTGCTGCGCCGCCGGTCGAGCGCGGCACCGTCCGGAGCAGCGTCGTGGTGCGCGGCACCGTGGGGCGCGTCGCCGCCCGCCGCCAGTCACACCTTGTCCTCGCCGCCGCCGCCCGGCGCCCCCGACCGCACGAACTGCAACACGCGCGGGGGTGAGGCGGACGTGGTGACGGTGGACCGGCGCCCGCCCGCGCCGTACATACTCACCGACACCGTGGTGGCCGTCGCCGAGTTGGCGCGCGGCCGGAACGTCAGCACGCGCCAGCGCCGCCGCAGCTGCGCCAATACCTCGCCGTTGCAGAAGCAGTACAACACGGCCACGCACAGCCCCTGCAGCGACGTCGTTAGCGCTGACACGTACTCGTAGGCGAGCCACCATTGCGCCGTGTGGTCTGGCCGGAACGGCATGAGCAGGTACTGCAGGCCCAGCAGCGGCGCCAGCAGGCAGGTGGCGCGCAGTGCGTGTAACGCGGTGGCGGAGGGACGCGCCGGGCCCCCCGCGCCGCCCACGCTGCCGCCGGCGCGCAGCTTGGTGCACAGCACGCGCACTATGTTACAAAGGAAGCCCACGTTGAGCAGCACGGCGCCGCACGCCAGCACGGCCAGCTCGAGGCGCGGCGTGCCCTCGTCCATCCAGCAGAGCGGCTCCTGGCCGGCGGCGCGGCGCCCCGCGTACACGGCGGCCGACGTCAGCGGCAGCAGCCAGCCCAGCACCAGCAGCGCGCGCAGCAGGCGGCGCTCCGACACGAAGGCGCTCACGAGCACGGTGTGCAGGTACAGCCCCTCGCACAGCATCCACGTGTAGTTGGTGAGCAGCGCGTACTGCAGCACGGCGTTGAGCACGCGGCACCACGCCGGCGATGACGTCAGCGTGTCCGGCGAGCGCACTACCAGCCCGTACCACACCAGCCACAGCGCGTTGTTGGCCGCGAACGACGCGAACAGGTTCATGTGCACCGTGATGCGCGCGCACCGCAGCGACCTGCACAGACAATAACAGTGTTAATGATGATGACCATTATGTTATTATTGATAATATGTTATTACGATAAATAAAATTGTAGGTAATCTGTTACAGTCAAAACTCTTACCCGGTCAAAAGTACTCTTGTAAAGTAACTGCAAAAAACAGTCAAAACTACTTCTGACTAAAGACGTTGGTCTAAAATACTTTGACTGAAATATCGGTCAAACCTACTGAGCGGTTAAAAGTTGTTTTGACATATTTTTTAGTTGAAACTATTTTTGATCGACGTCTTTAGTCAAAAGTAGTTTTGACTGTTAATTTGCACTGAAACGTAATTTTGACCGGATAAGAGTTTTGATATAATCCTAATTTCGAACACAATGAAAAAATATTGTTGCTGAATAAATTACCTACACATACACGTTATTAAACTGGTCAATGACAACAGAGTACAACACAAGCGACGGAGACTCACTTGAAGTAGAAGAGGATGCCGAGCGACAGCAGCAGCGCGACCAGCGACACGCTGTAGCCGGCCTCGTACACCGCGATGATGTCGCTCACGTCCTGCAACAACAAACAACACAGTCAGTCACTGAATCATATGCGTGATACAGACCAGTGACACGGCGGTACCGACATCCTCGGGCTTGATGCAGGTGGTGTAGTTGGACCAGGGCCGGCCGGTCTCCGGGTGCTGCCACCACGTGCCGTTCGCCGTGCATTCCTTGTGCGCCAACACTGGAACCATAACACAGCATTATACACTAGTGAATGAACGAACATAAATAATAATATAAGATAGTAAAAGACAAACGTTCTGGGCTGAAGCCGGGCACGAACTCGGGGCAGGGTCGGTACACGGTGGTGTTGGCGGGCGTGTGCGGCCAGCACAGCCACGAGTCGAACGTGCCCTCGCAGTACACGCCTGGAAGGAGAGCGTCACGTGAGCATATGGGTTAGTTAGTAAGTCGGTGTGTGTACTGTACTGACCTGTGTGCGGCGCGGTGCCGTTGTTGTCGCGCTCGCAGGCGGCGGCGTCGCGCGCGATGCGCTCGGGGTCGTCCATGTCCCGCGCTGGCGCCTACTGCCGCGCATGCGCGTCACTTGCACGCCTCACTCGCGTAGATCACGCCGTGCTCACTGCATGCTCGTAGCTGACGTCATCCATTACCTGTAACCGACACAACAGACACGTCAAACACTTTCAACAAGATGTTTACGAAACGTGGAAATATTCAGCATAAGTGCAACGGTACCTAATGATAGGTAACTCATATTCATTGGTTCATTCGACTAGGAGGAACATAATGAACGTGCCTATAAAAACAGTTATTATCATTCTACAGTCAGTTGATCCTTCAACTGATTCTTAGAGAGTCTGGTAAGAAATCAGATATTCGCTAAAAAGCGAAAACCATTTTTTTGTAGCGAATTTTTGAGCCTTTTCTATATTATTACCAAAGCCTGTGGCTGTGAAGTGAGTGATGGTGACGGTAACTGTCTGTTACACTATACGTTAATGTAGTGAGCCCTGTAGGAGTGGTCAGGGTCGCGGGGACGGTGCTGCGTGTCATATACTGCGGTTTTATCTGAGTGATAACGGTGCGCGGCTCGTAAACAGACCTCGTCACGTTCGCACATCGTCCGCACTCGCGCTAACAGCCACGTTGCTGACACACGAACTGCTCAATAGTAGTCGTACGTCAGATCTCAACTATTGTGTTTTCATGACAAGTTTCAGTAGCACTGAATTGTTGTAGCTTAGCATTCGGACTCCATGCAACCAGTAAAGGCTTAGCTGATACTCGTAACTGCCCGCGACTCGTAAACTAATAATATACGTTGCGTAAGCTGCATTTGTTTAAATAATAAATACTTTAAAATTTATGAAGCAACAACATGTGACACCCACAAACAACATACTTAGTATCTATGGTAATACTTCGTTATACTACAGGTGCCTATTCAACATTTATTTGCGTTAGTGATGGAGAAAGAATTTGGTGACTAAACAGATTTAAACAAAACAATTTATTGTTAGCATTAAATTAGTTGACAGTGTCGGGTGTCAGTGCCGTCAAGCTCTTGCCCTGTTGAGGAGACGCGCCGTAAAATAATTTAGTTGAGGAAAGGCGGCTTGGCGCCGGCCGCTCCGAGGCGACGACGAGCCGTACAGGAGCTCATTTACTTAATGCGGCTCGCTTATTAAATCTGACACTTTTCACGGAGACTCATAAATATAAAATATTTAATCTGTGAGTGCGCGCGGGACGTGTTCATTTACTGTTTAAGCTAAGCGTCGCGTTGTAGCACCGCAACTGTAGATTGTGTGGCCAAAACTAAATATATTTAAAAAAAACAAGGTTCATGCTTTAAGTATAATAGCGAACTTGATTTCGTCAATTCACGGAAAACTTTTGATCGAAGTGTAATGCTAAGAGAACGGATCATTTCTGGTCATTCGAGTCTTTGTCTATACTAATATTATAAAGAGGTAGAATTTGTTTGTTTGTTTGTATGTAGGAGGTAATCTCCGGAACTACACATCCGATTTCAAAAATTCTTTCACCGATAGGAAGCAACGTTATCCCTGAGTACTATAGGCTATATTTTGGGATCAAAAAATTATAAATTAACGCGAGCGAAACCGCGAGCAAAAGCTAGTATATTATAATTGAGATAAAAGTGACATGGAACATAGAGCCAATAATTAAATAAAATAGATACTAAATAAGTACTTGTGCTGGCTAAACTCGCTATTAATATCTAATCCTATCATATTTGTTCTAACAGAATAATCACTAACAAACTTAGAACCCGGGGAGATTCGTGATAGTAATAAGATATGTTTCTTGTTCTCTTTATTTTTACCCGACTACGGCGAAGCAAAAAGGAGGAGGGTACATGATTTTGACCGGTGTGTATGTGGGTATATATGTATGTTCATCTGTTCCCTACTAACTTCCAAACTACTTATCTTTGACAAATGAGGTATCGTTAGAAGAGTCTTAATTTTCCGCTGGTTAAAGGCTATGTGACGTCACATTAAATTGAATATGGCGCTCTCTAGAGGACATAAAGTCAGGAACTAAAAAAAAGTTTGTTTATGTAGCTATGTTTGGTATCAAATGAAAAAGCATAATTAGCACATTTCAAAAATATACATACTTATATATTATAACCCCAAAATAATTTAAATAAAAAGTAGGTAAGTTCAAAAACTAAAACCCGACTACTGAAAAATTAATGAAACAAGAAAGTTTTATCATCTGATATTGTTATGTGTAAACTATTATTCATCGTCTATTAAATAAACAACTTACACGTAATATATTTTAAAGTATTTAATATATATTCATAGTGATGTGCAGAGGATAGCCGTGGTCCGTGGTCGTATGCCACCTACCCTAACAAAACAATACATTCTAACAGTAGTAGGCGATCATAAGCTTTAGGGCAAAGTGGCATACGACCACGGACCACTGAATTTGTAACTAAAGCAGGGATGAAGAATTTTTGAAAAAACTAAAATAAAAATCATTATGTATGAAAATAAAAATTACCGAATTTTAACATTTGCTTTATGACAGTCATCAGTGATAGTTTAAGTGGCCTGTGGATTAGTACCCCCTTTCCGACTAACCTTGTATAGGATGGGTCAAACATCGTGGATCAAACGAAACAGGGCGATAGTTGGGGTTATTTGCAATAAAAAATATCTGTGTGGCAGAGCCCTAACTTGATCTTCTTAAAAGTTATGACAGTTCGAGTGTTTTTAAGAAAATATCAAAATTTGTAATAAATAGACAATTAGAGTTTTTATAGTTAGAATTGGACGACACGTTTGGTGCAGTGGCTAAGCGATTGGCTTCTGCGCGACGTGTCGTGGGTTCGATTCCCACACGGAACAATTTGTATGGCCTACAGATGGTTGTTTCGGGTCTGGGCGTTTGTTTGTGAGATTTGTGTCTGTAAACGCACCCACGATACAAGAGAAATCTTACTGTGGGGCAAGGATTTAAAAAAAAAGAAAAGAGTAAAATAGGGACCTATTTTAAAACAATAAATGGTGTCTAGTTGCGTGAAAGTGCTTTTATGACAGTGAGTACCATGATTTATGAGTATTGCCACTTTTTTCAAAATCTTTTAATAGATTACGCCCTGTTTCGTTTGATCCACGTTTTTTTACCCACCCTGTATAATACGTGATTTGGCCTAGAACGATCTACCTGAGCGGGTCGCGGGGAAACTTCGCTTGAGGAAATTATTCACAAATCTCTCTCCCGGTTGGTCCTGATCTGGCTAATGGATATTTTCCACTTGATAAGGCGATCAAAATTCCTTTGAGTAATAGGTGTGAAGTGAACTTGTGAGTAGTATGCCACGGTAGGATGGTTGCGTTGTTTACTTATTTGTAAATCTGGGAACAATGAAACCAATCTTGAGTATTTCCTAACTAATATTATAAATGCGAAAGTAAGTTTGTTTGTTTGTTACCTTTTCACGCCTAAACTACTCAACCGATCATCCTGAAATTTTGCATATACGTTGTCAGGTGTACAGAAACGGACATAGGGTACCTTTCATCCCGTAAAAAAGTACTGTTCCCGAGGAAAACAACAATAACATTCATAGATGGCGCCACGTATCTTTAGAATCATGATTGAATTATATTATTGTAGGTACCTAATGCAACCCGAATTGATTGTCAAATTCTAAATTAAGGGCAAAAGCTAGTTTCTTAATAATTGATAATAATAACCTATACATACTCACTTATACATATTGACGTTGTGTTGAACTGCAAGCATTAAAATAATATACATACAGGGTGTAAACGAACTCGTGTAATTCTTCAAAACCGCATGACCTATTACTGATACCGATAACCTTCTATGGGATTTAGATTGATTAAAAATATTAAATCTTTTTTTTTTTGTGATATGCGTTAGTGATCGTGTCTACACCGCCTAATGAGGTTTAAATAGTAAAAACGAAAGATGATTTGTTCTTTTTTATGTATGATTTTCCTTTTCGATGCTTCGCCTAATTGAATGAAAGCACGGCGACACAGTCGGCGGGCACGACTAGCGCGATATCGCTCCGTGCAGTCAGATACTCAGCTCGCTAAAATGACTCAGAAACAGAAAACCAGGTTTTTAATTTTATTTTTTGCTGAATCTGAAGTAAAACATTGCTTGGTCTATCTGTGCCACCAGTAGATCACGCGGTTTGAAAGTATTACGGGAATTCGTTACACCCTGTATAGGGTGACTAGTAACTAGTGTCAAATACTTGAACACATGATTGTACTCATGATAACAAACAACTTTCGCAATGTTTTTTTTTATAAAACAAAACAAATGAAAAACCAAATAAAAAAAAGTGCCGCTTTACATTGTAAATGCGGACCGCGCGTTGTACCTATAAGAGGAAAAATAGTGTCCCCTCCGGACGCGCCGTTTGCTCCTGTGACGCACAATAACACAAAAAGCCTAGACATTTAGACGTCCCCGGAAGCACGTCGTACGCGCAATAACGTAGAGGATTATTATTATTATAAAAAATAAATTAAAAAATCGTTTCTTTGGGAAAGTTGTTTGTTATCATGAGTACGATCATTGTGTTCAAGTATTTGAAAATAATTACCAGTCAGCCTGTATAGTGCATTAATATACCATCCATTAATGGAAATATATTGTGTCATATAATAATAAAATATGGTAAAGAATGTGCATTACTGAACTGTGTACGTGTGCACGGACTGTGTACGTATAGTACGCACACATATAATTTCTGTATTTTGTTACTGTTCCTTGTGCGTTGTAGATACGCATTGTACGCACTTTGACTAGCTAACGTATCATGGCTGAACATGGTAAGTTTTCAGTAGATAACTAAGTGTAAAGCTATTACCTTGTGGTGTGCCGGGCTCGCGGCGCCGCTCGTCTCCTTGCGGGTGTATAACGTTTATGTATCGACCACGCACCTGTGTGTCCGTGTTTGTAACATAATATCATTTGATGTCCGTATCCAGTAGGTATCGACCCACCTCGGTAGTACCGCGGTGGACGGGTTCGGTCCCTTCACCTATGTAAATACGGAAGTTAAGGACGTATCCCTTGATATATGGAGCTTCTAGTAAAGGCTAAGCGGTTAGTCGGGGATTATACATGAGCCGGGTACAAACTCCCGGAGTGGTACGCTGCGCATGCTCCTGTGCTTACCGCACTCGTTCACTGATTTGTTTACTAATTCGTTACACATTATTATTACTGCTACTAATAGGTACTAATAAATCGTAGGGTGCTCTTATCGAGTCAGGCTCACTCGGTAGCGGGTACACAAATAACGTCTGATTGATATACAGTGAAACTTAGTTAACTGGGATCTCAAGGGACCTAGATTTTTTTATCACGTATAGAGCTTTTCATTTACCCAGTTTCCAAAATAGGCAGGTTAACATTACAGTTGTCTTATTTATAGAGGGAAATGTACCATTTATCATATAAAGAGGTGGAAATGTTAATAAAAGAAATGCATAATATTTTATGTTGCACAGTTGAATGGAAGAAGTTAGACTGTGTCTGACTGTGTGTGACTGTAGAACAAGCGTGTCATGACGTGTCTAAACCTGATAAAATCTCTCATTTATAAGGGTTATTGAGCTATGAAGCCCCAATTATAGTGATAAACATCGATAAAATATATGAAATCTAATCACAGTTAACAAGGTTTGAAAATTCCCAATAACAGAGGTATTTCAATGCAAAAGTGTCGGGACCTCATTGTAATTATCAATAACAGAGGTTTCTCACATATCCAGGGCCCACTTAACCAGGTTTCACTGTATTTATATGATGGTATAATTTGTGCTGGCCGCGTCTTACAGCACTAAGTGATAGCCCTACATATCAAAAAATACTATTTCCACGGTAATGTTACTATTTCTGTGCACTTTCCCATAATTCGAAACTGCATTAAAATTCATAGCATTTTAGCAACACTATTGTGTAGTGCGGCACTTATTAGTTGACAAAGACATGAGACAGTGTATAACGAGGCGTTGCAGCGGGTGAACTAGTGAATCATGCTCGGAGTACGACGTAGATATACGTGCGAACTGTATTCTTATTGTTTATTGTGTTATTACTAGTCGGGCAACGAGTAAACCGTTAATAATCATAAGTATTGTTTTATTATTTAGCACTACTAAAAGCGCAGCATAAACTACAAATGTACCTACTAGGTTATTTTATTAAATAACGTTGCGTTTACGTTCGTTTTAGTTCTGCGTTAGGGTCTAGTTTTTTCAGAATCACCGGAAGAATTGATTGGTAAAGTTTTTGTACCGAGTGATATTTTTGTTTGCAAAAATTAGTTTATCAACTTCGTTTCAATAGGTTTCTACGCATATGGGTGGACAGCGAATAGATTACCTTGCGTCTTGAGATGGTCAGCTCGGTAAATTTCCGTATATTAGACAACCCCTGGCGTGACACATCTCACGCATTTCGTACTATAGGTACCTACTGGGGAATTTAACGCAACATATACTCATATGTAACGTGGAAGTTTATTAAAAAAGTAACGTATTATCAGGTAGTTGATTGTTAGATGAACATTTCGTTAGGGTGTCTCGGTTTTTGTGTAGGTACTTATACTAAAAATAGCGTTATACATATAGGATGGCAAGGTACCCACAGATGAGGGCGTAACTCGCGCAGTTATACTGTCAATTACGTTGTAGTGATCACTATAACTTAGAGTTAAGGAGCTATCACTCAGCACGTAACTAATCGGCGCGGCGGCGGCGGACGGTACTACAATACTATCTGACATTCATTATCGTCAACTGCGACTCGGCTTACTACTTCCCTATTTGGTAACACGTCACCATAAACTTGCTATGTGTTTAAATAACGTAAGTACGGGTGTTCGTCATCGTACGCGTAGTGTTGCTCGTCATTATCAGCTGTCACAGAACGCGCCGGCGGTTTACAATATGTTAGCGTTGCGTCGTTACTCGCGTGCTCATTTGTACAGGGTTCATCGCAGCGTACGCTATTAGAACAATGTGCTGGGAGGTACAACGAGGCACGTTACATTATCAAACACATTTGCCGAGTGAACAGCTATTATGACTTGAGTTTTATTCTCTCAGATCGACGTGAAAGCAATATAATAATGATTATGTACAGATTGGTGTTTATCTTGCTTCTGCTTGTATATATGTATATGAAACAGTAAGTGGTGTGTATGAGCACTTTGGCGATGTCAAATTGAATTCATTTATGATTGGTTGCGGCGACGCGCGAAGTCGCCGGTCGAGGACGACATCGCTGCACTCATACTACATGTACTCAGCAGTCTGCAGATGAAGTACCTACTTATTAAATGCTTTTAACATACTTCAAAATTTGGATCAAACTCACATTGTGACTTCTCGAATGTTATCAAGAAGTTTTGCTTGAATTGGAGCTAAGTAGTTGGAATCAGGTTCATGACGAATGATTGGCACAATACATCATTCGCGATCGTTAATCATTTAATGATACAAGGTTAGAATTTGTTATTATTATACTAAGCATAGAGTCTGCAGAAATAAAGTAACATTCGAGAAGCTTTGAAGTGTTCAAAGTGGAAATCATTTGGAATGTTATTTTTAACGTTTCCGTTTAAAGGTCGTAAAGATTAATTTATTCTTGACGTCCGTCGTTTTGCACACAATTTGGATGAAAAATGTGTCGCCTTACAAAACGGAGCGCGTTGACCGAAACATCGCGAATAATGGTAACACAGGGGGGTCCAGCGCGGGCGGCGGACCCGCGCAGGTCGCAGGTCGGCCGCGACCCGCGACCCGCATTCCACTCACACAAAAAACGATGATATAAAAGTAAAGTGGCTCGTTATTGTCTGAGATCGCGTTGTTTCTGCATTGCTATTTGAGAGCTGTGAAAGTAGTTCGTGCGATTCTTGTAACCGTAACAGTTTAAACAAAAATTATAAATATAGGAGCATGTTTTAGCGATATTTTCATTACGGATCTAGCTGGTATTATTTTTGTAAAGATAATGGAGTTATTTTATTTGATCATTGGGAGCCTGTGCTATTGTTTACGTTTCTCTATTCACGCTGCAGGTAATCCGCTTCGTTCACGTCTGCGGCACGTACAAAAATATGCCGTCGTCAAAGTAAACAATAACTCTGTTACTAGTGGAATATATCAAACGTAAATTATAAACAGGAGGCGGAAACGCGATAAAAGCCAACAAAGATTAAAAAATGACATCTGATAGCGTAGCCGCCGTGGAGAGGCGCGGCCGCCGGGCCGCTCCGGTCGCTCCTTATAACTTAACAAGTACAGAAGGAAATTAACCGTCGCGTCTACACGTTTATTTACAGTTAGGAATAACTCGCCAAGCGCCGAATTATAACAACAGAGAATAGGTACGGTAGGTACATACAATGCATTTCTATACGGAAAAATTCAGCGTTTAGCGAGAGGTCGTGAGTTCAAACTTAACTATCCATTGCAGCAGTATTATCGCGAACCCATTCCTGGCACAAGCATATTTCAGTTGTAGGGATTAACGTAAGTACCACTCATGTGCAACCAGTAGGTAGATAGTCAGTATATAAAACAATTCTTAATTAATAAAAGCTATTACACAATAGATGAATATCTATCGGATAAATTAAATAATAAATATAATTGTTTACTTGATAAGTGAAATAACAAAAGTAAATAAGTTAATAAATATGAACATAATAATTTATAATCTAAATAATTAATACAACAAATATTAAAACTTATTAATTGTAATACATAATTTTACTAAATATACCTATAGGTACTAATTGCAATACTAAATGTTTAAGCAAATAATAAATAAACAATGATAATATATAATTTAATATAGCAAATAAATAAGTAGATAAACTTACAAATATTATATTAAGAGAATACACAAATAAGTGAAAAAATATTTAAAATAACTAAATGTATTACAAATAATTTAAATATTTTAGTAATAAGAAACATTATTAAAGCGCTCTTCCTCTCTCCTACTTATTAAAACTTTTGCTGTGCCCGACAGGGTCCATAATTGTTTCGATATTATAATACTTACCATCTGTATGACTGTGTACATTATGGATGCAATAAAGAATTGAAATTGAAATTGATATATTAATATGCGGTGTTTGGTGCCTATTCCAGTTTTTTCTATTCTTATGTGATAGTTGGTAATAGCGCGATGTTAGGAATGGATCTTCTGTTCAAAAAGGAGGAGCTTATCAATTCGATGCGTATTTGTTTTTATGTATGTGCACTGATTTCTCCTGGATTTGAAAATCGATTTGTTTAACTATTTTGTAGTTGGTGCTGAACACTCGACTTGATTCCACATGAATTTTATTAAATATTGAGAATTTTTATTTTTAACCGACTTCAAAAAGGAGGAAGTTCTCAATTCGGTTGTTTTTTTTATTTTTTTTTGTGTTACCTCATATCTCCGTCATTTATGCACCGATTTGAAAAAATTTTTTTTTGTTCGAAATGGTATACTTCCCGATTGGTCCCATATAAATCAATGCAAAATTCTCAAACTACTAATATTGCTTTGTTTATATTTGTTGTTGGGAACTGACTACTGGAAAAGAGAAGGGGGTGCGTGTTCCGCCCCCCCCCCCCTTTTGGAATGTTTTCATTATATCGTGTAAGGTATCATTTGAAAGGGCTTTTTATACCCGACTACGTCAAAGCCAAAAATAAGGGTTATGAAGAGGATGGGGTAAAATTGATGGTACTAAAACGTATTTAATAAAAAATAAACTTAAAAAAACGTAAAAACCGACTTCAAAGAAAAACTAAAAGGAGTAAAATGATTACCATACTATAACATGAACAGTTTTAGAAGTCGATGCCTTCAACTTAGTTCAGTCAGGGTGGGTTATCACCGACTTCAGAAACTGTTAATTTTATAATCATAGTAATTATTTTAGTCCCTTCAGTTTTGAATAAGTCGGTTCTTAGTTTTCTTAAAGTTTTGTTATATCAAGAGCAACGCGGTCGACGGTCTTCAGTGGGCTCGTTGCTCTATGATCAAAGCGTGTCCGCCTCGAGTGCTACGGTGCTACGCTATGACTCGCTACGACGCTCGGTGCTACGCCGACGTGACGCTTTCAAACGCTTTTAGCTATAACAACTACTTATCGTCGACAGAACAGGGGAAATCACTTGATATATTATGTTTGTGTACTAGATAATATACTCATATAATTATGATATTTTATTATAAATGATGTTTTTTTTTATTTCTTATTCAAACCTAGATATTATACAGCATGTAAGGGTAAACACCGTTATCACTCAAACCATGGGTAGTTGACTTAAACATAAAAATATAGGACCGAGCAAAAAAAAAATATACGTGCGAGAAATGAGCGGCGCGGCGGCGCTACGACGCGGCGTACACACACTCGCTAACGAGACAGCTGACTGACTGGGGTAGCAAACTGTGCGGGGCCGTGCGTCGGGCCACGCGGCGAGTTCCCCGCGCGCGCCCCCTCCCGTAGCTTGTTGCCCCCGCGCATAGGGTGAAATGCTTTTGAGGAAAAATGAAACTTTTATAAAAAAAAAATTGTTATTTTTCATTGATTTAACGTTGTATAAATGAAACAAACCACTGGTTTCAAGGATAACGGTGTTTACCCTTACAGCCTGTATAAATTTTATAATTACCGAGTCACGTTTCAGATTACTTATAATTACACTAGAGCCTAAATAAATAAAGCTAAATGTTTTAAATCTGAGGGTCGTACTTGTTTCAGGCGTACGCGAGGTTTAAGTCTAATTATATGTAACTCATCATAGCTAAACTTCTTTTTTTTATATTACATGTCTGTTATCGTCTGGAAGAAATTGCTTTAAGTGATAAGACCACCATTTGTACTGTTTTAATTAAGTGTATTCCTTCTGTTTTATTTCTTTTAGTGTACAATAAAGTGTATCTATCTATCTATCATCATATTTATTTTCAATTACTCCAAAAACATATTTTGGTTTATATAAGCGCTCGGCACAGCAAACAAGGGCGCAGGCGGGTCGTGTCGACGGCGGCGGCGGCGGCGGTGGACCCGCGCTCACATGCTTCATACGTGGGCCGTACTGAAACTTACTGGAACGTGCCACTTGCGTTAAACATATTGAAAAAGCAATTCCTTTTTTTGAAATTAAAATCTTTATGCAGTACATTTCATTTGTTTTGACTTCGCGGCGCCAATTTGAAAATTGCGTGTTAATCTAACGATGGATTTAAATTTTCGATGTATGATTTTTACCATTTTTGCTGTGGTTTAAGTCAACATAAAAGTTGCCAAAGAGTTAAATTATCGTTTGATGATGAAGCCCCGTCTCGTAGCTCTGTGTACTTCTGGAATAATTAATTTAAACGTAGACGTATTCATCTCCAAGATGATTCTCGTGAAGGTCGGCCGGCGACAGCAGTATCAGAACCTAACATTGATGCTGCCCGACAACTAATTCAATCATATAAAAAAAAATACCATATAAGCAAATTCGTACACCATTGGTATTCAATGAGTCAAGAACAAAATAATTTGCACGTACACAATCATGAATGTTCAGAAGCTTTGTTTGAGATGGATTTCGTTTGAGTTATCGGATGTTTAAAAATGACATCAAGTAGAGTGATGTGGCAAATCTCAATAGTTTCAGAGAATGAAAAAGTGTGTAAATTGTCAGGGACAATACTTTGAAAAACAGGGAATACAATATAAATATTATTAGAGATTTAATGATTTAATGATGTCATGTGGGTAGCCACACATATTTACTTCACGACCTGTCAAAACTGTCTATAAAAGAGTATGCGGTGCGGTACTCGGGCCCTCACTTTTGCTGCGACCTTTGGGTCGGACGGACGTTCACAATTGTTTTTATTGTTGTTCTGTTTTATTTTTACATTGTAATTATGACTGTGTTTTGATATTCCTTCAGTGGAATGATAACTGATCGTAATAAAGTATTCAGTTCATATGTACCATCCTGTTTTTAATCAATAACGCCCCTGAAAGCTAAAAGGCTATTAATCCTAATAGTAAATTCTATTATTTTATTAGCGTATCCTCCAGGGTACGCTCATAATATTATAAGTGTTTTACTTTATCAGAATCTACAAACTTTTAGTATGGCCTAAGTAGTATTAATCCCTTGAATATTACTAACGCGGGCCCACCGACGACGAGCCAAACTCGCTGCCCTCTTTGGTGTGGCGAAGCCTTAACACATTAATTTGAGTTACTTGTGTTAAACTTCAAAACTCATTTATTCAAAATAGACTAGAGTTATTTCTTTTTGAACGTCAATGTAACATTATTATACGGCCACTGACCCTGACGAAGTTATGCCAGTTATGTCTGCTTTTTCTTGTCTTTTCAGAAGACAGGATAACACCAGTTTCGGAGGACGTCCACGAAGCCCATAGCGACTTAACTTATAAAGTAGCGTTTTATGATACACGCAATCAAAAGCCTTCGAAAGATAACAGAAAATGCCAACCGCATCATGTGAGCCCTTCCAAGCCTCCAAGATATGTGTGACTAGTTTCACACCCGCATCTGCCGTCAATCTACATTTCGTGAAGCCAAACTGCCGACCGATACAACATCTGTTCAAGGTAAAATTGATGTAGTTCATTCACATGAATTCGAACATTTATCTAATAAACAAATCTCTCACTATCTGAGACTGTTGATAGTACGAAGAGTCTTCGTAACAGCTTCGTGTGTGGCTCATTAAATATGTTGATAGTAAACACGTACACACCACATCCAACCACAATCCACCGAGCTTCCATAGGGTTTAAGGCGCGGACACACTTGATATGAGCAGGGATTTTGTAACGCGAATGTACTTACGTCTCGCGGAAATAACCTGTTGCTATCGCGGGAGACTTCCGGCGCGCAGGGGTGCAGGGTGCGAGTGTCAAGGAGTGCGGGGGGGGGGGGGGCGATGTTTGCAAATTGCGCTTTTTATATCTCATCCGATCCTCTTATGGAGGAAGTCCAAGCTGATTATTTAATTTACAAGAGGGACTGACGCCTTTGCGCTTCTTGTGAATCGATATGTCCTACCTGTATTATGATAAGTTACAAGTAAGTATATGAAAATGACCTGTCTTTTCTGGAAGAAATTATTTCAAAATTCGAACGACATGAGAACGTTACCACGAACCTCGTTAGTCACACAGAAACGCTAGTGATCTGACGCGTCGCTGCGGCGTCCGTGTGCGCTAGTCCTATGTTGACGAGAACAAATAAACACAAATGCCATGAAGCGGTATATGTAAGAATGTCGCGGCAACGTCGCATACCGTGGAACTTTGTTTACATTGAAACTGAGTAATGTCGATCAGACTCGAGAACTGCCGAGTATTATCAACTGGCGCCGGCGCCGGAGGCACTCGTCACACACAGCTCATTGAAGCCGTCGTAATCGGTTTGTCTCAACTTTATCTTGGCAGTTCATGGCGGCGCTGCTTGTAAACTACTTTTGATATGTTAAATTAAGTAATTTTGTATTTAATATCTTATTTTTCATGGGGCACATTTGGATGTTGCAGCGGCCTACTAATTTCATCACGTTTTTAATTTCAGAATGAATCAAGACCCAGTAGTCGCATAGTTGACTAGCTTTCGGTTCATGTATAGTATCGATCTTTTAACGACTATTAAACGAAAAAATATTATATAACCCCATTACATACGCAGAGTTGTACTATACAGCGGCCGTATGTACTTGCTTACATCCATAAATCAAGTAAAAAGTGCTATAAAATACTTTATGATGTGTCGGAGCGAAAACAGTCGTTACGATTTTAAATATATTTCAGTTTCACGTTGGTTGTGCAAAAGCATCGTGTTTCCCTGCAATCAAATACAGACAGTCAAGTCCATTCGATACTGTAAATAAAGCAATTAGCTCAGTTTGTTTCACATACATTGTTACTAAACAATTTAATAACTGGTGAGCTGTCAACTTGACACCGTGATTAATATTACAACGTTTATTGTATGTTACGACTATACACTGTGTCAGCTACGAGTACACGAGTGACAGACGCCGTCACACAATTACGTCGCGGTTCGGTCTGGTGTCGCTCATAAGGCGCATGCTACAAGCTCAATATTTATCACGGTATTTTGATCGTAATTTTTATTCCGTTAATACACTAATCTAAACACTTAATAAATATCACAATCCAGGATCGCGATCCAAATATCATGATAAATATTTTTATTCCGTTAATACACTAATCTAAACACTTAATAAATATCACGATCCAGGATCTCGACCCAAATATCATGATAAATATTTTTATTCCGTTAATACACTAATCTAAACACTTAATAAATATCACGATCCAGGATCTCGACCCAAATATCATGATAAATATTTTTATTCCGTTAATACACTAATCTAAACACTTAATAAATATCACGATCCAGGATCTCGACCCAAATATCATGATAAATATTTTTATTCCGTTAATACACTAATCTAAACACTTAATAAATATCACGATCCAGGATCGCGATCCAAATATCATGATAAATATTTTTATTCCGTTAATACACTAATCTAAACACTTAATAAATATCACGATCCAGGATCTCGACCCAAATATCATGATAAATATTTAGCGTGCAGCATTCGCCTAACAGTGCGACGTTACTTATGAACTCAGTTCAATATGCGCTAGATGTATTATACATAATTACCGGGTCAATAACTTTGTTACGACTTGTAGAACTCGTAACATTTGCCACTAATATCGTACGAGTGTCCGACGTGTTGGGCTGTGACTGGTCGTTTAATGACCGTCGAGGCTCGGCCGCGGTGTCCGTCAGACCGGGTGATGGATGTGTCCGCGTCCACGTCGTGTGTGTCAGTTGGCATGTGTGCCGGTTATATCAGTGATATATGCGGGTCTTGACGAGCGCTGTCACATTCTGAACGCGACACGATCGTAATACATGTTGTTAGTTGACGAATTGTAACAGTTTGTCGTCCAAAATGAGATAAACTATTGTTACCAATACAAAGTGTAATAGTACCTTATATTGTACGGATATACAAAATATATAATCAGAGGTATTTCGAAATCGATTTATTCCATGTTATACATAATCATAGTGTTAGGATAAGCTTCGCATCTGGGTGTACCAACATTACAACAAGCGTTCACCGGAAAAATTCGATCTGTGAGAAGGGTAGCCCAGGGGGATGGTGTCGAGATGCGGAGGGGGGGGGGAGCATGTTCCACGTTCTCTTGTACGTACGAACCACGTTCTGTATCATAGACAATGACTAGATAAGAAAACAGAACACGAAAAATACAACTCTAATGATGTCAATGGTACTTGTACTTACTTTGAACATTTCTTTTATATTTTTTAATGAAATGTAAACATAGTGTTAGTATACAAGGTTGGTCAACAAGGTGGTACTAATCCGCAATCCACTTAAAGTATCACCGATAACTGTTTAAAGCAAGCGTTAAAATTTCAAAATTCGTTCAATTTTATTTGCATGTAAAATGATTATTATTTTAGTTTTTTCAAAAATTCCTCACCCCTTTTTTAGTTACGAATTCAGAAAATGGAGCTAACCTAACCTAAACCGTGACGTAATCACAGCTGATCATAGCTGGTGACAGATAGATTTTTACATATTTTTTAAGAAATCTTTGAACAGCTGTTTCTCTTAAAATATCGACTTTTGAGGAAAGTTGTAGAACAAAAGTTATTCACTATTATGGGTTCTTTAACATCCTTTTGGATTAGTACACCCTTTCCGGCTAATCTTTTATAACAGAATAACAATTTTGATGTAGTGCAAATACGGCATACCCTTTGAGAATCATATTTGATGGTCTACAAGACAAACGTGCTAATTACGGTATTAGTAATTTTACAGGAAAGCATTTTAAAGTTCGACAAGTTGCTATAAAACTTACACTGTATTGTTATTGTTTGTATATCGTCACTTCTAGTTAGATTATTATTTATCTATGTAATAATTACTTTTGAATAAATATACCCATCTTTGACAAGTACTCAAAAAAAAACATCTAAAACATGACAGAAGACCGTTACTTAGTACTTTTGATTATTAAATTGGTATTTAAGTGTTCACTTAAGCATAATGTGTATATCTGTCTTATGACACTTACTATTTAAAAAAAACGTTAATACGTTTTAATAAAATCACTTAATTAATACGTCTTTTGTAAAATTGTGATAATCGCAGAAAAATGATTTAAGGTTATTTATTACATTTTGCAATTTATATTAAATGATTTTGGATTGTTTGTTTTTGTTTTTATGTCAGTTATTATAATTATGCAGCTACAATTTGGGTAGCAAGAGATGAAAAATTTGCGATTTGGTGATTGTAAATCATACAACATGCTCAATTGCATATTTAATACATTTGGCATTAAAATGTCCAAAACGTATTTTTTTGTACTTAGCACCTTTTTTGTCTTCTAGACCATCGATTTGTACCCCATCGACGTCCAGCGCACCTGACACGCAATAGTTTAAGAGACGCATGTACAGTACACACATCACAGTATATACTTAACATGTTATTGTTTGATACCAAAATAAATAAAAAAAGCCTTGACGTGTGTCTTTGCTCGTAGCGCTGCTACGCGATGCTACGCACGGAGTCCCCGTAGCGCGACTACGGTTTGCTACGCTTTACCCTCGGCCGCCTGTTACCATACATCGCACGTGCGTTTTTATATTATTTTACAGCACGCAGCAGCGCTGTATAAATGTATTAAGTCTTGAGATATATGGATCACTCGGGACCGATGCTGAACATTATCACATCATCATTTATTACATACTTGTATTAGCTACATAGAGTGCGCAGATGCAGAGCATTTGTCTACTTCTTCTGGCAGTATTCATTCTCACATCGATACGGATATTTGTGTGACACACAGATTCTAGTTAATCAGGACGTTTATGTATGTGAATTGTGTTAACTATGAGACGGCATCCTAGGGTTATGAGTTTGAAGCGTTCATTTATTTGAGTGTGCATAGTAGTAAAATTAACAAGAAATCATTGCGCAATATTCACTCACTTTCACAGTATCAGGTTAAAACGCTGGATGGTGTAAGTGAGAGTACGCAACGGGCGCCACTAGCTCGTCGATAGTGTTCGCCGAACGACACTCGATTAAGCAATCAGTGTCGCGGCGCATTTACATTTTTACGATCGTTCAGCAATTACTGAGGACAGTCGCTAACGAACGACCGCTCCATGATTTAATAAACCGTTTTTGTGGAGGCTGCAATTATTGGCGAGAGAGGCGAGGAGCTCCCGAGGAGCGAGGCCTGCCTGTAAACAAGTACACGAAGCTTGCGAGACGCGCCGCATTCTACAGTAACATTGTTACTGTGTGTACCGGAGGAGCGAGCGTGTGTAACAACATTATCTATAAGTAATTCAGTAACAATACTCAACCCGTAGCAAGTTTTGATATAATCAGGCAGTATGTCGACGTAGGCGAACTACTCTAAACAATCATGAAAAATTCATGTACTTGTATAAGCTTTGGTTTTTCTCTGAATTCATATTTGATGAGCAATCCTACGGTTATCCGTTGTTTTGTGCGCTTTGTATGGAGTACACGACTTATCTGCAAGATTGATATTAGTATAACTTGATGTAGAACTACCGCCCGAGGCTTCACTCGCGTGGAATGTTGATTGAAAGTATCCTACGTCCTTCAACGTGTTTCAAGATATCTCTGTGTCAAGTTTCATGCTCCATGGTTTAGTTTTGAAGAAGGAACAAACAAATTCACTATCGCGTCCTCACTAATATAAATGCAAAAGTGGTTTTGACTGTCAGTCTGTCTGTTAGCTTAGTTAATCGACCAACAATAGGTGAGTATCAGCTACTAATTAATGACGTTAATCAAAGCGTCGCGGCGTTATCTTAAATTAATTAGAGTCGTTAATCTCGGAATCAACTAAGTTCGGATTCCGCTCTGATATTCACTTCGTTTCTCAAGTTGGGAGCATTCCTCGACATATGTAAATAATGCCACAGATACACTAAATGTTGCACATTATGTTTTAGAATGTGATCAGCACGTCTGTGTCCGAAGTTAATGTTACAGATGTCCACGATCGACTTTATTATTTTCGTATGTAGTGCATGATCTGTTTTGTGAAAACGAGTTTTGTTAACCGTTGTTATTTTTGTATGTTGTAGATGTTGGCTCATATGGTATAAGTTCGTAGGTATTGTGTAAACATTACAATAGCTAAGTAGTATGTGTTTGTCAGTATTATGATTTGTTGCGGGCACGTCTGACATCACACAGTTAATGTAGATGAGGTGCACGCGTCGCGCGGCCGCGGCCGGCGCCTGTCGGGGCGCGTCTCAACAGGTAGTCGCGAACTGTTCGCAACTGTGAAACGCAGAGGGCATATCAAAACGTTACTATAACGAGAATGCACAGTACGCACTATATCCCTGTTTATAATATTAATAATAATACACTAAAATTATAAACTACGTGTAATTTCATAATAGAACCAATGTTCACTTTGTTCTCATTATTAAGGAGAGATGAAATTGTTTAGTAGTTAAATGAGTCAAAGTTAATGTTTCTCACATGAAACGCTAGCTGCTAATTGAACCGTGAGGTTTACGCAGTTTAATTGCTTCGTCTAAAATTAAACCGCGGATGTATGTTAAATTATATTTTAGTGGGCGATCATTTCCGGTTGACAGCGGTGAACAGGAAATGATCGTGGAAAATGTACCGCACTAATACCAATTAACTATTATAAAGTAAACCTCTGTATTGTTGTGTCGCTACCGTATTATATACCTCACTATTTATAATGTGTGAGACTACACGATCCACCCAGGCCTTTCTCAAGTTGTGTCACAACACACAACATATGACACATTTCTCAGAAGTCTATGTCTTCTATGAACAACTTGTTAGAGTTTATCGAGTTATTGATAAGATTTACGGTAAGTGCATTTGCAAGCCGTCACAAAAAGACTACACATACTATAAAACTGTAATGTACTGTCGTTGTGACGTCGCATACTGAGAGCTGCCGCCACAGACACACGTCGGCGTGTCGTGGATCCGTCAACAATGCCGGTAATAAAGTGGTCAAGTGCACAGCCAGCGCCTCACCTAAGAGTTCACAATAAAGTCTCAACACATGCCGATAAAACCGCGATCAATACGTGTGTACACACACACGTATATTGTGAAGATTTGATTAAACCGGTAACGTTCGAGAGACGTGCACAATGGCGGCTTGTATGTGTGTGTGGCATTTAATGACTACGTTAGTACCGGAATGTGACCGGCGCACGGCGACAATCGGCATCGCGGACCGGTCCATTATACCACAGCATGCCGGGTATGTCAAGTGAATACCTTCCTCGTATTCTGGCATCTTCTTACAGTTTTCCCGCTCAAGTATATTAAGTACGTTAGGTAGATTCCTGCGATAGATCGTACAAGGAAGACTTCGTTATACAAAATGACTGGTGAGACACTAACGATCTCTTATGGGGTCACTGTACTCATCATTATGAACAACTTTTACTACAGGGACCAAACAAGAAATCACGAAAAAAATCAGCTGTTCCCTGCTACATTTATGTTTGCATAACTCGTCAAAATGTAGGGAACAGTTGATTTTTTTTTCTCGATTTCTGTTTTAGTTCCATAGCAA
This sequence comes from Amphipyra tragopoginis, assembly GCA_905220435.1. Lineage (NCBI taxonomy): Eukaryota > Metazoa > Arthropoda > Insecta > Lepidoptera > Noctuidae > Amphipyra > Amphipyra tragopoginis. Next base: position 27,655,754 of record HG992006.1, on the reverse strand, counting down.
AAGTTGTTCATAGTGATGAGTACAATCTCCTATTTCGGTTTGTTGAGTGTTTACAATTTCAACCTGGATATTAGATACGGAGCTCTAAAATGATCTGATTTATTAATTTATGTGGCAGTTTATCCATTACGCGGTTGTAGTGAGGCTTCGGTTTGCCGTTATACATAATGTTCCTCATACATAGTTTGACATCCAGTGGCTGTCAGCTGCACAACTAACGTAATTTATGTGGCGAATAAAGCTCGGCGGCGCGGGATGATGTGACATCCGGCGGAAAAACAACGTTCATTGTAATTAGTGGACTTAATGCTTTAACATTTTATTAATTACAAGCGACAGTGAACAGACACCACCTCGCCGTGTACGTTGTGGCGAGGTGCACATCTGAGGATAATAAGCACGGGGAAAATGAACCGATGGAGAGCTAATGTTCAGGTGAACGGGAGGTTCCAGCCACCGCTTCACACTAGGAAAACATAAGACGCAGCATGATGTTTTACATCAAAAACATAAGACGCAGCATGATGTTTGACATCTAATGATAAACTTAGCCTTCGAATGTCAGTAGGTACAGATTGATCACATTGATACGTCACAACAGCTGATATTGACGACACGTGTGCAGTTGAACGTATCAACCGAAAGAAGGTCTTGTAAAATCGAACGATTGCTGGACTATTTATTGAGTGAGCTACGTGTCACTGAAATGAAAACAGCTGAATAGCTACACTCAGCTTGTGCATATTATTTTTATTTATTGTTTAAGAAAAACATACAGATACAACAGAAATAATAAAGAAAATAAAAAGAAAAAATAAATAAGTTACGTAAACCAATAAAGTTTACACAATCCCAAATCAAAATTACAAAGAACTGATATCACGTTTGCACTTTAACTGTTATCCACACAAAATGATTCAACATATTTAAAAAAAGATAAGAAGAATGTACTAAGAAAAGGGAAACACAAAAAAAAAAAACATTTATGAAACATATCATATCAGCAGGGTATTATGCCTAAATTACAATTTACAAACCAAAAAATAAATCAATAAGGCGTAGACGACACGAGCGTACCTACTGTTTGATAGCAGACTCCAGGAGCCGAGAGCGCTCCCCTCGTGCGGGTAATGTAAGTTCGATTACCAGCCGCGGTAATGTCCGTCCGGGGACCGGAGACTGCCGACTGATTGTGGAACCATTTATATACCTGACTGTACGTGTATGTATGAAAAGTAGCTCGCGAGATGTCTGAACTAGGAATCAGTGCCAGAAGTATGTAAGTATGGCACAAGTTCATGATAGCTCTCAGAGCTGCACTACTTAACACAAACATATTAAAGATTAACACTCGGCTGCTTCTTGCTTCGACACCCAGAGCTACGGCAAGAGATGAGGTTAGTTATTCTAAAACAGTATACAGAGTGTTTATGAATTCTTGTACCTAATTCCTAAAAACCACATGATCTGGTATAGTATACAAGGTTAGTCGGAAAGGGGGTACTAATCCGAAGCCCACTTATAGTATCGCTGATGACTGTTTGAAAGCAAGTGTTAAAATTTCAAAATTCGATATATTTTTTTTCCTAATTATAAAATTTTTATTTTAGTTTTTTCAAAAATTCTTCATCTTTGCTTTAGTTACAAATTCAGAAAATGGTGCTTCTAATTCATGATCTCAAATATGACCTAAAATGTAAACACAGCTGATCATAACTGGGGATAGATATATTTTAGAGTTTTTTTTTTGAGATTTTTGAACAACTGTTTCTCTTAAACTATTGAGTTTTGAGAAAAGTTGTAGAACAAAAGTTATTCATTATTATTTGTACTTTAACACCCTTTTGGATTAGTACCCCCTTTCTGACTAACCTTGTATAATCGGTACAGGAAGTAGATAAAAAAAGTTTTTTTTTGCGGTAAGTTTAAGTGATCGTATCTAAAGCACTTAATAAGATTTCATCAAAATAAGAAGAAAAAAAACTACAAAAATAATACATTAATAAACTAACATTTCGATTTTTGCTACGCATAAATTAATGTATTTCGGCGATACAGCTGGCACACATAATTAGTGCGATATCGCTCCGTGCAATCAGTAAACTCGGGGCGCTAAAATAACTCGGTAAAAGAAGTGTTTTTTTATTACTCTTGAAAAATCCCATGTTGTTTCAATCCGTGGCTCCAGTAGATCTCACGGTTTGAAGGAATTACAGGAACCCGGATACAGCCTGTATATCCGTACGCTAGCCATCTTTCCGAAGTTCGTTATTTGATTTCCTCACTGAGGCAAGTGTCGAGCGGGTAGATGCCAGAAGTTTATTAGTTGTGTCAAAAGTATCAACCCTGCTTCGCGACGCGCAGACGACGTGCGCCAGCGAGAGGCCCCGAGAGGCACGCGGCAGAGAGGGTACTTAGAAGTGAGTACTTAGCACAACTGACGACTGAGCTACGTGTACAAACATGCGGAATCCGCGAGCGGGTGTCGTAAACACATAATTACTTTTGTATATGAACACGGTGACAACATCTACTGCCACGCGGCATGCCGGCCCCGCGCCGCGCCGCTCCCACTGTGTCAGCGACGCACGTACTACGACTAGTTACGGCTATGTCGTTACAATATTTACAAGTAATAAGGTTTTTTAAAAACAACATAATTTAGTTATAGTATAATCTGCCCTTTGAGTGGTGTGAGTAGGATATAACCGGGAATATCGAAACCCGTGCTTTTACAGGCTTCATACAAACAACGCCGCGTCGCGACAATAACATGACACAATGTGCGTACGTAACACGATATTAATTATTTTATCTTCTATTTATATAAAAAGAAAAGTCCTGACTGACTGATTGACTAACTCATCAACGCCCAGCCCAAACCCTTGGACCTAGAAAGCTGAAATTTTGCACAGAGGTTCCTTTTATAATGTAGACAAGGAATAAGGAAGGATTTTTCGAAATTCAACCCCTAAGGGAGTTAAATAGGGGATGATAGTTTGTCTGGAAAATCGTCACTTAACGGGTTCAATATTTCATGCAAGCGGAGCTGCGCGTAAAAGCTAGTTAAAAATAAAACTTTGCACTTGGACTGTGTTTTGCTGTACTCTTAGATCAGTCGCGTGTCAATAAGCCAGCTGTCATCTTAACCCTGGTCATGTTCGCGCAATGCTGGCGTGTTGAACACCAACACAATACATACAAATGTTAAGGTTTCAGTACGTACCTACTGCTACATACCGCAGCCGCTACCTGGCTACACGCTCTGTTTCTTTGTTCCTTCAATACAAACAGTAAGAGGGATTGTGAAGTCCGTGTAATTGTTAGGGAAAAAGTAAAATGAAGATTTTCTGCTTCCTCGTATTTGTAACAAGTACAATTTTAAATATTTATCTAAAATCGTGTACCTAAGTACTTTTCATGTTTAAATATTTACGTTGTTAAACTAGCGTTAAACTATGCAGTATACAGGGTGTAAACGTCTTCGTGTAATTCCTTCAAACCGCATGATCTAGTGGTGACACAGATTAACCCTAAAAAGGATTTTTTGAAAATAAATTGAAAAAAATCCTAAATAAAATCTTAGTTTTCTATTTCTGAGTCATTTTAGAGCCCCGAGTTAACTTACTACAAAGAGCGATATCGTGTTAGTCGTGCCCGCCAGCCGCATCGCCGTGCTTTCATTCATTTATGCGTGGCACCGAAAGGTACAGTCTCATAAAAAAAAAAAAAAATGAAAAAAAAAAAAATTTTTTACTCTTTCCTTGTTGGGTAGTTTAGTAGATTTTTTTTATTTTTAATCAGTCTAATTCCCGTGCGAGGCCAATCTACACCAGTAGTAGATCATGTGGTTTTACGGAATTACACGAATTCGTTTACACTCTGTATAAGTTTATATGTAGTTAAGTAAAGCGGACGTGCTTCATACTTGCATCCTCCGCCCCGCCCGCGCCTGTGTCAACCACATTTTGATATTATGTACATAGAGAGACGGGCTCGTTGTAACAATTTTAAGAAAAACTAATATTTTTAAAGCTTCCTTTTCAGAAGTATCCGTCAAAACAGTAGATTTTCTTTTGCGTCTGTTAATGGTTTCCGCCATTGGTAAATGTGTGAAAAATGGTTTCGCAAACCTGAGGAAATTGGAGTACCTATATGTATTCGTTCGCAGTTTCAATGTGACGTATAATTTCAGCAGTGCTAATATCGAATTCAGGAGCTGAATGTAATAGTTAGAAATTATTAAATTCGAGGTTGGCACGATTCGGGGACAAATTGTAATATGTTTACAACAAGCCCCAAGATTTTTTATAACTAACCCCATGATATAATTTTTCACATTCGTCAAGATAACAATTAAATTACCTTACTAATCTTAAAAATTGCTACACAACATAGGTAAAGAAAGTGAAAAAAAAACAAAGAAAGTTTTAATTTAACAAAATTTTACGAAAGTGCTCACAGCCACTTCCTGTGCTACCTGGCGGGACACGCGCTGTAATGACATGATGTGGCGTGATGTAAAGGTAACACTGAGTCAAAAAAATAAGTTATTATGGTTTTAGTTCACAGTGAAACAGCTGTGTTACAACTTACCCTTTTTACAACAAGCCCTTCGCTCCCTACCTCCTCCTGTGGTGGGACTGACTTTGTATTATTTAACTAAAAACTTGAGAAACGTAGGTATCGCGCAGAACAGCGTCCGCATCTTTCTAGTACATATATAAAAATTGCGCACTTGTATAATACAAACAGATCTCCATTTTTAAACTCTTGAAAAAAGTAATAAAATATTAAAGTAAATAATACTTAATCTTATATATAAAGAGACTGGTACTGACTGACATTTCATTCATCAACGCAGAGCCTAAACCACTAAAGCTGGAAATATGAAATTTGGACAGTAGGTTCCTTACGTGACGAAAACATCCACTAAGAAGGGATTTCCCGAAATTCAACCCCTAAGGGGGTGAAAAGGGTGATTAACGTTTGTATGCAAGTCCGTCATTTTTGAAGTAAGAAGCATGAAATTAAGTATTAAGGTTTCTGGTTAGGAGCTAATGTACACGTGTTTAAGCGTTTTTGGAAATTCAACCCCTAAAGGGGTGAAATAAGTGTTGTAAGTTTGTATGAGAAATCTGGTAATTTTGAAGTAAGAAGCATGGAATTAAATATTTAGATTACTGGTCAGAAATAAACGTATACGTGTTTCAGGGTTTTTGGAAATTCAACCCCTAAGAGGGTGAAATAAGTGTTGTAAGTTTGTATGAGAAATCTGGTACTTTTGAAGTAAGAAGCATGGAATTCAATATTTAGGTAACTGGTCAGAAATAAACGTACACGTGTTTCAGGGTTTTTGGAAATTCGACCCCTAAGGGGGTGAAATAAGTGTTGTAAGTTTGTATGAGAAATCTGGTACTTTTGAAGTAAGAAGCATGGAATTCAATATTTAGGTAACTGGTTAGAAATAAACGTACACGTGTTTCAGGGTTTTTGGAAATTCAACCCCTAAGGGGGTGAAATAAGTGTTGTAAGTTTGTATGAGAAATCTGGTACTTTTGAAGTAAGAAGCATCGAATTCAATATTTAGGTTACTGGTCAGAAATAAAAATACACGTGTTTCAGGGTTTTTGGAAATTCTACCCCTAAGGGGTGAAATAGAGGATAAAAGTTTCTACGAAGTTAAAAGCATGAAATCAAATGAATGAAGGCTTTCTGGCTAGGTATAAATACACGTATTTGAACGTTTTTGTAAACTCTACCCCTAGGGCGTGAAATAGGAGGTGAAAGTTTTCTTGAAGTTAAAAGCATGAAATTTAATAATAGCGTTTCGGATTTAGGATAAATGAAAGTGTGTGAGCGTTTTTATAAATTAAACCCCTAAGAGGTATAGCGGATGAAAGTTTGTGTAAGAAGTCTGGTACTCTTGAAGTAAGAAGCATTAAACATACACGTGTTTCATGGTTTTTGAAAAATCTATCCCTAGAGAGTGAAATAGAGGATGAAAGTTTTTTTATTGTTGACACTTGCGCGAAAGTTTCTGGCATGATACGGTCAGCATCAAAAGTAGCTGAACATTTGAGTTTTTAAACTTGGCATTAATTAGAAAACGATTTTTTTTAAAACAAAAAGTTTAATAGATACCTAGAGCTGCTAGATATAGCTCTAAGTATGCCTTACATTTTTTGCTTCCTATCAATTAGTTATCTAATTAATGCAAAGTTTAATAACTCAAAATAATGTTCAGCTACTTTTGATGCTGACCGTACATACCATCACCGTAATATTGGAGGTGGTGCGCGAGTCGTATCGGATGGTTTTAAATAAAAATTCACATCGTTCATCCGACTGAGTTGAAACTTCGTACAGTTGATGTTGGCACTAGCGCCAGAGTTTGTGATATAGTACCTACTATTAACGTACAAGAGGTTGCGCGCGAGTCGTATCGGATAATTGTAAATAAAAATACGCATCGTTCATCCGATTGAGTTGAAACTTTGTATAGTTGTTGTTAGTCACGCGAAAGTTTCTGACATAGTGCCTTCAACGTACAATATGTGGCGCGCGAGTGATAATTGTTTGTCTTCTTCTAATATAAAGAGAAAGGTACTGACTGAAACATGATATTTGGATAGTTGGTTCTTTTTGTAACGTAAACATCCACTAAGGAAGGAATTCTCAAAATTCAACCACTATGGGGGTGGAAAGGATGATTAGCGTTTGTATGCAAATCCGTCATTATTGAAGTAAGAAGCATGAAATTAAATATTAAGATTTTTGGTTAGAAATAAATGTACGTATATGTTTTAGGGTTTTTGGAAATTCAACCCCTAAAGGGGTGAAATAAGTGTTGAAAGTTCGTATGAGAAATTTGGTAGTTTTGAAGTAAGAAGCATGGAATTATACATTTAGACTTTCGAAGACAAATAAATACACACGTTTTTGAGGATTTTTGGAAATTCTACCACTGAGGGGTGGAATACGGGATGAAAGATTTTCTGAAGTTAAAAAGAGCATGAAATCAAATAATAGGGTTTCTGATTAGAAATAAATGTACTTAAGTTTGAGCGTTTTTACAAATTCAACCTTTAAGGAGGTGAAATAAGGGTTGCAAGTTTTATGAAAAATCTGGTACTTTTAAAGCAATAAGGGGACCTACATTTAAAAAGGGCTTAAAGAGCGTTCAAAATTTCACGCAAGCGAAGCTGCGGGCAACAGCTAGTTATATATAAGAATAAAGGTTCTGTATTCCGCTTTAATAATTGTAGTACCCAATTAAAAGAAGATATTAGATATATTTTAGAACGTAAATTATACGAATACCTGAAGTTCACATTTGTGTTCTAAAAATAGGCTCCGCCAAGCAGCCGCAGCTGGCCTACGCCTCCAAGGGAATTATTAACGCTTGGAGGATCTTAGTGATCGCGTCCCTTGAATTTTCTTGAGTTTAATTTTTAAACCACCCGTAATCGTTAAACTACAAACAGTAATGCAACGTAACGTCTGTGATCCGGCGGCGCGTCTATATAATGACACGGTCGGGAGTTGGAAGTGCGCGGCGCGCAGTTTAAATACCTCATTAATAAGACGTCGACCAAACGATTGTGTCCGGCTCGTGTGCCGGACAGCCGGACACGAGCCCGACGGGCAGCTGAGACAACACAATCCGCCTCGGGTCCCGTCTGGACTATTAATCACGTCTCTGGAACATTAAGCTCGCGACTCTGCAGCCGCAGTCCAACAACGCGGGGACCACATCTACTTTAATTATTCGCTCTGCCGCATGCCAAAGAATGGCTCCTGATTGAAAGAAGGTCAGTATTCCGTACGACGGAATACTTACTTAAGAACATTTATATTATACGGTGCGGTTGAATGTTTGATATAAGTTAATCTTCGCTTGATGTGGGCACGGGAGCGGGCGGCGAGGGTGTACTTTGTCAAATAATTGTCAATCTCGCGGCCATTACCAATCAATTTACAAACTTGTCGACTACCGCCGATCGGTCGGCACATCAAGTGCGGATAAAAATAGCTACAGAAGGTTATCTAAAAATGTAGCTAAGAGGCTTGCAATTCACGACTGTAGCGGTTTGAGATTGTTCTGTTTGATCACAGATACATACTGTAGCATCAACTTAAAGGGTGAGGCGCTCTAAAAAACAATCTTCCTTTTCTTAGATTCTTATTAGTCTGACAAAGGTTGATAATTTATTGTGGGTCTTCTTAAATTTAATGTTGATGTGACCACGGTGGTCCTCGGCGACCACCTCAAGTGATTGCTCGGCGCTTATGTAAACAACAACAAATTGGTTCCGCAGTTTATCCGCTGTTGTGTCACGACTCTACTCTAGTTAATGGCTTGTATTTTTAAAATGTTAAGACGCTTGTTTTTGTACATAGCACGTAATTTAAATAAGAAATAGCTGGATTAATGAATAATATTTTCTGGATGTATTATGTACCTGCAATTATTTTAATTTGTTTGTTTCATGGCGAAACTTCTGGTTACGGACGAATGAGACCTCTCTGTAAATGCAGCTACGATACAGGAGAAATACAAGTGAGCAGTCCTTGTTACCCGACTGCGCGACATCAAACACAGGGTTATGTTTTTTACATGTATCTATGTTTAAGGGATTCTTTATATCCTCGAAGTATCTCAACGGCTGCTGCATGAGGTGTTTATCGACCCGTCATGTAAGTAATTAAGTAATGAGCTGGTTATGTTACGTATGTTATGTTTAGAAGTACATTATCTTGTTTACATCTATTCAGTTCTGTTTATTTTGTACTTCATCATGTTTTTACTTTGTGTTGTCGTGGCTAGTGTTGTATGCACGTCAGTGATCGTCCGCTACGCTTTCCCAACGAACTGTACAGCACACATTACAAGTTCACACAGCGCTGTTGGTGTTGTATGTTGGGAGAGCCAATGCTGCCACAACACAGTCTTATGCTAAGTGATGAGTAGAGATCGGATATTCGGATGCATATTTACCTAAAGTGAATTTTTAGCTATGAAAGTATGGAAGCGACTTCTTAAAAGGATTTATTAAAAAAAACCGGCCAACACGGTGCTTGTTAAGTGTTAAGTATTTTAAGTAACTGTTACTAACTTAGTGTCCATTTGTATGCTTAATTAATAGATTTTCTGTCTTTATTTCAGAGGACTACAACAAGCTCAGTTAATAGACACAGAAAAGTGATCATGGTTAGTGCAATATCTACTTATACTACAATACAATAATATAATGAGCGACTATAATAATAATAATTGTATTGTAATGTGAACTCGACACCTCATTACGAATTAATGATATCAAAACTCTTTACATCGATAGTTCATGACATTGAAACACTTTAATGATATTTGTTCGAAGAGTCATTTCGTTCATCGAACCATTTAACATGGAATAAAGGTCAGGGTGCAGTAAAATATAATCAAGGCACACGGCAGCGGCAGTGTACCAGCCAAGTTCAACAGGGAGCGATCCGATCCGACAGAGAGTACTGTACTCACTATACAAGTTACGTATTTGTTGTTCGCTTTAATGATTAGTCCATTATGAAGATTAGAGAGATTAAGATTACTCTCCCGCTTTATTGTCGATGTCTAACGAGCGAGCACCTAACAAGTTATAGTAATGAATTCGTCATTAGATATATTAATCCACCTCCGCTAATGGTGGACAAATATCCCACAAGCGAGAATGTGATAATGGTGTCACTCGGCAACTCGCCACATGTCGGTACTGACAACATGCAGATACATACAGAGGATCCACTTACAACAATGCACTATAAAAAGCTCACGTACACCAGTCTTAGGCTTTGGCTGGATACCTTTCAAGTCTCGCCAATAACTGCCCGGTTACGTAGAGGGGGTTCGCAAAGATCATACTTATAAAGAAGAATAATGAAAATAAATAAAAAAAATCGGCTTTTGTACCTATTGTATATCACCCAGTCGCCACACACAGCTTCACTAAGTACACGTTTATAACCCGTAGATCCTGAATTTTGTTGAGTATATTACGTTTTATCTTCTACTGATTATGATTTGATTGGTTTTGACTCTAACTTATGATTTTTAACCATTACTTATAATTTAAATTCAAAATATAATTATTGAGACACCAATTTTAAATCGACCTAATTTTTCAGTGTCCATGCGCACATTTGCGCATACTTTATTGTAATAATTGATATAACAGTTTGCTTCGATTTTGGTCTCCATTAAACCAAATAACTACATTTTGCAGTCATTGTATGTTTGTCCCGTCCGTGTATCGCATGTGCGAGTTAGTTTGAGTGTACCTTCTGTACCTGTATGTTGTGTTAATAACCTCGATGTATCGTTATGTTAAACACGTGTTAGTTCATCATTACGGCCATTAATTGCTGCTAATTGTGTGTGTCTGGACATTCGATATCGTGCGATACTGTGTGTACGATGTTCGTCCACGGAGCGTGTGTCGTATCATACAATATCGTACACGATGACTCAATGTTGCAGAAGGCTTCATTGGTCTGTAGTCACTTAGTGACATTTCAAGTGCAACAGCTGATTTTGAGATGTTACGTTCGATGTTCACAATTGTGAGTTAGCACAAATTATTAATAGTATAGAAACATAATAATGGTCCAAGGTCGTGACGCGCTTCCTATAATATAAGATCACCATAGTTCTTCTGACCTGTGGGTGTAAGTATGATAGTATTTTCTTTGAAGTAGCTCTCCAACGTTTTTCTGTAGGTATGTACTTGTATGTAGTGATTGTATGAGGTGATCGGCGCCCCCGCCGTGTGACGTGTACGTATGTGTATGACTCAAGGGGTATTTCTGTCAACTTTGTTATGGAATTCAATTGGCTCTGATCCGGAAGCGCGCGACGATTTTATCAGATAACTCTATTAATGGTGATGTACGAGTACGACTCCATTCTAAAAGTATTAGACGCAGAATTAATGCCAAGTGATCGATGTGATGCGAGTGACGACATCTGCCCTCGATTATTGGAGGCACGTCTTAGTAATGATAGAACCGTGTAGATACTTAAGAGACAAAAATAAGAGTACAGCAGATAAAACTGTTAATTTCGGGCAAAAGAGTATTCGTATCGATGCTAATTGTGATGCTAAGGGCCTATGTACACGGCGTCTTTTCTACGCGCCGTCGAAGCACGTTTCCGTCAAACTCCATACATAAAAAATTACAATGACGTTTTTTAAGTATGAAATATGACAGAAACGCGCGTCGACGACGCGTTATAAAGACGTCGTGTGCATAGGCTCTATCGCCACGATAAGTAAAAAAAGTTACAAAAAAGTTGCACAAAAAGCACAAATTAGACTCCTGAGTTTAGTGATTCGTCAATGTGCAGTGTAGTCGGACAAGAATCGCACGTTCGGAGCAACATAATATTTGCACATTTTGTCACCTAATGAAATGTGCGTTATTTACAAGCGAAGGTCGCTAAAGCAATAATTCATGTGCCACACGGTAGCGAGTTCGTACTAATCCACATCCCTTCGCATCTGTCATGCGGTTGTGAGCTCCGCGGTGTTATTTTAGGCGTCGGATAAGACGTGCAGCGCCTACCGCACGTATTTGTTTGTGTACACCATATCTCTGAGAACATTACATACCGTATTAAACCACCGACATTACGGAACACAACACAACACGTAAAGGAATAGAAGATCATTCCATAAGATGTGCGATAGCAAACACAAAATAGACACCGAACGAAACAAAACTACAAAGCTAGAGCGATCTGCGTGTGTGCAGTCATTCGAGACTATTTCTTATTCTGTATATAACAGACTATTTGCATGTAAGTTCTTATCGAGCTCAGTAAGCACTGAGCCCTCTTTGCCTCTTCATTTTGTGTCTCTCCTGCGTTCTTCGGGGCGCATGTAATGAATGCAAGCGAGCCAAGTTCGCAACGGAGCTTACAGTCAAGTTTTGAATATAAATGGTAACATAGCCACAGCCTCGGAGCGTCACAGTCGAGCCCAGTATGCTCATACATAAATAATACCGAGAGTTTTAGCTATCCTGTGCTACGAACCGACACGACACGCACGGACACACTGTTACGAGAGCCGCGGAGTTAAATACAATTTAAGAATGAGTCAGTGTTATCACGACGATATTCAAAAGGCCCAGTCTTGACAATATGTGAAATGGAATTTGCATATAAATAACTTTTAAAGACATAGAGCATAGAGCTTCAGGAGTGAGAAGTGGCAATACTGCACTCGTTTTGTCACTTTATTTTTGTTTAGTTCGGAATCAATGCGTGCACTGTGCATCGTGTTTGTGCACTGTGCATGGTGTCTGTGCACATTGTATGAGTGAACTTTCTGTATCTATTTTTCATCTAGTTTAATTTTATCATTAGGTATATGAAAGTTGTTAAGCAAGAAGAGTGAGCAAAAAAAAAAAAAATTGTTTTTTTGTCTTTTTTCAGTTTTTGTTAAGCTTTTTTAATATTATTTTGTTCGTGTAGGCTATAATGTCCATCTATACTAATATTATAAAGAGGTAGAATTTGTTTGTTTGTTTGTTTGTTTGTTTGTATGTAGGAGGTAATCTCCGAAATTACTCATCCGATTTCAAAAATTCTTTCACCAATAGGAAGCTACGTTATCCCTGAGTGCTATAGGCTATATTTTGGGATCAAAAAAATTAGGGATCCGTAAATTAACGGGAGCGAAGCCGCGAGCAAAAGCTAGTAGAATATGTAGTTATTATTCTGTTATTTATAAGTGAAGACTTATAATTGGCTGTCGGTCTGATTTACTGGTACTAGTCTGTTTTTTTAGCTGTAAGTCTTCCATATTAATTTAAATAAATAAATAAATCTAGTCTCATATAGCGTGGAAAAGGTTTTCTCTCTAGTAAATACGTTTTATAACACGTTCTGCAGTCCACGCTCTTCAGAGTTGCGCCCACGTCCCGCGCCCCGCGCCCCGCGCCCCGCGCCCCTGCCCGCGGGTACGTATAACAATATCTAAAAGATATTGTAAAGGAAACAACATGGCTAATGATCATGTTAACTTGTTGCCAATATTTTATAATAAATATTTAAACGGATTTTTTTCAGATGGGAGAAGCAAATCTCTGGCTACTGTTACGATAAAATTAAAATAATAGTAGGTACTAGGCGCTGTTACTTAAGAACTTGCGTTGGCGCCTATTGTTACTTCATTTTATTAATGAAGTAACAATAGATCATGATAATGTAGGTACATATTAGCGGCTGTGTCAAAACTATATTGATTACATTTATCTCAATTATTAATTGTAATCAATTGTGCAGACTAATGGGCAAGTAACATGAAACCTCTTTAATTTACACGAGACTATTATATAGCGCACGCCAATTAATAACTTTTATAAGCAAATGTTTGATACCTTGGGTTACATTATTGTAATTTATTTAAGGATCCCTACTTTTTTGGTACTAAAATATAGCCTATAGCACTCAGTGATAACGTAGCTTCCTATTGGTGAAAGAATTTTTGAAATCGGATGAGTAGTTTCGGAGATTACCTTCTACATACAAACAAACAAACAAGCAAATTTTACCTCTTAATAATATTAGTATAGAGGCGGCTTTACAGGGGGCCCAGCTAGTGAGCTGGCGAGTCACCGTCTGCCAACACAATTCAATTTCAAACTTGAAAGGCAGACGCCGTTTTCTTCCGGCAATAGAAGTTATCTAGTCCACCTAACACCCCTTCCCATAGACCAGATATTTTTCACCATATTTTACAATAGTCTTGCACCCACTTGGGACGGTCCATGACTGTAACCCAATAGTGCAGCCGTGGATAGTCCTCGGTTGGTGCCCCACCCCATTTTAGATTAAAGTTCTCAAAGGGGCCTCTGCGCGTTGGACCTGTGTCCCCGTGTATGCCTTCCAAAAGACCGGACATCTTCCGCACGGAAGATGAACCGTGATTTAAAGAGAGATACAAATAATTAGTATAGATAATTATGATGTTACAGATGACTTTGTGACGCGGTGGCTATACAAGTTTAGTCGGAAAGGTAATCTCCTAATCCGCGAGTCACTTAAAGTATCATTGATGACTGTTTTAAAGCTAGTGTTAAAATTTCAAAATTCGATAACTTTTATAGCCATATAAAATAATTTTCATTTCAGTTTTTTTTTTTTATTCTTCGTCCCTACTTTAGTTAGGTACGAATTCAGAAAATGGAGCTTCTAATTCGTGATCCCAAATATGACCTAAAATGTAAACACATCTGATCATAGATGAGAATAGATAGATTTTACCAATTTTTGATGTAATTTTTGAACAGCTATTTTCTCTTAAACTATTGAGTTTTGGGAAAAGTGGTAGAACAAAAGTTACTCATTATTATGGGTAATTTAACGCCCTTTCGGAATAGTACGCCCTTTCTGACTAACCTTATATGTATAAAACACAAAAGCACAAAGCGCATAATAGTACTACCAAAAGGAGGGTGTATTTATCTTTGTATCATATTGTACGGCTATTAATCATTGAACGTTCGGGTCGTTGCTGTTGAAAGCGGCGGTGGTTCTGTTATGAATGGTGGTCCACAGTTTGGCGACACCAAAGCGAAGCTGAATACTATTCCATTCGGTTAAAAGGTTTTCTTTTTTATTTCATTCGTTTCGGGGCGATAACGTATTCGAGTACCGGTTTCACATTAACCCGTGACAGTGGTGTAACGTGCGGAGCACTCAGAGCGGAGCAGAGCGGACGGGAGCGGAGCACTAATCCTGGCTGAGCGGTTTATCGCTCGTACGGAGACAGCCACATTTGCATGCCACTGACGCTCGACCGTGTTAGAGGATAATGAGCATGTCTGACTTGTGATCCTTGCTGTATAACGTTAGGGGCAAAGGTATTGGATACTATCGATGACGTTGATACGCTTAGTATAACGTCTTTGATGGCTAAATTGGCTGTTTGGCTTTCTGCGCTAGGAGTCGTGGGTTCAGTTCCCACAAGGGTAAAATATTTGAACGGCCTACAGATAGTTTAGATTATGCATGTACTGTAAATACATACACGATACAGGAAAAACTTTGTGAGGGGAACCTCTAAAAGAAACAAGAACTCTACAAACATGCAATTAAGAACAAATACTTTGAATGAGATTAAAAAAACGACGAAATCATTTTGTCGAACATATCGACGGTTGATTTTATCTAAAATGACTGGGCTATTCCAGTCATTTTAGATCAAATCAACCAAAAAACCTGAAACTTACAAAGTAAGCGACGCGATCAGCTGACCTAATGCTGACTATAAACATGTTATATCTTGTGACGCGACCGCTCTCTGTGGTGACGTCACTATCTACATCATAATCCACACATTTAAGTCGCGTCATAACACACGTAATTTCATCTTCATTTGTTACATTTTGTGTTCCAATGACATTTGCTTAACAACACCGAGGACAAATTACGGGAAGAAGAGTATTCTATATGAAGGTGCCCAACACTACAATAAATTGCCAAAAGATATAAAGGATGCTAAAACCCTATTTACTTTTAAAAAGCTGTTGAAAAGCCACATTTTAAAGGATTTGTCATTGATATACTGAATGGATTAATGATATGTAATCGACTGTAAAATAACTAATCTACACTATTCCCACTTACTTTTTATTGAGCTTAATTAACTGTAACACCTTACTTAATGTAATTACAAAATGTTTACTTATCTTGATCTACACACTCAAACTTAACAATATGTAAATAAATGTAACTAAATAGTTACAAAACATAAAAAGAAAAAGACATATACTTAAATATCTAATACAGCAAACAGCTATAGGGTAGGGTGGTGTAAGTTTGCGCAGTTTTGAATCAATCGGTCATAAAAATAAATCATACCGATTAATCACAGGTTTCTTGATTATTATTAAATCTAAATTTATCTATCAATAAATTTTAACAACAATAATTGAGCAAACATAATCACTTTTTACTTAATTAACAAAAAAACAGAAGTCGGGAAATGCGCAACTTTACACACCCCGGTGTGTAAGATTGCGCACAGATGGCGATAAGATTGCGCAGTGTTATTTAGGCGAATTACTTGCATAAAACATATTTAAATACCCCAAAATCCAAGTAATCAGTTCACTTTTCGTATCACCACACCTGGCACGTATCGCACTCGGTCCAGTCTTTATTAATAAGTTCTACGAAGACTTCAGAGCATTCTCCACACCACCATTCTTTTTTTTGGTGAATTCTTTATTTTATCTTAGTTATACATTGTGATTGGTATAACCAGTATCTTAGTGTTGACTCAGCCATTCATAGGAATGAATTTGAGTATAGACTCAAAGCCACTTGCCTCTTGCTTTCTCCTTTTTCAATGCGCTTACGAGCATCCTCGTTGGTGGAAGGTGACCAAACTTTACCTTCAATTTTGCGTGAACAAAGTGAAGCGCTATTTATAACCATTAAAAACAATAATATTCATTAGTAGATATAGATGAATATTACACAGTGGCGTGTAAGACTGCGCGCGCAATATTATACACCCCCTTAATGCGCAAACTTACACACTTGGCCTCCAACGCAATTATTTTGATACTACAGCTATCTCTTACAAAGTTATTGAACTACGTTATCACTAGCTGAAATTTCAAAGGGAAACTAAAGTAAACCTATCAGCAAAACATTGAATATCCAACAGGTTTTTTATAAGTTATACTTGCAAAATGTCAAAAAACTAGATCAAAGGGCTATGAAAACTTTGAACTCACTTGGACTTGCCGTTTTTACTCGTATCTGAATACTTTTTTGGGAGCGCATACTGGCATGCAAAGGAATCGAAACACCACTAGAATTGGCAACATGTTGCACACCGGTGTCGAGTAATGACGTGTGCGCAATCTTATCGCCTGCGCGATCTTACACCACCCTACCCTACTACTTGCATTATTTATTTTATTGTTAATATAAATTAAAAACAGGCAATTTTAATTATGGCAGTTTTATATAAAATTGTTAAAATAAATTTAAAAAAAAAATGCATATTTATATATATGTACCTATATTATTACTAAAATACACATAATAAGTATATATATACATTAAACATTACACGCTATAATGCATTAGTCACTAAAGCAGTCATCGTAGTATTAACCTAACATTATCTGTTAACAAAGTAAAAACATGCATTCTAACTCAACAATCACTGTGTGCTAGGCCTTAATAAACATTGTATCCGTTCATACTCGTTATTTTACCTGCAGTCACTATATGCGGTACTATAATAAAAATTGGATGAACACTTTTTACGCGGCTACCCTACTTTACAAATATTACATACTAACAAGTACGCTTATCGGCTTAATATTTTTGTAAATAATACTGTTATTTTCTCTGTAAGTGATTCTGTAATCTTTTGAGAAAATAAATATCTTTAACCGTAATGTTAATTGTTTCCATGTTCCGTGTGGACTGTGTATCGCGATTGTGTTGATCAGACATCTTGGAACGAAAATAGTGTTTCAACGGCTTCACCGAGCGACTGATAATACTCGCATTATAGATACTAGTATCGCTTGTGGTTGAAACTCGACTAATTTTGACCTGCCTCAACGACAACATCGACACCATGTTTTTTTTTCACATCAATGGCAGTATCTTTTGGATGATATTTTAAGTTTTTTCCTATCCTTTAATAATACATAAAAGTACTTCAATTTCCGACGATTACATATTAGATAATATAATGATGATTATCAACCGCTCATCAGTCCATTATGTGGGAAGCAACATGTAGCTTAACGAAACTTATCAAAAACCGATCTGCTGAAGTAACACATAATCACTTCGGTATTTGGTCAATCTTAAATGTTGGGCACTCTATCAGTGAAATCTCGCTTCAAATCCGTTAAACATAAATACCTAAGCACAAGAATTTATAAATTCAATACATTTTACAGTAGCTATCTACATAGTGATCTGCGTAGTTTAATTACTAGCATTACAGTTCGGAAACTACCTGCACTAAAAGATATCAAAACAACCAAACGGCACTAAAATAATATTGGTTGTGTAGCACTAAACACACTATTATGATGCAAATTAGAAACAGACCCAAACGTAAATACCTGTGTGTCCAAACAGACAGATAAACGAACCATGAGTGCATGAAAAGAGCCTCCACAAGGGACGATAATTCAATAGGTATGTCCGACGCACCCTTGGCAGTCAGCCCCGCTACCAACCTTGCTGACTAGCTAATCTTTTCACCACAGCATCAGCTATTATTGTATAGCTCGTGCTGACACGATAGAAGAAGAACGAACCATTAGCCAGCTCAGCGGTAATCAACATGCGTCCTGCCGAACTTGCTCCATAGCAACCTCACGGTCTATACTTTGAATACTTTGAATGAAAAGAGTATTCACGCAGTGACCATACCGCCGACCAACAAGGCTATGATTATATACAGATGACATAAAACTACAAGTTGCAGCCCTAACACTGCAAGCCATAGTATCGTGCACAGCGTCCTCGTACCGAGAGCACTGTCTCTGCGATCTCTAACGTAAAGAGTTGTTATACAGGCATGGTTTACCTTCTTGGTGGAGGCTTATGTCCAGTAGTGGTGTAATCAGTCCGAGTAGCTGTAGTTGATGGTGCTCGGGGGCGTCCCGACGCTCATGCAAGCGTCCCAGTGGCTGTGCTGGCTGGCGGACGAGCGACGCAATAGGAACTATCTGAAACAACACAATAACACTCAAGTCAGTGTTGCCTAAACACAATTGCTGACAATAGTTTACAGTATCCCATGCCACGCGATCAATCAATCAAGCAAATTATCAATCGTCTTCATTGTCTCAATACTTTATTTCATTCCTTAAAATAAATTTTTACAGGCGGTTGGCTTTAGACTATGGATCAATTATGGACCCTGTTGGGCACAGCATATTTTAGTAGAAGAGAGGAAGAGCGCTTACATTTTTACTTTATTGCAATTCAATTTTTGAAATATTATTTATACGAGGTAACCGTTTTGTGTAATAATATCCGATATTATATTCAATAGGTACATTAAAAGGTTAAAGCTATATTACACAGTTTGCAACACAATGATGCCGATACCAATAAATAATAAAATAATAAATATTAGTCTGTAACTATCCCACTGCTGGGCAAAGGCCTCTTCTCGTACAGAGAAGGAACGAGCATGGATCACCACGCTTGCTCACTGCGGGTTGGCGATTTCAGACCATTAAGTCCAGGTTTCCTCACGATGTTCTCCTTCACCGTTTATATGTCACTGGCGTCTTAGATTAACTAAGAAAGTACATATGACACCGAAAAAGTCATATTGGTACATGCCTGGGTTTGAACCCGCAACCCGATGCTTAACAAGCAGGTCTGTAACCTCCGGGCCACCACGACATATTATGGCCGATAGTGCCGATACCAACTAAACTAAAATTAAAGAATCGCTATCTTTTACTAACAGCAAGCGCGAGAAAAGGACGGTGATAGATAACAACTAAGTTACAGATGTCAAACTAGTTCACGCCTTAAACTTCGCCGTGTTTTTAGTCAACACGATCTGATATGACGTCTAAATATAGTTTTAGTTCAACTAAAGTGAGTTCAGTTTCAGAAATTCCTGGACCGAAAGCTGTGACCACTGGCCACGCCTTACGTTACTTTAAACATGTTCTACTCAAATAAGTCACTATTTCAATAGTGTGTCTTGATCTCTACCTTCTATGTTTAATAAAGGTCGATGTTGTTACGAAAATAGTCACTTAAATATATGATACCAAACTTTTAAAAACGCTGTGTACCGTCAATAAAATACAATCATTGACATAAAAAGTTGATGTCTAATCTTTGGGAAGCAACTGTTTTATTTCCTTACAACTTTGACACGTGTAAACACATTGGTATCGCTGTAATACCTAACAATTAAACAGCTTATTATTTGTAACACCAGCTGTATATCCCACAGATAAATGCGTGAAGTCAACGCAGACGCACATGTGGCTGTGAATCTGTTCTCAGCACAATGCGCACTGCAATAAACAATCAAACTATACACATAAAATCAGTTTCATTATCTGCGTATTATTATTATCAGCTTTTTACAAACTGGATGTGCGTATGTCTCGCAGACGAAACACTTCGACATAATTGTAGATTTAAATCAAAAGTTAGAACTCTTATGGACTCTACTCACCATCACTTACTTGATTAAATCGAGACAAACCAAATATTGAGTAAATTGTAGAGCATTCTTTCTAAAATCTGATTCCTAAACTATGTAGAGCCCTGCATATAACGTCAAACATAGATTATACAATAGAGCAGAGTTCGCATTTCTGTCTGTTAATTTTTCCGATATCTAAAGCAGACATAAGTACAGATTCAAGTAGGTGTATTTGATTTAACATCATAACTGTGTTTCCATCACTGAAAAAGAAGCAAAAAAAAAGTTGTGAACACACATTACCTACTTATTTATTTATTTATACTTGTATGCACTATGGTGGTAAATAAAGCGGACTTAATGCTACAAGGCATTCTCTGCCAGTCAACCTTACTTACTAACATTATCACGTTGCCCCGTCAATAAAAGACCTTTATTCCACATGTAAAAAGCGAAACTTTTCAGTTTCGTAGCTCACTGTACGTTCTGGTGTAACAAACATGTTTTGGTGCGACCTTTACCTCCAAGCTCTGCTGAAATGGTCGCATAGTTTTGTTAAACTTACAAACCCAAATTGTTCCTTGTGTAACAGAATATAAGATTGTTACCAGCTTGTGTAACGTGAGCTATGTTTACATCGTGTTGTGTACGAAGGTATTCCGTGGACGCGACGGGAGCAGATGTGAGCGGCGCCCGTGCTCCACCAGTTTCACACAACACGCAACACACGCAACTCGTCTTCTTCTCATAATAAAAGTGTACTCCTGACATCAAAGGTTAATTCTCGCGTGATTTGCTTGTTTATCCTCACTTCGTACTAAATCACGAACGATACAGTACGTAGCTATTTTGTTTTTTGAGAATGTAATAAAGTACTTCTAAGATAGCGTTGGTGCAAACATAATGGAGAAGGTATATCTTGTCTACATGCGTAGTATGAAGCTAATTAAAAGAGTATCTCCTAGGTAAGAATACCCAACTGACTATCAACTGGTAGATTTATTTTATTTTCTTGTAAGCTGTGCGATGTCTGGTGGTCATTAATCGGCTGACTTTTGCTTTGATTGCTTCTCTTTTTATTACACAAAGGAGTATTTATAATACTATATAGACTAAACTAACACTCAATTACCTCTTAAGATCATCTACACTGGACCGCAAAGAAAAAGGGTCGGTTAGAAAATCTTCAATATCTTCAAAAGTACCTGACCTAGCTTTATGAAATAAAGACTAAATTAAAGAATATTTTAAAGCTTAAATGAAAACAAAATAAAATGAATTCAAGCGTTTTATTTTTACTTTATGTAAAATAAATAAAAATGTGTAGTTTTTCCAGTATTTTTGTAAATGTAGATTGGTTACAGATGTGCCGGTTTCACGCATTTCAGTACTTTGTGTTGCCTCTGCAAGCTTGCAGTACTGCTGTTATGCGATTTGGAATACTTTTTACTAGGTTTTTGAGGCGATACTGCGGAATATTCTGCCATTCCTCTATTAGAGCTTCTTTCATTTCACGTAGCGTGATTGGCGGCAGATTCCGCTGATATGCCGTATCAGTTCGTCCTATGCATGCTCGATGGGGTTTAAGTCGGGGCTGTATGCTGGTCACTCCATACGTGTGATACCGACTTCTTGAAATAGGCAAACACTATCTGAGCTGTATGCGGGCGGGCATTGTCTTGCATAAAAACGGCATTCTCGCCCATTTCCACTAAAAATGGACCAACGTAGTCATTCGGAATTTCAGTGACATATCTTTCTGCAGTTTAAGTTCCATTTTCTATCACCACTAGCTCAGTGCGGCTTTCGGAAGAAATCCCAACCCACATGTGAACAGAGCCTCCGCCGTATGGTCCTTTTTCTTCTATACAGGCTTGGTTATAGCGCTCTCCCGATCTTCTGTACACTCTTTTCCTCCCGTCGTGCTTGTATAATCATAATCTAGACTCGTCTGAAAATATAACTCTTGACCAGTCATTCAGAGTCCAATTCTTGTGTTCTCTACGATAACTCAACCTTGAGTTTCAGTGGTGTCTTTCTAGTTTTGGGCCATTTGCAGGTTTTAATGGCTTTAAATTTGCTTCAGCCAGACGCCGCTTTACTGTATCCGGACTCAGATTGTTTCCTCCAGCTCGTAAATGATGATTCTTTACCTCAACAGCCGTCAGAAAGCGATTTCTCAAAATTGTTGACACCGTAAAGCGACCCTCCCGCGCCGTCGTGCACCTTGTTCGGCCTGTTCCTGGTCTTCGAAGATTGGGTCCAGTTTCATAGAAACGCTGGAGTACTCGCTGAACTGTAGAAAGAGTCACACCAACAGTTCTCGCTGTATTTCGCTGACTGTGCCCATCTTCAAGCATTGTCAGGATCCTGGTACATTCTTCAGGGATTAACGACATGATGACTTCAGAATAATAAAATTTATAAAGCAGAGACACCATATTTATAGCTTTTTTATTGCAAAACTAAAACAAACGCGAAACAATTGATTTGAATTTTTCGATAATAAGTTCAAAAACGACCATTATTTTTCATTTTCAGTTTTTTATACAATTATCAAAAATAAATAAAAGATTTTATATATTATTTTATGTGCATTAAATATTCTTTAATTTAGTCTTCATTTCATAAAGCTAGGCCAGGTACTTTTGAAGATATTGAAGATTTTCTAACCGACCCTTTTTCTTTGCGGTCCAGTGTACTAACCATCATTTTGTATTGCAATTTTTAAGTTTCTCATGTTTAAGTGAACTCTGTAAGTTCTTTGTGAGAATAAATGTCTTAAACCTTAATTGCTCATCATGCCTTACATAAAAGTGTTACTTATAATCCAGAAGGTCTAGTGTCTGTTCTGTTCTGTCTAGCCTTCTCCGAACTAGATTGTGGTTGGCTTCCAGTATAACCAGATGCAGCTGAATACCAGTATTTTAAAGAAAGCGTCTGCTCTCAGACCTGGTTCCTATAAAGTGTAATTTAAACATGGTTGAGTAAAATAGTATAGATATATACATGTAACCACTTGTAGTTTATCGTTTTTGGAACATTAAGTTCATATTTAATACGCAATCAGTTTTAAGCTGAAGCTCCGCCTCCCTCCACGCTTCGTTTGCGTCCAGGAGTTGCGCATCAAAAGCTGATCCCGGATTAATATCGACGGCTCAAAAAATTCATATTAAAAGCCAAAAGCAATTCTTGCGCAAATCCCGCAAATACAATGTTTATACGCGATAACAGCTGCGATGATTTGATGGCTTCTGATATTCAAAGTGGGATTACGCGTCCACAAGTGACCAGCCAACATCCGCACCGCAAACTTAGGATATCCTTTCGCGCCCCGCCAAAGTTTTACAATTCCGCAAAGAGATATTCATTGGCGGTTCGGAGACAACTGAGCTCTGATCACACGAAAAATACTTAGACCAAAGGAGATGGACAAAAATTGTATAGGCCTGTACCCCAGGCGGTACAGAGATGAAATCTATGTAATTTAAAAGTACATTTCGTCTATATAAAGAATGTGAAAGGTACATGTAGCTCTACAGATTTGGACAAAAGTTATGAAGGTTTAAAAATGTTGGTTTTGTCACTTTGATTTTACGATGATTTTTCTACTACTATTCTTTTGTAGTATATTACAGACTGAAAATAAAACAAAGTGCACTGTTTTATGCATTTTACATTTAATATGATTAGTTAGTACCGTATATTATAATTATAGTCATGATCATCAATACTTTCTTGGTATATCTCGCCGATCTCAAGTACCACAGGTCCATTTTCCTTATTCCATTTCACTTACAACATTGTTTATAATAAGTGGAGTACTCGTGTGGAACTACGACTCGTACGTCCATGTATGAAGGTGAAATAAAATAATAACACAAACAAACACCAATGACATTTTATAAATAGTTCATAATATCATTGACAAACACGAAGCCAAAGAACCGAGAAACGGCGCAGAATCCAGTATTAAGCAGGAAACACATGAGTCGCGATCGCGACTAACGGACGCGACTGGCGGTCGTGAAAAGTGTGCACAGTTGTTTTCGGGCACCCTGCTATATAAAACTAATAGTAATAGGGTCTAAATCGGTTACACTCAACTGAATCAAACATCCGAAGCAAACGTTATAGAGTGTACTATTGCTATAAACGTAGGGTTCATATTATTTAGTCACGATACGACAGCCAGTCGCGTCTGTGTTTCGCGCTTTATTAATTTGACAGTTTTGACATTTGGTTTACTTTTTTACTTTGACACTTGCGGCATAGAGTAAAGTGATATAGAATCTACATATAGAATTATTGAGTGTTGCTGGTACTCAAGTCAAATAGTCCTGTCCGTAAGCGCACTTTAATATTTTGATAAATAAATTAATCAATAGAAGGTCGTTTTTACAGACAACTTATAATAAAAAGTATTCTTTATATATTTTAGGTTATCAATACTTTCCTTGTTAGTTTCTGCCAAGCTTTTAGTTACTATTTTTTCCCTACTCTGATTTTTGTTAATATAACATGGCAATATTTATGGTAGTTTAGAACTGTTTGGAATGAATTTATTATGGAGAAATCATTAAAATACTTTTAATTTTGTACTTTTTTTAAAATCTGCTATGAAATGTAAATAGCTATTCAAAAATCTTTTTTTATTTTGTTTACATTAACTGCAATACTTTTATTTCTGTACTACTTGGGGCACAATTTGGCCATCTCCTTTTATACAGTTTCCAAGTTTAAAAAAAGGCGACGGCGAGCAAAACTTTATGAAGCTTATATCACAAAATTGTATAAGTTTTAGGAATGACCTCCCACGCTGGGCCCGGCGCGGCCTACTCGGGCAGTCGCTCGGGCCTACGGGCGGGCGGATCACCCAGAAACGCTGCTATTACGTCGAGCGCTGAGTTCCGATAAGTTTTGGGTATTACGTAGGTACACAACAATAGAATGTAATAAAGTAATTGTAAACGGAATAGGAATGTTATGTTTTGATGTGTATTATTTAGGGTTAAACTGAGCACTGCAAACAGCACGATATTATTGATCGCTTAAAGTTGTACAGTAAAATAACCACCTATAACTTTACTCATTATACACAGTACAAATGGAACTAAGCAGTAACACAAAGTATCAAATTTACTGCGAACGGTTCGGGGCAGCTACAATAAATAGAGGTGAACATTACTCTTGATACAACACACAACAAGGGGCAACACATAATTAACACACAAGTTACACGGTCCGGAGCTACCCGCGTGTTTAGTGTGGCTACAGGCGCCGGCGCCGTGCGGCAGGGCGCAGGGCTGACACCTCATTATGTCGCATGTTTGTTGTGACACTCTATCATAGCCACCTCCATGCTCCACGCGCCACCACATTACATCGTATTGAACGTCAAAAAAGCCCTCACAATTTTTGTTTGTTGTATATTTGAGACAGTTGCTAAGTTAGGTAATTGTAAAAGTTTTCCAAGTAACAACTTAATCTGTCACAAAACTTTGTTCTCAAAAATGATTACAAGATAGCATTGTCTTTTCATGGTGGTCTGCAATGTGTTGCGACGGAGATTAGCGACGCTCACCGAGTGGCGGCGATAAATCACGAGCGTTGACGAAGACCAGCGACAGTGTCTACGTTCGCTGAACACCACAATCTGAGCATATAACTTTACATTACATTTTATTTCATGTTGAGACCAAATTTTTTGTGTGGTTAAGTGCGATACTGACGAAATATTGAAAAAGTAGGCAAAAAGTTATTACAACGTCTCGCTCGTAGCACTTTTTGGAAGCAGAATTCATAATATTACCGGGAATGGACAATGCATACAAATGTCGCTCGACGCCGTCCGGTGTGGATAATTTCTATGAACGAATGATAAAAAAACCATAGACGAGTATTCATGTGCTTAGCATAATTACTTAATCAGGCCATTACTGTCCCACTGCAGAGAACGGGCATATACAGGTGATTAAACTCCGTAGAATTAAAAAAAGTTTGAAAATTAATAAATTAATGTAGGTAGATATCCATTGAGGTCTGGTGTGGAAAACAAGATAAACCGAGACACATATAATTTAGTTGTAACATAGTTGGTTATATTGACTGCTGGATTGCACACCACTGCTTACGATATATTACCATACAACACAAAAAGCTAATGTTTCAGGCAAGAGTGCTACAAGTCGCTGGCGATCGAAAGTAATTACACGCAGGTCGTCGGCTGCCAGTCGCTCGCTGTCGGTTACCGATCGCCGTCTGCCGGGCGTCGTACGAACCGGCCGATACAAGCCGATATTGGCACTAACCCGGCCGTTACTACCAATATAGTCGCGTTCAGGCTGTACGACGCCGATCTATCGCTGATAAACGACTTCAGTATTTAGATTAGATCGCCGCTAGACGAGCTTCAAAGTAACTATTTATTAATTTTCGTTGGCATCGCATCGTTACCATAGTATTCGCCTATACGGAGCAGGCACTGTTTACTTATTTCATTATTAGATTTTCGCATGAAAATGAATAAAAACGTGCTCCTACATAATATCATAAATATTTTCTTCTGCGAGTAAGTGCAAATAATTTAAACCTTTTAAAACTAAGTAACACTGCAAGTTACGGGAACGTCGAGTGGCAGAAAAAACGTTAGTATAACAATCACAATTGGATCGAGTAAACAATCTGGCATTATTTGTAGCAGGGCGCAGGGCGCAGGGCGCAGGGCGGCAGAAGGAGGCGGAAGGCGTCGCGTCGCGCGGCGGACACTTGACTCAAACTATTTTATCAGAGTTTGTGTAAACTTGCTGCCAACGCTCCCGGAGACATTTAGTCACTAAACAGAAAACTACAGAACACTTACTAAGTTCATCGCTTAGTTATCGTGCTTTGTGTGGAATTAACCTATTGTATTGAACTCTGCACTGTAGAAGTCGGTAAATATCGTGTATATATCGGTAAAACTTTTATTTTATATTTACTCTCAGCGGAATAGACTGAATGACGTAATACCTGGATGGGTCAATTCAAGATTGATTCTACGTTTTATGTGTAAATAACAATGTAATCGAAAGCTACGTGAATCGTTTTATTTACACGCACATAATATTTTGGTGTAGCCACAACAAGCTTCTAACTTTACTCTTCATTGAACCGTAGCTGCTTTGTTTGAACGCAGACTGCAGCATTATTTAAAACCTAAAATTATATTGACTCTATCATTATCTTTGTACATTAATGGTAAAGCAGGACAGAATATCTTTGTAAAGTTTTTCTTATTTCACCGACAATCTGCAAGACTAAGTTAGTGAGAACAAGCGATTTCGTTTGATCTAGATTATTCTAGATGAAGCCGGCGAACTATCACTAAGTTTTCCTCGGCGAGTCGTCGTAAGCCGCTAGCCCGACAAAGTTAGGCGTTTCTTTGACTTTAATTTAAACTCCACTTTGTTAAGAGATACTTTGATGTCGTCTCTGCCCTATAATAACATTTCCGCTATAGTTAAACTGTTCAGTAATGGCTATCTCTGCCTCGCTCACACAACCATAACTTTATTTTTGTCAAATAATCTATTTTCGGTGAAATTCTGGGACTTTACGTTATTTTGAAGGAGTTATGACAAAGCAATTAAACTTAAACAAAGTCTCGGTTTGCGCGCATCTCTTACAAACTTATGATCAAAATACTTTTGCTGTTATAACTTTTCTTTTTTCGTTAAGAGGTACTTATTAAACCAAAATCATATAAAGTACAATACTCTTATATCTCGGCTACAATAGTTTAATGGAACTATAATGAAGTTGTCTATGGGGCTCATGAAACTTGCACAAGTATATTCTCAGCTGATTCTTGTATGAAATGTTATACGGGTAATGTTATGCAGCGGTTAATTAACTCTTTGTACATTTACCTACAGTAAACGGTCAACAGTTGTAAGTTTTTCCTGATCGCATAAGTTGTATCTCGGCGTATACCTACAACACGTTGACTGTACGACCTTTGACACTACATACGACGAACGTTTATGGCACTACTTTACGGCGGATATAAAGACACACCACGATAACAAAATATACAGAAGTATTATTTATAACATCGCACAACACGAGCTTTTGCGGTATTTTGGTGTATTTAAGAGCGTCTGCGTGCGTGAGATAGATAACGTTTTATTTATAAAGTTGACCTTCTACAATATTTATTTGTGTACAAACTGTCTCACCCCTGGGCAATAAAGTGAATGTTTTTCATAAAACTAAACAAAAACAGGTCATAAATACGACAATATTAACGTTATAGACCATATTGTGTCGGTTGCTGACAGCAACATACTGCTTCATGACGTCACACTGACGGAGCCATCCATCGCAGCTCACTTGCTTTATGACTACATTTCAAGGTCAACGTTGGGCACAACAATTTTTTTATTTCAGTGAACATTTATTACGAGTTAGCCGACACGCATTATATAATTCACGAAAGAGCGAGCAGAGCTGGGTATGTTATCATTAACCTATTTTTAAAACAATTAGCAGGATCCCTAAACATAATAAATATTTAGGCTAATGTGTAGACACATGACATAAACTGTGTGAAGTGATGGATTACGACGCTCCGGGGAACATGAAGCGACTGAAACGAGGCCTAAAACAGAACTAAACAATAAAGATATTATTAGCATGTGGCGGGACGACATTTTCTCATGCTGATTAACGACCTTGCTGATGTTCACAATAATTTATTAATAAAAGTAAAAAAATAATTCTGTTAGGGCTCTTACAGACGAGCGGCACTATGCCTTTGGGTTCTTATAGACGAGCGACACTGCCAACGGCAGATACTACTGCAGCCGACGCCATCTATCGACGGCTGCCGTTGACAATTTGCCGACTGCCGTTGACGCGTTGACGCCTGCCGTCGACGCTTTGCGGCTGCCGCCGACAGGTTGACGCCTGCACTTGACGCTTTGCCGGCTGCCAACAACACGTTGACGGCTACCACGGACGCGTTGACGCCTGCCGCTAACAGGTGACGTTGTTTGGGTTCTTACAGACGAGCGGCGTTTTCCAACGGCAGATACCAGTGCAGCCGTCACCACCTACAGGCGGTAGCCGTCGACGGAATGCGACGCCTGCTGTGGTATCTGCCGTTGGCAAAGTGCCGCTCTTCTGTAAGAACCCTTAGGTCTCAACTTTGATAATATTGTGTTAAATTAAAACAGTTCTCGAGACGGTGGGTACTTCTAAGTTATAACAACGTATTTTTATTTCAGTTTTATTATAAAGCACACAAAGAAAGGAGAGACCGAGCAATTTCCCCCACTTTGACAAACAGTAAGCCTTCCAAATAGTTTTTGTTCAAACAGCGCAAAGAGCTTCAACTTTCTATCGTCCTGTACAAACACGAACGTTTGAGAGACGCCACGTCACGAGTCACGACACTCACGGCGCGTGGCGCGGCGCAGTCCCGCGGGACACACTCACAATACGCCGCGTTAGCGCCGCGCGCCCGTCGTCACAGACGACTGCAAACTACTGTGAACACTCCAACTAGTTTACGAGCTTCCCAACTGATTGGGTGCTCCATATCTCACGATCACTGGACTGAGCGTGAGGTATCGGACATTGCACAACCTTTTACTTTCGTATCCAAAGCCAACTTCAATGTGTTCAGTAGAGTAGACAGCCCTAACTAACTTACTGAAGGACATAAATACGTGACGAAGCACTAAATGCTTGCGAAGATATAGCTACAAATCTTTTAAGGAAGGAGCGGTATATTTGTGGGTTTGTTAAAATGCTGTGCAAACATGGCAGACGCAGACGTCGCCGGGGGGCGCGCAATCACACGCCTCGACACACTCGTCTGGCGAATTGTTACTACTGCAGCAAACACTCTAAATACAGCCGAAGAGAGGAAACGTTCAGCAAACAGACGCCTTCTCTATAAGCTCTGATACTTAGCTACGAGTACGTTAATGAGGTGTCTAGGGGTTAGTGCTGCTTTGTTAGTTAGTGTAGTGTAGTGGGGTTAGTGCTTACAAACTCAAAAAAAAAAACATTTTAGTTGGCTAGAAATCGATTACAATACATATTGTAGCTTACATTATCTTCAGGCATTTTTCAATAAAGCGCAGTTCGGACTACGCTATAACATATGTAAGTATAGCATGTAGCAAATATTGTACAGCACTATGATATCGCTCAGCATACATTTTAAATGGACACGTTCACACAACGCTATGCTATAAAGTATTGGCTTGCTGTACGCGATAAACTTGAGCGATTCTCAGAGCTATATCGTACGATCCCCGCCCCGCTTCACTTTTACCCCATTCATTATTGGATCGCCGTCAAATAACTTGCTATATATATATAGTATAGCGTATGCTATATAGCTATAGCTTATGACGTAATTATCTGTACTATACAACGTGTTACAAAAATACCCCCTAAAGCCGAAAGGGGATTAAAAGGTAAAGAGTGTATCGGCAATATTTTAAAATAAAATTAGGACCAAAAAAAAAATTGGACAAATAAAATAAAATCATCACAGAAACGCAACCCTGAAAACATAAAAGTAAAGAGTAGACTACCCAGAAAGTTATTTACATTCTTATATAATTTCCTCAGAGAGGTAAATGACAACAATCATAAAAGACTACGAGTACTTGATTCACATTTTCTTTTTTATGGGAAATTATGTAACACGTTGTATAGCGAAATAGTATAGCGTAGTGTGAACTACGCTTAATAATCACACACGAAAATCGACAGATAGCAGTTCAAATATATCAGAACGTATGTACCTATCAGTTTGTGACGTCAGGATCTTGTACCTATTAACATGATAAGCGTTGATTGCCCATGATGAACGGCTGGTGTCATGTCAACTGTTGTAATTGATTGTTAGCATTTATTAGCTCAAACTATTGTTATATTACATTAAACGACATGACGTTTGACAATAACAATTAAAAAATGTAGTCTATGTCAATGTTTACGTACGGCTCCGAGTACGCTTAGCGGTTTGAACCAAATCAGTGCGCGTGCCCTCACCTCTAAACCGAAGATTAGTGGAGAGTGCTGCACATATAACCAGGTTTAATACAGCTATAGAGGTTCAATCAATAGCGATGGGTAGAGGACGACAGGAAAAGATTATAAAAGATTTGGAAATTTTCAGCAGATAAAATTCGACAAAGTTGTTCAAAATTATAATATTCAGTTTAACGGCGGTTTTTTTAATTTTCGTAATGCTATTCTGAAATATCTACTATAACTAATTATTTTAGGATCTCGATGTGAATATATTTTGAGATAATATATATGTGACGACACTATGTTAACCCCACAAGTCCGCACACCTCGTGCTGACCCTGTCTGGTGGTGCGCCTCAGCACGTGATGTTAATGCGTTTTACTAAGTGAGCTACAAGTTTCATAACTGTCGCACATTTACGTAATTCTCCAGTAATCACACACTGCTCTACACGAGCACATGTTTTGTGTAGTAAGCATGCTAATTAATCAACTTTAACTAAGTAATTTGGCGCATTTAATAGTAAGTAGTAGAGTTTCTTGCGATAAAGTTCGTCTGGGGAAGTACTAGTACCATACACCTATTTCTGCTGCAGCATTACTGTGTTTGTTATCGCTAACGGGTAACATTAGGCAATGTTGACATAGGAAGGTAGTCGTCAATATGGATCAACGCACCCGATGTTATAAAGGCGGTGGTCATTCGACGAAGCGGAGTATTCTGTGTTCATCAGCTGAAGAAGTCTGACCTTTTATATCTGACTAACTTGTACTTATTTTCTGTACCCCAAGTGTGAGTTTTTTTCGTTAACTACTGTAGTTGCGTCACGCTAAAAATGTATGAAAATTTAGGCTGCGTCTCTAGGCGCACCGTTCAATTAACGCGCGAATATTAGTTAGTGAACGGTGCGCCTAGAGGCGCAGCCTATATTTTCATACATTTTTGTCGTGACGCAACTACAGTAGTTAACGAAAAAAACTCACACTTGGGGTACTGTTCTTGTGTAATTACGTAAATTTTTATATTGTGATCTAGTACATGTTACTAATACTAACTCAAATACAAGTACTCTCAGTGGTGGAGATGTTGGTTTTATTTACTACATATTTTATCTTGCTCGCAATCCTGACATTCCGATATTAGCTATAACTGTAATAATAGAAACACTCTTACACGATGATGTTATTATGTCTTTTACATGTTCCGATTTGAAGGGTGTGTCAGAGAAATTACAGGCACATGACACTTTTCAACTTTGTCGGTAGGGATGCCAACGTATCGGCAATCCTCTTGGGACTGTCGGTGTAGGGTGCGGTTACCAGTACAATAAGGTAGGCAGTCGACCTGTTAGACAACCTATTACATTAAAAAAACACAAATGAAATTGTTTATTCTGCAAATTGGATATTTAAAAATCACTTTTACATGTCGGTTTGTTTTTTAAAGCTAGATGTCGTCGGCGTTTCCTATCTGACTACCTCTGAGAAGAAAGGCCGAAACAAACTCAGGGGTCAAAGTCTCTTTTAAAGTCCAGACATATTTTCTGTAACAAAAATTTGTGTGAGGACAATGCAGAGTAATGCCTGTACTGGCCTTTTGAGGAAAGTTCCAGAGCAGCTTGAGAGGAGCTGTCCCAACAGATGGCACGCATGCGCTTGTTTGCGACAAAAACGTCTGAAGTCCAAAAACCAGATTTTTCTGAAAAAGCCTTTAAAACTTTTGAATAAAGGCGTTTTCTGAATAATTCGGTTTTCGGACTTAACACGTTCTTGTCGCAAACAAGCGATGTATCAGCCATCGTGAAGCTCAACCCTATCTTAGGGAGCTCAACGACCCGACGCACAACATTACTACCAGCCAGGACCATGAAAGTAGGCCACACAATATTCAAACCGCCAGACAGTTATGAAAATACTGAAAGTATTGAACCTGTATAATAATCACACTCACAATTTAACGTTGTAAGTACATGTCTAATATAACATATTGTTTACGAAGCTAAACTCTGCTAATATTGTGAAACTTCGTTTATTCCTAGGTTGCTTGCATAAAGCAATGTTTGAAATTTCGAGGCAACTGTACCTTTTGATTGCGCCTGTAAGCGGAAAACAGTTTGTGCTTCCAATCTCGATGCTGTCGGGTAGTTACTGCGAGAGTGATGGATCGACTCCCTGCGGAAGATCTATTGCTGCAAAAACTGCACTACCTAATATGTTTTATGGGCAGCGGACTATCCGGTGTAGTGATGAGCCTGGAAACTAGAAACTAATCACATTCAAAGTAATTTTTTGCTGGTGGTGGTCAGCGGGACTTTCCTCAAAAACCCCTAAAAATTTGCTAGTTTGTGCAGAGTGTGCGGACTTGCGCATTCTGACTCAATCACAAGCAAGATATCGATGCGCCGGATCTAAGTGAGAGATGACCCTACGCGAGGCAGCGGACATCACAAATACAGATAGCAACAGAAGGTCCACTCTATACCAAGCACGATACTTATTATCGTGCTTGGTATGGAGTGGACCTCGGCGCGCATAGCTGATATCGCAAAAAGTATAAATAACGCAAAATCGCGTGTAATCTGGGTGCCGACTACATGCGACTACTCGTATGTACCTACCCTTTTACCTCTACCACAGGCTAAGTTGATACGCATGAACATAATGACGCGTTGTTACGACTGGACCTTCTGTACTCAGGTAGTTATTTGTTACAGCGATACGTGAGGCGGCCGGCCAGCACTTCACGTCGTGAAGTGCTGGCCGGCCGCCTCACGATACCGGTATATTTTTCGAAACGGTTTCATCTTAAATACCTAAGAAACAGTTTGTTTCGGTTACGTTCGAACGGAACGTTATAAAAAATGTTTTTGAAAAAGAACAAAATTTGAATTGTTCTCGGTTAATAAAACGTTTTTAACCGTTTTTTTCCATTTTTTTTGGGTTGTTCGTTCGAAACAACGAAACTTCGAAACAAAACTACGAATATTACGAATTTAATTCAGTTGGTATTTGACTGCCGTTCGTCGTTTCGTTAAAGCTTAAAGTAGACCCTATTATCACTGTGAATATTATTCTGTGAGTACGAGTATAGTGTGTGTTAAAACTTGGACAAAAAAATATCTTTGACATGCACATTTTATGTATTATTAAAAAAATTTTTTTTAGGTTTTGATACATTTTTTCCATCCCACTTGCGACACACCCGACTTGCGACCCACCAATGCCCCTCAAGTTAAAGGAGAAAATCTTCAAGTCCGTGATAAGACCTATCGTACTGTATGGAACGGAATGTTGGGCCGTAAAGAAGACGCATGAAACAAGATTGCATTTCGTGGAGATGAGAATGTTGAGATAGATGTGTGGAGTGACCAGAATGGATAAGGTCAGGAATGAGTATATTAGAGGAAGTTTGAAAGTGGCGCCAGTGACAGAAAAGTTGAAAGGGAATCGTTTGTCTTGGTATGGGCATGTGAAGAGGAGGGATGAAACGCAAGTGACTAAAAGAGTTATGATTATAAATGTGGATGGATGGAGCGGAAAAGAAATGTCAAAGGAAAGATGGATCTAATAGATTGTGTGAAGAATTATATGGAAGAGAAGGGGAGGCAGTGTTAGCATGACGGTTGATAGGACGGAATGGAAGAGGAAAACATCTTGCGCCGACCCCAAGTAACAAGGGCAAGGGCAGGAAGATGATGCAAGATTCTTTCTGTAAGTTGGCTGGAGTAGGTACAGTGGTGATTTGAAGTTGTATTTGGAAGGCACTGCGCTATCATCGGGTGCCTCTCTACCTCCGCCACGTCGTTGGGGCTTATCTGTCGGAGAGGTGTGACACCTACATGGGACGCGATGGCAGTTACCAGCACCAAGTGACGTGCGGTGTTCCACAGAGCTTGGTCCTGGGCCTCCTCCTGTGGAACATCGGATACGACTGGGTGCTAAGGGGCGAGCTCAGATCGGGGGTAGACCTGACGACTTATGCGGACGACACGCTGGTCACTGCCCGCGGGAGCTCGCACAGGGAGGCAGCGTTGCCGGCGACAGCTGCGGTCTCTTAGGTGGTGGACCGCATACGTCGCCTAGGCCTGGAGGTGGCTCTCAGCAAGTCGGAGGTCATGCTGTCTCACGGCCCCCGGTGGGCGCCGCCACCCGGCTCGCACATCGTGGTTGGGGGGGCTCGGATCGCTGTCGAGTCTACCATGAAGTACCTGGGATTGGTGCTCGACAGCCGGTGGGACTTCGGGCCCCACTTCCGACGTCTGGCGCCCAATTTGCTGGATGAGGCTGGCGCGCTCACAACGCTGCTTCCCAATTTGAGGGGCCCGAGTACCGCCTGCAAGCAGCTGTGTGTGGGGATCGTGCGATCGCTGGCCCTGTATGGGGCCCCGATATGGGCGGCTGACCTGACGGCCAGCAGCATCAGCATTCTGCGGAAGCCGCAGTGGGCGATGGCTGTCAGAGTCATAAGGGGTTATCGCACGATCTACGAGGCGGCCTGCGTACTGGCTGGATCTCTGCCCTGGGACATGGAGGCGAAGATATTCGCGTCACTCTACCAGTGGCGCGATGAATCGCGGGCGCGAGGCGAGCGGCCGATGCAGCGCCAGTTTGAGCTGTGTCGGCTGTAGCTTCGCGAGGTCCAGGTGGTGAAATGGCGGGACAGGCTTTCACGCCCTACCGCCGACGTCATCACCAATCTACGCGATCCGGCCGGTACTGGCGGACTGGCTCTGGAGAAGGCACGGCTCCCTGACGTTTCACGCGACGCAGGTGCTCTCGGAGCATAGCTGCTTCTTTTTAAATTAGGTTTTTTAATTTTTTCTCTTGCGTCTCATTTTGTGATTAAAATAGGACCAATAACTAACCACTCGCAAGTCGCAACACAAACCGCAAAAAGGAGTCGTTTCGACCAAACTCCTAGTTTTCGGCATATGTCTGTTCCTATAACTGACCGGCTCGAGCTCCTCGGCATGGAGTTTACAGTCAGTCTCAACTTCGGCACCCCCATTGAGCACAAAGTCTAAACCAGCCAAAAAACTGGGCATCCTAAATAGAGTGAAGCGATACTTTTCGCCTGAACATTTGTTGACTTTTATTAAGTGCAAGTCCGATTCTGCATGGAGTATTGCAGCCACCTTTGGGATGGCCCAGCAAAATACCAACTTGCCGCGCTTGACTCAGTGGAATGCAGAGTTAAGAGACTCATTGGCGACGTAAAACTGGTGGATGCCAAGCTTCACAGCTTGGCTCATCGCCGCAAGGTTGCCTGCTTGTCGGTCTTCTATAGACTGTAATTCAGTGAGTGTGCTCAAGAACTCCACAACCTCATCCCACCGGCCCCCTTCTACCATCGAACATCCAGACGCACTGCAAGTTACCATCCATACCTAGTTGCTATTCCACCAATTCGCACTAAACACGACGCACGGCAAAAGAATGGAACTCACTGACTGCGTCTGTGTTCCACGCTTACGACCCGAATATCTTCAAAGTTACAATGAACAGGCTTCTTCTGGGTAAGCTCGTTCCATCGCAGACTTTGTCTTTATCACCTCTGACCTTGACAAAAGTCAAGAGAAAACCCATCTTCAGTTCAGTTGCACACATCAAATCAAACGAAGATTGTAAACTCCTCCAAGGGGATATTAATGCCATCTACGAGTGGAGCGTTGTGAACAAGCTGTTCTTCAACAAAAACAAATGCAATGCCATGACATACGGTCGAGGATTGCGACCAATCCATTTTGAATACAGTTTGGGTGGTGAAATAGTTACTCGAGTCACCAACGTTAAGGACTTGGGAGTGACCTTCGACCGCTGTCTGACGTTTAAAGATCACGTATCCACTCTGGCGAAGGAATCTTTCAGGCGCTTGGGATTTGTCTTGCGTAATGCTCGTGACTTTCGCAACCCAAATGTTATTAAGCTGTTATACACCACACTGGTTCGCAGTAAACTTGAGTCCAGTGCCTGTGTCTGGCACCCCCATACTGCGACCCAAACACTGATGCTGGAAAAGGTACAGAAAACTTTCTTAAGATATTTTTTCAATAGGTCGTACAATTTCTATTCCTACATGTACCCCACCAACTATCTCTTAGGAATATTGGGCTTTAACTCGTTGGAAGTAAGAAGAGGCCATGATCAGCTGATAGTAGCCTATAAAACCCTTAGGGGTCGTATCGACTGCCCTGAGCTCCATGGCCTTTTCTGTCGACTATTTGTGCCCGACAAATACATCGGACACCGTCAAAGCCGTCGGCACAATCTATTCGCGCAACCTTCAGCCAGAACTGTCGCCAGAGCTGAATCCCCTGTGTGTCGTACTCTAAGGATACTCAATGCCCTCCTGGCTGCCAACCCTGAATGTGATGTGTTCGCGGATAAATGGAGTGAAATTGTGCGTGTATGTCTGATGTTCTGTGAGAGACAGTATGCGAGGGTGTCCACTATCCCATGTTAGTCTTAAGTATTTTGTGTATGACACAATTGTCGACATTACATACCTGTATTTTTCTACCTTCCATGTTACTTGTTTCTATGTTAATTATTGTAATTGGTGTTCACCGTTTTAATTAACTATAAATAAATAAATCTCAAATAAAGTAAAAACTATGCTCGACTATGCTCCGAACCAGGGTTGTTGCGAACATCAGCATCAGCATCCGCTGATCTTCAGCATCTTTTTCAACATCAGCATCCGCATTGATCGATGCTGATATTAATGCTGATGTTCGAGTCATGACATGACCGCAGAGGGGGCGGGGCTTATATCCCGTGAAGTTTTTGGTTGCGAGTTTTGATCAATCCAAGGGCAGACCGGGATTGCGTTTACAAACAAAACAAACTTGTCTCATTCATTACGTTATACTTAATACGTATCTGCGCGTGAAAGTTTTTTTTCGTAAACTTTTGAGTTTGATAAATAATGCCGACCCCATTGAAAAGTGGATTATTGTACCTTTGATTAAATTCCAATACCTATTAATTAAACGAAAGATTGGTAGCAGGTTATGCACTAGGTAGTCTAGGTACTTAATTACTAATCTAGTACTATACTAATTATTACTAATCTACTAAGTTTGATTATATTTTTTACTAAAATCCCAAAATTTTTGAGACAATCGTTTATTTCAGTACCACGGAAAACTATGCAACTTTTAGATATTATTCAAAATGGTCACTACTTTTTCCGTTTTTTTAAGAAAATCATGAGAATCAGCATCAGCATCCGCTGATGTCAATGGTAAAACATCAGCATCAGCATCCGCTGATTTGAAAAAAATATGCATCAGCAACAACCCTGCTCCGAACTATGCTCGGAATGAATGATGTATTGAAATGAAAACATATCCTACGGAACTTAACAAGTCCATGCTTGTTGCCGCACACTATGTGCGGCTCCGTCCTGCGGAATAAACCGGTTTTTGAAAACTAGCTTTTTGTTCTCTTTTCGTTTTCGTTCCGAACAAAATGTTGTACAAAGAACTGTTAGAAACGTTTTAAAAACGTTATTTTAAATAACGTTTCCGAGCCCTGCTTCACGAGGCAATATCCGGTGACCGTAAATATAATGTGACCGAGTGAGGCGGAGTGTACACCAACGAGCCTCGCGAGACCCCCAACTATCATGAACCTATAATAATAAAAAATACAAATAAAAAAAGGTTCAAATGACAGTTCATTTTGTGACTTGTATCAATCTTGATTTGATATTTATTAACTCATATAAAAATGACTTATTTCAAATTGTTATTGACATAATTTCAATATTCGAGTAGAGTTCACATAGCTTTTATTAGCATCAATAAAACTAAAATCTCGGCGTAATATTTATTCAGTTGTTGTAAAAACTTTATTGATACGGTTTTATAGCCGCCGCGTTTTAATTGTGGTATAGTTTTTTTAACGCAATCGGATCAAAATATTGTACAGTTTTGTAAGCGAAACATTTATGTGTACGAAATAGATTTAGAAAAAATGCACATTGCAATATTTTTATTTCAATTGCTTACAGGAAAAATTATCGTAGGTTCGTGTAGTACTACGCTCAACTTGATCCGAGTTGTCACGAAAAACTTATAAATCAAGTGACGCGTGTGGAGACAGATAAACGGTTTGTGTAATATTAGAGAACGACGGAGACGCGACGGATCGTGGCAGATCTGCCACCTGCACGCTACGATACGCACTCACGTTACAATCGCGACACATCGCGACAAATCGTGACATATGAGCAGTCGTCTGCCTGACGACGATACAGAACGAATACTCGCGACAGATTGCCACAAATCGTGACACACGGCCAGTCACCTGCCTGCTATGATGCGCAAATGCGCATGTAATAAGTTTCGGCTACATACAACGAGATAGCTCGTCTTTACAGGAATCCGTCGCGTTTATTTAGCGGATCGCTCACTTTGAAGTACAACACGGGGCTCGGGGCGGTCGCGGTCGGTGCGTCCTCATCGTAATGCGTAATTATAAGACATTGTATTGTTGCCGCAGGTTATTATAATTACAAAGGTTCTAAACATTATATTGTTCATTTTCTGTACAAATTGGGTCATCATTAAAATTCTCTCCAAGCAGGAATGTTCTAGTTTTATAATTCTAGTTGTACGTTTATTTTTTCTAAAAATAAGTAAGTTATTATTAAACTGAAGCATTTATTATGCTGAGCTCCATACCGGGTGCGGGTCTCGAGTGCATTAGTTGTGTGTAGTGCACGCGCAGCCCACACTGAAAGCTCTCGCTTAGGTTTTTAACACAATTGCCACTGCACTCAAATTGCGACCACATGCTCCTAACGTGTACTCTACTGTACATATTATATATGTAGAGTAACTAAATGCACATTCTCTAGGTTTGTTGTTTTTTTTTATGTTTTTGCCGTGAATTAGTAACTATACTTTGCAAAGCTATCGACGTGTTATTAGTTCTTACATTATGATAGTCTCGTTGTGTTTTATGATACACACACGATGATTGTAAGCAGTCAATATCTCCGCACACGAAGTAACTATCTGTTAAACGCGACGTCTATCTTGCATGCTGCATTAAAGTTCGACAAACTCGGACCTCCATAATCTCATAATTGAATATGTTCATACAATGCGCTTAGTTTGTTATTCTTGCCAAACTTCCTCGACCGCTCTATTACGGTCGTCGTCCGCTATCGTTTCGTCTCCGACACCGCGACGCCCGCGCCGCGGCGCCGTCTAATTCCAACCATACTATTTAAGACTCAAAATATAGAGCAATCTGTTAATACTACTAGCACGTTGCTCCATATTCTAGGTTATAGTATTTACGTAGTGCATTGTGTTTTAACCGGCAGCATGATGAGCGCGGCGACACAGTCTGTCACTTACGCGCGCAGTGTATCGGTAATA
Source organism: Amphipyra tragopoginis (assembly GCA_905220435.1). Lineage (NCBI taxonomy): Eukaryota > Metazoa > Arthropoda > Insecta > Lepidoptera > Noctuidae > Amphipyra > Amphipyra tragopoginis. Next base: position 27,615,104 of record HG992006.1, on the reverse strand, counting down.
TATTTCTCCCGCGGTATATTGTACGTGTGAGGCGATGTCGGCGCGCGGCGTGGCTTGTTAAAGTCTCCGGGTTACGATCTATCATGAGACTCGTAAGCGTATAAAACCCGTCTTCTATTTACTGCTTGATTGTCACATCATTATGTCCTGTCTTACAGGCTTTGCCTGATGGGTACAGTCATGTTTTACCTCTAGTTTTACCCACTACCGATTGAAGGCTTCCTCGTTCACGACAGATTTACCTGTCCTAGGTCAGGTTACTGTTTAAAATCTAGGTATTGATTCGATATTGAAACAGATTACCTATACATACAACATCTTCGTCTCAGCCTCGTCGGGAGGTCAGTACTATTTGAAATATAATTTTCCACGAAATCTAAACTGAAACTGTGTGATTCACACGTATTTACATTAACTCGTAGTAATGGACACGTATACATATAAGTGTAATGCCATACATTTTCAGATATGTGTACATCTGCGGTTGATTACGACGAATGATTTCCTGCGTGTATGCCCGCCGCACAGCGCGTGCGCATAAAGCTAGCACAACCACAACAGAAGATCTGCACCGTCCCATTTTACGCGCATATACATATTGTACAATATTTTTGTTAAAGCGGGGACAAACTGCTACTGCTATGGTTCTACCACTGTTATTTTACATACACAGCAGTGACTATTTAAGCATGGGAGCTGTTCACGTCGCATTGTGTATCTTCTGAACCTTCTGCTCATGTCTGTGGACACAACGCATAATTTAACATGTTTGTGGGCCGGAGTCGCGGGGGCGCTCGGCCCGTCGCTCGGCACGCGGGCGGCGGCGGAATGCAATAAAATCATTGTTATGCTAAACTGCCGGTTTATTTCAACAACGCATTGTTTCACAGAAAAATTCACATCGTTTATTATTTCAGGCGTCAGGAATTCCGACGCAGAGATTACTGAAACGACTGTTGTTTGTGGCGTTAAGCCGTCGCGTCGTCCATTGGAGAGTACATCAATAACCCCGTAATACCAGCGTCCCGGGTGGCCGGCAGCGTAACTAATGCGCTCACGTCGACACTTCATCATAGTCGTGCGCGCGCGACACGCGACATCAGTTTATCAACGCTGCGTCGCGCAGACACATCGCGACAACGCGGCGGACAGATAGCGCGATAAAATGTGTTTATTACGTTATTAATGTCTGCTGCCTGTTGGATTACGAGCATTGCATCTACAGAACATGGCATAACGTTACTATTATACGATTTTGGCGACACACGTGTTCAAATTACTTTCATAGGTTTTCTATGTTATAGCATTAGCTTGCCGTGTGTTGAAGCGCTTCTAACTAGAGGCGGCTAGATGTAAGTAGCTATTAGATAATAACAAACATTCTACCTAATGTGAACTTCGGCCACTCCTCTACACTACCCCTAGACCCAACAGGCTAGACTTTATGATCTCGGTAATCTATTTCTCCCGTGACGGCACGAGAATCAGTCAGCAAGGTTGGTAGCGGGCTGACAGCCCAGGGTGCGCCGGACGGCAGGCACTCACGCATCGCCAATCTCAGTACTGTAACATGATCAGACATAAACTACATTGTTAAAATTTGCGCTCTAAAACAAAGCACCGTCTTAAAACTTTAGTGGTTTATTAGTTTACCTTAGTTACCTTGTAACATATGGGCACAAATAACAATGATGTGTGACGTATAACTTAAACTATTGCTAGCTATACTCTGCTCTGTAATTTTCTCGTTGATGGGCTTATATTAAGATTTCCGTTATTCTTTGCAAGAGTTTCAAGACAATAATAAAATTAAGACATTCAAAAGAACTTAAAAGTATCAGAAAACCTAGTTGTTTCTTTTTCATACGTAAGCTTTGACCTAATATTAATGTAGGTATTACATTTCATTAATGTCATTTTCAGTGGTTATTGCACGTAGCTAACGTTGTATAGCTCATGCGCCTTTCAAAGCGACTATCTTACAGTTTGTTTGGGGATGCTGACTCAGCTCCCGGAGCCTAACGGAGTGCAAGATTAATAGACACGCCGGGGGAGGGGGAGGAGGGACACCGGCACGCCGGCATGTCAGGGGACAAAGGACACAAGTTAAAGACATCACTCACATAAGTTAGGAACTATCGCGATATCGCAGCACGTAAGTGTTGAATGATTGGAGATATCAATTACACAAGGATGAGTAATCTATACATATAATAAATCTGTAGACATGGCGTGTCTGTACATAGCAAATATTTTGAAAAAACCTGGTTGGGATGTTAAACTATAACCAATAGAACCCATTTTTAACACTTTTGGAATTTTTGTCTGTTTGTCTGTTTGTCTGTTTGTCTGTTTGTCTGTTTGTCTGTTTATCTGTTTATCTGTTTGTTTGTTCAAGCATCACGTAAAAACAACTGATTCAATGTTGTTGACTTTTATAAATAAATATTGTGCTTATCTCCAAGTAACATATGTTTTTGGTTTCATCGCAATCGGTTCACGCAATCAAAAGTTATGCGAATTTTAAGTTTTCTAGAAGAACTTAGCATGTATTTGTGTATACTTACCATTTCTTTTCAATAGATGGCGTTACGTGTATCAAATCACGTTGTGAGGAAACATAATCAACGAATATATTACTATTCTCAGTCTACGAACGGTCTATTGAAATGCTATCCGAAGAAGGTACTAACTAAGCTTTTATAAAAAAAACGAAAATAATGTTATTTCAAATTTATTAGGTACCTACCTATCTATCTGAATGGCAGTGGATGAGAAATACATTCAATTTCATAAGCGAGTGTAGGCATTCTAAATTTTTAATTGTGCAAGGCAATACGATAGATTAATTTGAAATACTCATATATTTCATTATGAATACTTAAATACGTAGGTATTTATAAATCTATTTACTATTAATAAAATTCTTTGTCTGTAATTAAATATTAACAAAAAAACGATTGCGGGGTACTATACTATCGATACAGAAACCAAAACATTTTTTTTTTAAATTATCGTCTGTCTGTCTTTCCGTTCGGGCATCACGTAAAATCCCGTGGATGGATTTTGATGGGACTTTCGCTGATGTGTTGCATAAAGGGCGACAATTTCGCTTTTACATATACTGTTACGCTATTGTTCATAGGAGCCGAGCAGCGGAACATTATTTCCACATACTGCGAAGTATAAGCTTAATATTCGGATCGTAAAATCGCGTGAATCGATTTTGATGGGCCTGCGCTTATGCTGGTATATAAACTATCACGCTATTGCTCATAGATGCCGAGCAACGGAACATTATTTCCATATACTGCGTACTATAAGCTGTAGACAGAAGTAAGTGCTGCAGTGAACGGTCGCTGGCTCAGTGTCCTGCGTTAAAACCTCACTTTAAAAAATACACTTTTAGTAATTTTTTTGGAATGTTTTTATATATTTTATTTTGTTCATTGTTGTCAGAACTATTCAAAGCCTGTCGTCGCCGTTTTATTAAGTTTATTTAAGCCTTAGGTAATGTCCCAAAACACATAGCCATGAAGGGAAAGTACTTTAAATATTAAAAATTGCAAATTTCACTCAAAACTGACTTCATTTTATTTTTAAAAGTAAGAAATATTGCCTGTACTGATTTTTTTGCCTGAACCGGGAATCAAACTGACAAAGCTATACCATCTGCAAAGGAACCTGTTCATAATATCTTTATGGACAATAATCAGGATCAAAACTTTCCAACAAACTCACTGTCTTAAATTGAACGAAGTGGAAAAAATAAGAACTACTTAACAACAATTAATAAGTGCTTGAATTTAAATGTACCTAAGTTAGTCAATTTTCGTTTTATGGTCTTCTATCAATTTCAGACACAATGTTTATTGGAGCGATTTGATCCGTATTATTGATCCTATCGATTGGTGAAATAAAAATACAGATGATATTTTTTCGCATTTGGGTTGGTTCGATTTCCAGATCAAACTTTTTGAAATCTTTGAAAGCAGTACCTATTTCTAACTTATAAAAATAAAATGAAGTCTTCTATAGGTGAATTTTTTATATATTTAAAGTACTTTCCTATTCCATACCTCGAATGAAATCATTTTATAGACTGCACTGCGTAAAATATTTTGATTTAGTTCTTCACATCGTTTATCACAATAAATATCAATATTCAATTATAATCCATTTTAGCAAGGAAATGTATAGAAATAAGCAACGCGTTTTTAGTATTATGGTTATATGAACCTTTACGGTCAATCAAGAAGAGCTGAAACTCTACCTAAAGAAATGGTTTAAAAGATATATGTGCCTTGGTAGGACACCTTTGTCTATTATTATAATAAATAGAATACATGTACACTATTTAGTTGCTGCGACACAATGTTGTTTTCCGAGTTCCACGCGGACGGAGTCGCGGGCACAGCTAGTACAATATAATACACGACATATTAAGGATTACAAATGAATAATTAACATACCAGAGGTAGATACGAGTATTCATATCACGAGACAAAATTAAATAGTTCATTACAAAAGGTATATGAAATGAATAGCCAGTAGTAATGCCAAGAAAGTAATAAATAATGTTAGTTAATAGCCGCTGAATTATTAATGTCGCTGAATTTCATAGTAACGATTGTATAATACTAAATTGGCCAGCTAGACAAGTATTATTAACACGACGATTAAATAATAAATGAATATGTAGTTGACTAGTAGTGTAGCGATATTTACATTAGATGACCTCTAAAGTAGAAATACTAAACAACTAATAACGGCCATTAACTATTTAGTAATTAATAGTTAATGGCCGTGTCATAGAATAAATAATATAAACAGAAGTTAATAATAGGATCCTACGCTTAGGTCATTAACGGCTAATTGAGCAATTCTCAAAATACACAATAACCATTAAACATAAAAGCCGTCCAGGATACAAATACGTAATAGTAAGTGTCAGTTTATTATACACTCAATAAACAATATCTACTGAATATTACATACGTTAGATACAAGTTACAAATGAGCCGTAACAGTAATACAATCAAATATAATATAACGACACAATGCGACGGTTACAACAATGTAATAATATAACAAACAACTTACTATTACTAATAAACATGAATGGGTTCTGTATTGTACTCGCACTTAATAAGGGTATGTACACATCGGCGGACACGTACGTAACAAACGCACAGACAATACTTTGCTTACGATCTCGGCACATAGGTGATGGAGCTGAGGTATAATATAATCATGAGGCACAGTAGAGGAATCTATTTCATTCTCACGCTCGTTCTTTCTTTAAGTGTCTAAAAGTCTATCAAAGTGAGAAAAACCTTTTTAAGATTCTTCAAAAGAGGAAAAACTTCTTAATTCGTCTGTAATTATAATATATTTTTCATGATATTAAATGAGTTTAAATTTTAAAATAATTGAAATATTGACATTGTGATTACTTTTTTTTTGCATTGTTTGCCTATTACGACTAGTTTTGTACGCCTTAGATGGCAAAACATGTAGCTACCTCATACTACTCATAAGACCTTTATACCATACTCATTACTCATGTTTTACAAAATAAATATATCTTATTATCTTATGTTAACCGAAATATGGAAATGGATTTGGATAATTTTAATTTCTCTTAGATTCTAATTGTTCATTACAGCGTGGCTTAGCATAGCACCGAATACATAAAATGTTAATTTTATTAAAACTATCATCTTTTATGGGTTTCAGTTATTTTGAAATGGGTTTCTACAATTTTTTAAGTTTATTATATTGTCTCATGCACACTCTCTAGTGATCGAGGAAATAGTGTGTTCGTCACGGGTTTGTTATTGTGTAGGCATCCTAATATTGTGAATATTTTATTTAATGAATGTGTTGATGTTGGCAGTCGCTAATTCTATCACAAACTTACAGCTGAGCGGTGCTCGCATACCGATGTCAGAGGCTGTCAAAACATCGCGCTATTAACACTAAACATACTCGCAGTGATAACGTGGGCGGCAGACTGTTAATCACACATGTAGTACATTCAGTACTAAATGTTTAGACTGAGCTTATATTCGCGGTCACTTTATGTCACTCGTTTACGTTTCCTCTGTGTTGTTAGATAACTGACGTAGCTAAATTCGATGGCCCCACCGAATAAACGTGTAAGAGAAAAATGACAACTTTTCAGGAAAAAATAAAAACGTTTAAACTTCAATAACGCTCATTCCATTGTAAATAGGTATAAATAATGTATTATCGAATTATAGGTAAAAAAATTAACTGTAGACTTGTGTATTTACTTTTTTCTAAATATCAACGAGTTTCAGGAAATTCATGAAAAACTATTTAATGTTAATACTCTTGTGAAATTTGCATGACTAGGTCACAGCAATATATCATTACACGTTTATTCGTGTAATAGTATACAACGAATAAAATGTACTGTAATGTTACACTATTATTCTCCGTAATTCAAGTTTATTTTGAACCCAGCTATAACTATTTACACGCTTGTTTACAGTACATTGTTCTGCTTCTATATGATTGGAAAGATCGTATGCATTTATATTACTGTTAATAAAATCAGTTTTAATTTATGTAATACATCTTTGTTAATGCAAGGTATAATAATATAAATAATTTCGTAAAACCAAAAGTATTAAATTCTCCACCTCAAGTGTACATTAATTCAAATGTGAAACTTGACGGGAAAGCGTTAGATCCGGTTCCCTCAACTGTCTTCCTGGGCATCACAGTAGACTCTAAATTGCAATGGGGACCTCATATAGAGGCACTTGCAGGCAAACTGAGTTCTGCTGCATTTGCCGTCAGGAAAATTAGGCAGTTGACTGATGTAGCTTCAGCTAGGTTGGTGTACTTTGCATACTTTCACAGTATTATGTCTTATAGCACATTACTGCGGGGTTCGGCTGCTGATGTAGGTACTATTTTCATATAACAAAAAAGAGCAGTCCGAGCTATTTATAATCTAGGCTGCCGTGAAACGCTTCGTGAATTATTTAAGGAAATAAATATACTTACCCTACCATCTTTGTATATAATTAGTAACACTATGTACATTCGAAAAAATATTGCCCAGTATAACAAGAAAAGTGACGTCCACAACATACATACTCGCAATAAACACAAGCTAACAGTACCTGGTTTTAGACTAAGACAAACCAGCAAGACGTTTATGGGGAACAGTGTTAGGTTCTACAATAAATCATTTATTACGAGCATTTTAAATAATTTCTTAAGAGCATTTTGATATCTAAAGCTTATTAAAACATAAATCATTATATCGAAGATAAAGATGCCTGGCGTACAACTCCGTCCTGCACATTGCGATCCTCTGGCCCTGTCTAACTGGTTAAAATAATGTTAGGTCATACAACCGTATGACCTAACATTATTTTTAATGTTTACTTCTAGTATTCTTCTTTTTATTGACTTAAAATAACCTGTACATTATTTGATCAATTTTCATATATTTGTTTTTATTCAAATACTGAAATTATTATATTCCCATTATAATTTTATTATTTAATGTATAATACTCTGCCTAAATAGTCTGATATTGTTTTATAATTATAATTTTCATAATATCATTTTCCAATCTGTAAAGTTTGAGCATCATGCAGCAATTAATGATACACCTATAATCGTATCACATTACTGCCCATTGTCTGGTAGTATGAGTCTGTCATGCTCACTTAAATGTCCTGCTTATGGTGGCGTTGTATATCCTGTCATTGGGTTCCCTGCAATATGGTTAAGCTAAGCGATGTGGATGTGCACATCATGCTCGTGAACGGTCGCTGTCTGTCGGGACTGGTTAGCCCTTAGCTGCTATGGCAATCCCAGAAGGCATATTTTTCTATTTGTTACTCTTATGTGAGTTTATTTCTTACATTAACCTGCATTATTCTCATTCTATTTCTCACACTACTGTAATGGAATTGTCATGAACTACTATTTTGAAAAGAGTATTCTTGGAGTTTTGAGCTCTTCCCCGTGCAACCTACCTTTTGGAACCGTGCACCTAGTTTTGACGTTTTAAAAGTGCCTGTAGTCTAGTCTATTTGAAATAAAAAACTTTGACTTTGACTTCAAAAGGATGAAATAAAATACAGATATTATAAAGAATAAAGAAAATATAATTATGTATTTGTCCACGTGAACAGAAAGTACAGTTACAGCTACAAAGAAAGTAAATTTCTTGATTAAAAAAAACGAATTGCGATATTAGAAACACTAATCCTCCTCCTCACTGTCATTGGAGACCGAGATGGAGTTTTCCAATGGCAGTAGATTTATAATATTTATAATTGAATGTAATTGCGCGAAACAAAATTATGTAATAGCGCGCATAGAATCACAACAAGACTGTCCTTCCGAGCTAGTCACCTTCTATTTTTTAATTTTCCGACGGAAAATCCTCATGGATGCCCTTCGCCCGGGGAAGGCAAAGGGGTGTGCCGGACTCTTACCGGCTAAAAACCCACGGTGTTCCTTCTCCTGACCCTTGGCCGGGGTCGCGGGATTCGCAGCTGCCTCGGCCTCGGTCCACCAGCCCCTGGCGGACCTCTCCTTCTGTGGGGCCTGGCCCCACGTCCTTTCTCCTGAGAGGCGCGCACGGAACACTGCGCACCGCCTTCTCGGGCATGTTACTGGTCGCAGGCCAGTACTAGTACTACCCGCAGGCCACACACTATGGTGGCCGGAGATCGGCACGCGCCCTCCAGCGCCCGGTGCGTCTGGCGCGGGAAGGGAGAGTGGCAGCTGTCTCTCTCCCCCTCTCCGCTCCCTCTTTGGTCGCCATCACCTCCTCGCAGAAGGAGGCGACGGTTTCCCACGCACTCTCGCTCCCGACCATAAACAGAACCACGGCCGGAAGCGAGAGGTCACCACTGACTCCAAGCTAGTCACCTTATTTTACTCGCATCTTACCCCCGTACCCTTTTCTAACGTTACGTACGATTACAATAGAATTTATCGCGTAAACATTTGTTTATTTACCGTTACTAGGTATAAACTTAAATTAATATGCAATTAATGCACTTAATGTTTGAATCTTTAACACAATTGTTAGAAAAAAATTATTATAGTAAGAGATAATGCAATACTTTAATTTTAATAACCTATTTATATTCAAACTTCCATTTTGTGGAATGAAACATTGATAATAAAATTTGCATACATTTCTACGCGAATAAACGTGTGAGAAGACGTTACCCAAATTCGGAAACAATCACAAATCTTCTCAAACGTCTGTAGGTTTTAACATGTTTATTCTTGTGTACTTGGCGACTCAAAAAGCATGTAATAATAACATAAACTATTATTCGTATAATTTTAAAATTAATTATTTCCCTAGAATAAAGAAATTCACTATTATAATAGGCGTATTTTGAGTCTAAAATTCATAAAAAAAATTAAGTAGGTGCTGGATAGGCAAAAGAAACGAAAAATGAAATAAAAAAAAAATCGTGTAAGAACTCTTGCACGTTTATTCGGTGGGGCCATCGAATTATTGTACTGATATTTCCGCTGTTATGCGTAGCTACTACATAACATAACCGGCAACTGCACCAAGTGTGATTTCTGCAGAATCGTCTGCTATCGTGTACGCACCGTTTTTCTATGAAAACATTAAGTTAGGTCTCGCAATGAGATCGCCAAATGCTATTACTGTTAACGTTTGTTAGAAAAGCGGAAAGACTTTCCGCGCGCGGCGAGTGAAGAGCGCGCAGAACATGTAAAATAAAAACACGTAATATAGATCATACTGTCTTCTCTGATCTTGAATTCTGTGATCATACATACATTATAATAATAAGATTGAAGCCGCGCGGTCTCACAAGAGCCAATTATGTCTCGCGACTTTAAAACAAAATAAACAATATCAATTTAACTTCTCAAACCGGAGTTTGTATGGGCTCTTTCTTCGTCCCCTTTTAATCTGTCTTTAATTAGGTGAATCCCCACCACATCTTGGGGCACTCCTCCCCCGCACACCGCCTGCACCCCCTTGCACCCCCCGGGCACCTTAGCGACCCCTGAACACACCATTATTAAATATACTGTTTCAATTTACCCAGTTCTCGAGGAATTAAACCGCTTTTAGCAATAATTCCGCAAGATCCAATCGAGGTAAAAGTTTGAGAATTTGGTAAATTGACAAGCTTTCATTATACAGAATTGCAAAAGTTGTATTCTATTCAGCTATACTATACGGATGCTAAAACGAGACCTTAATAATATATTAGCTGTTTAGTATTCTGCGCAAGTCATTGGAGGATACAAAGTGCACTGTGCAGTGCACTCGGTCGTATTCAGAGGACTACGAGTAAGAGCTTTGCAGAGCACTCTGAAGTTTTACAAACACTGATTAAGTACAAACATACAGTCACAATATCAAGTATAAAGAACCTCCTAACTCAATTGTTAGCTCATAAGTTCACGACGGGACACTTCCTTGTAAGCTTAGAAAAGTGTGGACGTGTACAACATTCCTCACCGTGTGTAACAGCGCCCCTCTCACCGCACCCCCGCGATCGCTGACACCGACAATCAGACACACAACACCCCTCTGTCACGTCGTGAACAAAACCAGTATCAAAATAATAAATAACAAGATACAGAAGGCCAACGGCATAGCTCCAACAATGCGTTGAGATTCACTTAAAAAATGAGCAGCTAGAGTCCAGGATATAGGTAACTAATACACCTCCGTCACACCGTCAACTGCCGCCGACTGTCAACGTTAGCATTTCGACCGCTTTTTTATGAGAATCAACGCTGACACCATGCGGTAGTCGATAGCTGCAGTTACCTACGATCGGCAGCAAAGACAGATTTCTCGTGCTGTAGCAAAGTTTCTGTTCTTCGGAAACAGTGTGCGTATTGTATGGAGTGGTCCTTCTGTTCCCCTTGGTGATAGCACACCTCAGCCGGTATCTACGCAGATAACGTAGGGCGAGCAGACCGCGATACATCTCCGAGATTATCTGAGTTATCTCACAGAAATATGATTTAGCGGGTGAGCGAACAATACGGGGCGGCATACGTCGAGGAGCGCGTGACGTCATAATGTATACGATAATATGTCTATTTTGATTTTTTTACGAGTATTTTAGCAACTTAACTGTTAAACTATCACCGAATGAGAAATAGACCATATAATAATAATGTATGTTTCATAATGTATCTCGAACAGATATGAATGGCACAACGCTTGCAAAAAAAACTAAAAGCTCCAACATGAAATGATACACAACCCTGCACACTAACTGAATACGAACATAAAAACTGATGGAGCGAACAAAACTCAGCAAATAAACATCAATCAGCATACAATAACAATCTGCAGCGATACAAATGAAAGTTGCGCCAAAAAGCTTTTTATCGCGAAACAATCCGCGAACGATAATATGCAGCAATACACACCGATGACGCACACGATCATGTACACGTAACAACACGAACAGAAGAATTAGCTGAACAGCAGACTCAACACATGTCGCTATTTGTCAAATTATTTGTGATGAATGATCCTCACTATGACACGTGTCGACTGCCAAGCGGAAACGGTTGATACATTGCAATAACATCATTCGGAATAGGATATTAAATTATGTCGATGCCAGGGTATCGGGGTCGACAAATAAAAAGTCAAGACGCTTCGCACGCAAATTGTATGAATCAAATAAGATTAGTTGTCAGGTAACACGGTCGTACGCTTTCTGAAGGGATCACTTTATTTGCGGACCTGATTCTGAACCTTTTTAGAAGGTACGTCGTACATGTGTAGAGGTTTATTACATGCATGATTCGAGGCAGCGTCCTCGCGAGGCGTAACTTAATGGAATTGTAAAGAAGGTGTGATTGCAGGGGGATGGCGCGATGCAGCGCTACGAGGCTGCTGCGCTGCTGTGAGGGAGCTAACTAAAGTGCTACATTATTGCGACGTGCTTGCATTATAGCAATCGATTCGAAATTGCGATGCAAGCCGAGGTTGAAAGCCAAAATTGAGGTGCAATATTCAGTCTTTAGAATGCAAATGTGCCTGCTCGTTCAGAAACTATTAAAGTTAGGAAGTTCGAGTCAACTTTAGCTATCGTCTGGTTGAAAAGCCCGCTATGTTTTATAATAGTCGTGATGATGCATATTATAACCATATTTTGGAAATAATTTATGTTTTGAATAATTTAAAAATAATGGGCACTAGAGACTCTCTCATAGGAGGTCCGGTTTAGATTTTATTTTAATATTAAGTATAAGGATTCCGAAATTGCAGCCTTATTGAGATCTTTACTTGTCAAAACTTGTATTGCAAGGGACCTCACACACACACACACACATTAAGTATCTATCATGAAATGTAAATGAATTGCTATCGTGTTCAGGGGCCCAATTCTCGTAAAATAAATTGTAGCCAAACGCAATCGAACCACAACCGTCAGTCAGTTTTTGTTTTCCAAAACTTTCAAAATGATTGATTTTGTTTTTTGTGTCAAACAATTTGGCCCTGCGCAGACGGCACACTTTTTGTGCTATCGAGTCTGCGGCGCACAAAAAGTCTGCATGGCGCGCAAAAAGTCGGTCGCGGATTTTTAACAGACTCAACGCACACGACGCACATCTTCGATCATTTTGTCGGCAGAGCTGTAGGGACGTAGACGCTATGGAAATCGTGCAGAGATCGCGAAGTATTATTTTGTACATGAAGTACAGAAAAAGAAGAAGAAATAGAGAATTTTGGGTGCATCCTATACTTTCGGAAAGATTACTGAAGGGACAGTTCCATACTAAACATTCAATTCTGAAACAACATCCGGCAAATTTTTTCAAATTTTATAAAATGTCTGTTACTACATTTGATGAGTTGCTATTTATTTTGAGACCTGCTTTGACTCATTCAGAAACAACAATGAGGAGGTGAATTAACATAGTTACATCGACCTCTGGCGCCATGATAATAGATCGCGTGCGTTACGTGCAGCAGCAAATGCAGATTGCCGACTAAAGTGTGCGCCGTCTGCGTTAGCGCGCGTTGAAGCAAACGTTCAATTTTTTTCACACACTTTTTGTGCGGAACGGCGCGCCGCGGCGCGGTGCGGTCTGCCCGAATTACACGGATTTTTTGTGCGCCGGACTTTTTGCGCGTCGTGTGCGTTACTGCATATAATTGCATAGGTTCTATTTTCACAGACTAAAAAGTGCGTCACGGATAGTCTGTCGTCTGCGCAGGGCCTTTGATAGCTTTTGAAATTGAGAACTGTCTGAATGAACGGTTCGGCCTTGGTTCGGTTGTGATTTATCAAGATTTATTTTAGGAGAATTAGGCCCCAGGATACTGTCAAGTGTTATGGTGCTCCGACAGTGACGTTATAAAATATAAAATTTATAAAACACTATATATCATTTCTACAAGTTTCACAGTTTGTTTAGGTTTTATTTTGCTGTTGATATATCAACATGTTGTACATTGCATATCCTCAGTGTGGAAGCACCTTCAAAATCAGTGTGTCACATCAACGAGGACACAGAAATATTATGAATGTAGTATTTGAAGTTTACAAACTTCCAGCACCTGAACATTCAGGAGAGCACCCTCCCCCCGCACCGCCCCGCTCCTGCACGCTAATGAAGGGAGCGGTGAGGACAACCGTGCGTTATGAGTGTTGTTTGAATTATAATGTTAGTACAATTAAAGTTAAGGACAACAACGTTTGTGTTCGGTTTTAATTGAAAAGGTTCTGTTGTTGTTTCTTGTGACGAGCTGCTAACTAAACAGACGCGAGACGGTGCAGTAGATCAGGGACATACGCCGTGCATACGTTATTACTTATCACGAGTATTCATAAATTAATTTAGTTTCAAGTTTGTTCCGTTAAATTGCTTTAATAATAACATACTTCATAGTTAGATACTACGTAGCGCAGTACTGAATGATAAACGCAAAGTAATTCGCTAAAATATACGCTAGGCATTACTGGGTTAATGAAATAGTTGCAGAGTTTCGTTATTGGCTCAGCAGATTGGTATCCGCAAAGATTGGTAATCTCGTGAAGGTTTCCAAATATTAAAAATTCAATCCGTCGATTGGGTTTCTAAGATTGTGTACTTAGCAGATTAAAAATGTTCAATTTAATTCAGTTTACTTTGCTGACGCTGCCTTCAGATCCGTTTTATTGAAAACCGCAGTAAGCCAGCAACAGCGTCAAAGATTTATATGAATTATATTTCATAGTAATACAATTTTTATGTAAGTATCGTTATTATAACGTGTTGAGACTACCCCTTTCAATTTGTGTTGTGCAGCCATTGGCAAAATTAGGAAGTAGGACATCAACATTTATGTTACACACTCGCCGGCATTATTAGCGGAACGCAACAAAAAACCGTGTTTTTTCCATAATTTTGTATTGTACATTAATGTTTTTGTTTAAATATTTTATAATTAGGGTTAAATGCATTAAAAGGACTAATAATCAATAATCATTTAAATGAATTTGGCAATTTAAATCTTTAATTTGCTAAAATATCCATTTTGTAACTTTCGGCGCATATTTTTCGGAATAATTAATTTGCTACTCACTTTTTTGTTTGTTTTATCACTGTTTCTGTACTGCTACGGTCCTTATCAGTATTATGACATGTTTTTCCATCCACTTTTTTCATCCATTATCTTCTCTTAGGGCAAATTGCCCCCATACTCCCATGAAACACTTTTTAATCCTCTAACGTTTTTGGGTGACTGGATTTTTTTCTCTAACCCTATTTCCCGTCAAGGCCAAATCATATTCTATTGGACTCATGTCCGGGGTCCACGTTGATCCACCCTGGTGGGTTATTACAACATCTTATATGAAATTGCGGACCACGAATGCTCAGTCCGGCCACACATCATCGTGCATATTTTTTTTTCTTGTCTGGTAATTCGTCAAGTGGCATCGCATGAGGTTCTGGGATGTTTATCCTGCAAAAATAAGCAGCCCGTAAGCCTCCTTCAGTAATGCCTAACTCCGTGTGCGATTCAAAACAAATGACATCCCAAACCATTACTGGAGAATTCCAGTATAAGGCACATTTCTGTAAAATTTGACTATCCAAAGCGATTCTCTTGACGTATCCATATTCTATGCCTCCCATCCAAAGAATGTATATCAAAAAACAGCTTGCCCCTGAGAAAAAATCTCTTTCTAACTCCTTAGTCCGATCTCGGTGTTATTGAGCAAAACTTAATTTCACTACGCGATGACCTACAGCACGTTTTGGACATTCAGCAGTCGCGTTAGACATCAGATTACCTTCAATGAGACGTCGTCTTTCTTCCCTCATACTCACAAGCAAAATACAGACCACCTCCAGGGTGCTACAGGTCCGAATAGCAGCATTGCGCCAATTTTTCAGAGCCTTAACCGGTTTGAACTGTCATAAACCAATCATCAGCGGCGCTTTTTCCTTGATTTCTGCATTATTCTCATCTTCTAACGAAACATCCTGTCTGCCTGTACCGATGAACAT
The DNA here is from genome assembly GCA_905220435.1 of Amphipyra tragopoginis. Lineage (NCBI taxonomy): Eukaryota > Metazoa > Arthropoda > Insecta > Lepidoptera > Noctuidae > Amphipyra > Amphipyra tragopoginis. The sequence continues at coordinate 27,599,570 of HG992006.1, read as the reverse complement.
TGCGAGGAATGACTAATATCGATACACCCAGTGCTTAACTTACTGCACAATAGGTTTGACTTTCATCGATCCTGTCACATCCCTCGTAGCTTTTGTCACAGGTAAATTACTTCTTTCAGCCTCTACGCAATGTTTGTTCTCCAAATGCAATGAATTCACTAAGGCCAAACCACCAGTACTTAAATAAATACAAAGTTTCGATCAAAAACACAAAAAGGCAAAATCTTGGTAAAATCAAAACTGGGCCTAATTTATTTCTAATCGCTTAGGACAACCAAATTTTTCTTCAACGTGCAAGTCCTAATTGAAGGTTCTTTTGAATCAAAAAAATCGTCATAGCAATAGCAGTACCATATAATAAAAAAATGTAAAAAATGAAAACGTTCCGCTAATTATGCCGGTGAGTGTAGTATTACATCAACGTGCTGCGATCAATAATCCAGCAACTAAGAGTAGAAAAGATCTCCAAAGTTGTCATGTGTTTGGAAGTCGTCTGTAAAAAGTATTAGGTAGTTTGCTATAAACTGGGCTTCAATGTAACCCTAACATCGAGTGACTGTCGGCTGGTCGCTTGTCACAAAGGCTTCCCAATTGAATCATTGCTCAGCTAAATTGTTAAACGTCACCCGCACGCCGGCGCGCGGCCGCCGCCCGCCGACAGACGCGCGTTCAAAGTGCCGACACTACGCCGAGATTGATGTTAAAACTGTGCTTGGTACTAGCGACCACGACGATCTGTTTAGTGCGGGGTGGAGTATGTCACATATTGTGACTATCATTGCACGGCTCAGAAAAACCTAAGAATTTGTTTTTAATAGTGTAACATTGTAAAAGAAAGCGATTGATCTAAAAGTCTTTACTGACAAGTGGAGCCTAACAAATGACCAAGATAACACTAGAAGACGTGTAAAGTAGTATTACGGAAAACGGTTTTCAGTTCTCAACTTTCAGCTACGTCAGCTGTTTTTCTTAGATTTTCGTAAAGTACCTACGAGTACCTAAAAGTAAACGTTTACTAATTCATGGTATATAAAATTCTAGGTTTCGTGTACCACACTACTTGTTATAATGGGGAAACATCCGTAGTCGTACATAGTTTTTGAAAATTCGAAGTTTTAGTGTTCGAATGAGGCTAATATTAAGTGACGATATGGCATAGGTTTTGTTTTATGTTACAGCTCCAGCTTTTTTGAACGAAAGAATTTGATCTGTTTTCAATGGAAACATAGATAGGTATCCTGATTATAAAAAAAAAGAAATATAGAATTATTAAATTCCCTTATCAATTATGAGTTGGAAATCTGGGATTAGGCCCGAAATCCTGGGATTGCTTAGAAAGAATCCCGAAATCCCGGTATTACAAAAAAGAGCTGGGATCGAATTCTCTACACAGAGCACACATTTTGTTTAGTATGTCAGGGTAATAGTTGAGACAAAGGTGAGTTTTTTTTTTAAAATTAGGTTCTCTATTTGTCTAGTTTAGAAAAAATAACTATTCACGTCACTTTGATCAAAAATGTCATTAAAGTCAGAGTTTGGTTAAAACATGAAAAGAAATCATAACTAAAAATCACGGAACATACATGGAGGAGATTCAGCTACCTCTAAGGATGCTCTAACTCTGGACTTCTGCTTGACACTACTTTATGGGGCATCTTGTATACAGCTGTAGATGCAATAGTCTGAGTTTACGATATAAAGTGTTATTAAAAGTAATAAACGATATTATTATCACAAATTAAACAGGATGTCACAAAATATTGTCATTAATATTGAGCGGACGGCACAACGTGTTGTTAATATAAACAATATGACGATGAGTGCTTTACTACAACTTGTGAATTATTGATAGAATTATTTACCACTCGCGAACCATTGCATATGAATGATCATTTTAATTGTCATCGTATTGTGTGTCAAATAAATAATGTATTTCACGTTTATTAAACAAACGTTGTAGAAGCACGGCTAAATTTAAGTCCAAATAAGAATCTGAATGTCCTCGGCATATACCTACATAGAGAAAGCAGGTAACCAGCGCCGACCTACCAGCGCTTATCGTTACTGGTCCGTGCAGGTAACCGCTACATAAAGGAAGCGGGTAGAAGCAGGGGCTGACATTTTTTAACAAAATTACGCCTTATTCCCTTGCAAATACAGCAACAAATGACAGCCTACCAGCGCTGATTGGAGCAGGTCAGAACTTATCGGCGCAGTTTGGAGCTTGTCGGCGCTGGTTCGCCCACAGTATAGAGACTACCTGCGCCGACTAACTGCGCGTACCAGCACCGACAAGCGTCGGCAGATCGGCGCCGGCAACTCGCTTTCTACGTGTATACGCACTATTAAGTCAGTGGAAACAGATTTCCTTTTCAAGGGAAATGTAATACAGCCTGTCCACTTATCTCGTGTATTACTATAACAGCGTTACGAAGATACTGCCAAAATTATTATTATGTTTTCATGAGATGAGTTACAAGCTATCTCGAGGTGTACCACCATGAATAAAATATTACACGCTGACGTTGTTGTAAGCGGGATGTACTTTGTATGTAAATGAAGGTTTGATCAGTAAATTGAAATCTTGAATCCGAAAGAATATTTAAATCTTAATCGAACCTTTAAGGTAATTTAGTATTTTGTGTAGGTACAACAAATAATACATTTTTGATTGTTGCGTAAACAAAATCCATGTGACTTGATGCGTATTTTAGACTACCTTACAAGCTAACTGGTTAAAGGTTGAGCGAATACAACAAGCAAAGTCGTCGTCAACTCGTAAGCTCTGGTTTTAGAGGCATCAACTCAAGCCACACACTTCATTCAACAGAAAAGCCTAGAAAATCCCACAGAGCCGTCCTACGTCCTAACAGACGCTGCACCTCATCTCTGAACCGAGTCAGCACCTAATCTGTCTCTCAACTGTGGTGGTAACTTTATGACTCGTAAACCACCGCCTACGTCATCAAATCACCGCCTCATTCATCACCGTGCGACTTATACGTGAACTAAATCTACTAAATTACACTATTTAAGTCAGTTGGAATCGCCTCCGGTCCTACCTGTCACCCACCACGTTAGGTACGTACGTTCGGGAGATATTTACGAGATGGCCGATTTAGACACACAAATTGGATATAAATCCTGCCCCGCACTAAAGCGAGGCGATGTTCAAAACAAGGAAAATTAGGTGAAGTCAAACTTAGTTATGTATGAATATTATGTCCTACTGACACGATTGTTTTTATTGATGTTATGTGTGTGCTGTACGACCGAGGGTCGGAGCAGTAAAGATTTTTCTTTTTTGTAACGTAACGTAAAACGTACCGTAAATAAAAATACCTACAATTAAACACATGGGTATTTATTTACCTATTTATTTATACTTTCGCTCATAATTTGTACAGAGGCGGACTTAATGCCTTATGCATTTTCTACCAGTCGACCTTAGGGTGATGCAGAGAAAACATGGTAGGTGCACTAAAAGAGCTATGTGATGTGTACGCTATTAAAAATAAACACAAAGATAACTGAAACATTTTTCCAATAATATTACCTACATACCTATAAGACATTTGTTCGCGCCGTATTGTTCGCAGTAAAATTTATAGTTGCTACTCTACCTCTATGGGCGCATGTACGTATCATTGAGCTAGGCCGATGAGTTCGCCTTTAAGTGTCCAGGACGAAGAAAACAACGCTCTCTTTTCAAATAATTTAAAGTCAACTGTCACTAGAACTTTTCTCCGCTTCATGTCTGCTTGACGCGCTGTCAGCTCTCGCATCATTTTTTCATTTATAATCCGTTACTGAGTCTCGGAATTATCAGGGATTCAGGTGTTACCGCTCGCGAGTGAAAACTACATCGGGAGGCGCGCCTTTCCCATCGCGTAAGTCGCGCCGTGCTCGTGAAAGAACTTTGTGTAAAGACTCTCGCCATCCAGAAAAGCTGTCGTCTGCAGCATATAAAGGCGTTGCGAGTTGTTTGGTTTGCTGGTAAGTGCATGTGCTTGCTATTTAAGGCTTCTATAGCATTTACTGCGAACACGGCCCTTCTCCTTCGCATCCGCTCCGTACTCCGCGCCGCATCATATATTTTCTGTCCGCTTGCTCCACCAACATTTACGTACATATTATATGTATACATACTTATGAATATATAAATATATGTGAATAATATATACAATACCAAAAAAAATATATAAACAGATAAATCAGCGCTGTGATGATTCTGCCAATTCCTTGTGAAGATGTTCACGCACTTTAATTTTAAAGGAATAGCGACTGGTTGCCAGGTATGGTTTGGTGCACATAATTATTTCGCTCGAGAAGTTAATAGAAGTGGACGAGGCTCCGTCATGTCACTCACCATGAACCATGAAAATAGATATATCCCAAAAAACAATAGCAGGTGATCCACGGCGTGAGTCTGTATCTATACAGTACACTCTCCGACATTTCTTAGCAGTTATTTTATTTAATAACTATTTTATAAACACAAAACACGGAACGTGGGTGTACAGACTCCTGAGTACACCTCTGCTTATCCCTTCGGGGATTGTAGGCGTGAGTATATGTATGTATCCATAATAAATCCCGGAATAACTTTTTTTCAATATCTAACATCAAATCTAGACGTTCTCATTTCGAATTTGAAGTTGATAAAAAGCCTAATCGGGTTCTCTCTGTGTAAATGTATCAGCCAGAGATTGGATCTGTGATGTTAATGGGAGCAGACTCGCCCCCTGTCCGATGGTGAATTAATAACGTTACCGACAAGTTGTGGTTTTGCAAAACAGTGTACAAATCTGTTTAGTTACATCCTGGATAGTACAAATTGGTGAATTTATAACCAAATTTGATTCGATTCGATTATTATTTCATCTGAATAGTGACTAATATCGAGCATCAATAATAACAGATAATAAATGGGATACAAACGATCCTCTTCGTACAGTGGCGATGACAGACTGATGAACATCATCTGGGATATCGCTGGAGGGCAAGCCAACAGGAACGATTGTAGCTAAGCTTGAGAGTGTTTTGTTTCCGTGCTCACTATACCTGTCAGTTTCTGATCACGCGATGTTAAAAGTAGTGTTTCTGCTCCTGTTTATTTTGTGACATCGTCTTTGTGCATTATAAACATACCAGTGAAGCGACGCCGACGGAGCGATCGAGGTCAGATCAAGTGCGATATGACTACTAACAGACATTATTCAGAACATCGCTAGCGCCGCGCCGTCAATCTTACACTGAGACTGAATAAAGACTAGACTCTTGCAGTGCTATGATAATCATTCATGCTGATATACATGAAACTCTATAAATCGACGACCCGAAACGAAAATTCTGCGATTCGTTGAGACTAAACAAAATATGAAACAACATTAATCATGATACATTCAGATGAATATAGCACACGTATCCATTCATCTCAACACACAGGCACTGCAAATTATAAATTCAAAAGATTTCAAACGTAAGTGTACCAAATTGGTAGGTTGTATGCTTAAACCTAGTCTAGTTCGTTAGCGTCATTGATGGAACCCTAACCAAAATCTAATATTGTCACTTTGACGATGCAACGGTGACTGACATGCAATTACAGCAATCTGCATCGTGTGTTAAAACCACAAAATAAGATAGTACAAAAGGTCCACTTCTAACAAACATACACTCTAAGCCTCCCCCATCGAAGGTCATAAATTACTCTCTTTGAAGGTTAATGCGGTCACAACGTTTGCCGGGTGTATTAGTGACTGCAGAGTCAGACTTTTTGCAACGGGGTATCTGAAAAACTCGAGATAAATAAAATGTATAAAGTTTACAAGTAAACGGAACAAAATGTCTTTTGTTGCAGGCTGCACGCTCTTCAGTGTCGTTCGGCGTCTATTTGTATGTAAGCTTGTGAACAGTCTCACTGTAAAGGTTGAACCTTCTGCAATGTCTCTTTTATAGTTGGTAGCAAGCAGGTAGCGGGGAAGTTAGTGTGCAATAGAGTTATACGACAGTGGCCGTCGTCCGTCCACGTCCATAAAACTTGATTGACGTGACATGACGGTCCTGGCGGAACACCGCCCGACGAGCGACGTGCTACCTACTTAGTTACTAGTACCTACTAGGACACTGCTAATGGACTACACGTCTGTATAGGTAGTACGTAATACTGCGACTAGCGAATTATACTAGGTAACGCAATCAGAACTGGATTATAAATAAAGGAAGTAAGACTGGTCTGTTGTAGTTGTAGTCCATAAAGTAATCAAATAAAACATAGTACACAACTAACTATAGTATTATGGAACAGATTAATGAACAATAACAAAGTTACTAGCCGTCGCCGTAACTAAATATAAAGTAGAAATACGATTTAACGGTCATGTCGTAACTATCCTTACATAAAATATAGACGACCAACCGACTGATATTAATGTTTTGCTGCTAAACTGAAATTTTTGTTTCACCTTGTATGACAAAATAGTTGGGAGTGCCTCCGCTGCCGGCGCCGGCATTCAAAAATAACGCCATTTTGAACCGGCGGTAAATTACTGCCGGCAGCTGAGATTAAAAACATCGGCTGCCGGCACCTAAAATGGACACCAGCGTTGTTTGGTGGGTATGTTAGTTGAAAGGTAGGTTAGATTTTGGGCCAAACACTGTAATTTGTCTTCCAAGTGACTAATTTCTCGGTAATTTGGGGCACCCCGACACGGATAGGTTAGGTTCGTGTTAGGGTACTTTAAACCCTGCAGACAGAAATAGCCCTATACAACCTTACAAACATCCCCTTAAGTTTTTTATTTGTTTTTATTGTGAAAATTAAAGTGGGTGACGAATAATCGTCTCATGAAGAGGTTGAAGAGGCCTTGAACGTATAAAAAAAGGGTATATTAGTCGGCGCGGCGCCGACAGCCAGTTTGGCAACCGGCGCCGGCAGCGGAGACACTCCCCAAAATAATGATCTACGAAAATACTTTTGAAAAAGTATGGAGAGTAGTTTATAAGGTGTTGAACCTACTTCAGTATGAAACGCTCTATTGTGTGTTCATAATATTAGGAAAATAACTCTTCAGCTCTCCTTTACAACCAAAACAAATTTTAATGATCGTAACTACTTACTTTTTGATCAGCAACTCAAGTGATCTCCGACAACTCAACAGTCTGTTCACCTTCACACACTCACAGCTCACTGCAACAACAGACACAGACACGTTACCCAATGTTCATGGAGCACCATTGATGTATGGTGTTATATGTCAAACAAACACATAAGTATCTATCTCAGATTAGTGGGCGGATGACGACTATCTGTCATTATTGCGACACACGGATTTTGACAAAATTATTCATCGTAATTCTATTTTTTGTACATTTCCTGTCTAATTTCGATAAGCCATAATATTAATCAAATTGTGGCTGTAAAATATTTAAAATAACATACAGACGTTACGTTTAGCGTATACGTGTTAACACGCATTCAATTAAACCACGAAACAGATAGATACAGAAAGTCCACTCTCATGAAATACTCGATTGTAAAACTATGAACAAACGGCCGGTGCAACGGTGTCATAACGCTTAACAATCTGAGACCAAATAGAACCACATAGACAAACTTTTTTGGTGCTTTAAAACTGGGTTAAGGCAGGCTGGACTGATCCTTCTGTACGTCGTTTCTTTGTGACTATACTAAATTATGCAGGCGCTAGTCGGCACTTCACCTGCACCCCTGACCTCTGACTCCCGGCTCACTGACGCAAACTGTTCACATTACAATAACCGCGGTATTTCACTCATGTTCACTACATTTGAGTCTTTGTATGAACGTTAATGAGTTCCACACACCTTCAGTTAACACAACACTGCGCTGTCAGAAAAATATATACTATCTATGCACAATATTATAATGTGATTGATATAATCAAGTTCAGCTTGCACAGTTAAATAGGTCAGTTTAAACTGAAGACACAGAATAAATAATAACGGAAGACGTGCAGCTCGCTTTACTTGAATGAAACCACATCAACCGCGTGTTTATATTTCATGAATAAAACAAACTTTCATCTTTCTATCGCGGAAGGAAGCGCCAACGTGGAACGGAATGGTTATTACATTTCCACAGCGCGCGTTTATCCAGTACAAGTGGAAGGAAAAGTGTGATACCACCAGTAAACTACAGTTGATGTGAATCCCGCTGAGCAGCACTGGGCAGTGCACGGCTGAACGCCTCGAAAAACAACAAAAAAAAGTACAATTTCTATCGTAAATTCTCGTTTTACTGCCTAGCTGACAGTTTTATTTCTCCAAGCTATTGTTTTCTCTATAAAAAGTGGTGTGTATCGCGGTCACAGATTATATGTGTTTTGTGCGCGCTCATGAGACAACCGAGTCAGCGGAGTTATTGTAGAGTCAGCCTGATAACACCACATTCAGTACGGCGTAAGTGCGTACAATGATAAGATGTTATCCTGTCAGGAGGAACATCATGTTGGTAAAACAGTACATTGTTACCCTAGGGATGAAAGTTACTTATTTAGTCCCGAGACGGGGTTTGGTAGCGAGGGCGCCAATAGTTCGAGGGACTAAATAAGTATTTAACCTGAGGTAAACACTGTGCTTTTCATTACGAATACAAGGAAAATAAAAATAAAAACATGAATTAGCTAAAGAAAAAATGAGTGTTTTTTTTTTTCTCGCCTACTTTGTTTTTTTTTTCTGTGGCTGGCCAGCTATTCAGCCTTTATTTTTCATTTTCATCATTGAATAAATGGTAAACATTTTGCCCAAATCTACAGTTATTTTAAAGAAATAGTTGAAACTAAATTATAGTAAAGTAATTTAAAAAAATATATTCTTTAATTAATATCTACTTAACTTTATGTTATTACAATTTTACATCGCGCTGTAATTGAGTGGCTATACGTATAGAAAGTTGGAACATAGAAATGTGAAAATAGAATTAGTTTTTTTTTGTAATGTGACAGCTGTTAGTTGAAAACGATTCTCCCTAGAGCTGAAAAGTATTACTTTCAACCCGCTCCTCAGGCAACTTCAGACCTACTTTCCGAGTATGAGTAATGAAAAAATATTTAATGTTCCCCAGCGTCCGTTGTCCAGCGGTGGGACTTCTACTAAAATACGTAATGCTCCTTAAAACTATTGTGATTGAACCAACAACATAGTCCTCCTTCCATAGAAGACTTGCGCCGGAGCAGCTAAATCATTCAGTTTTTTTTTCTTGACAAAATCTGTCGTGACTAGTTCAAGGTCAAGTTGAGCAGTGTTTATATTAATATTGTTGTGACAAGTTGATATGTTTTGGACAGCTGTTGGGTATTAATACGTTTGTTTGGGTCGTTCACCCGTGGGCGCCGGCTGTCGGCCATCCATCATTGTAGATCATTGGCGAGTCGCCGACTGCCGACGCACATGCGCCGCGTGTCTTATATTATGTACTAGGTGACATGCATCGTGCATCATACCAACAGATTGTTGTCTGTGGGGGAATGCCTGGGAGATGACCATCACTAAATTGACAAATGTCTTAATCTTCAGTCTCTTTTACACGTATCCAGTCTTTATAAGAGTGCGTACCGTAAAATGGAATATTAGAGAACCGCGGAACGCATAACGGCCATAGGTGCTGTATTATATTTACGATTTTTATGTTATTAGGTATGTATAAAATTGATATTGTAGATAAGTTTAAAAATACGTCTAAGTCCTTTATCATGTTTGTAATTATTATCCCAGTGGTTCTCCAATGACTCCATTTGACCCGTACCCCAAATCTGAGTTTTTTTACGTTACTACTGTAGTTGCGTCACGCCAAAAATGTATGAAAATTTAGATAGAGCCTCTAGCGGCGAATAGCGTACCTAAAAATTTGTTTGTCATTTTTGTCGTGACGCAACTACTGTAGTAACGTTAAAAATTCACACTTGGGGTACCGGTATCTATGGTTATTTAAATCTTGCAATTTGAACTAAGGAAACAAGCATGTTTTTTTTTAAACTTTGCCCCTCGTTAGGATTTCTCCTGTATCGTGGGTGCGTTTACAAACACAAATCTCACGTACACAAACGCCGACATCCGAAACAACTATCTGTAGGCCATACAAATGTTTGTTTCATATGGGAATCGAACCCAGGACCCGGAGCACCGAAGCCAATCGCTCAGCCACTGCACCAAACGTGCCGTCACCAAATTTCATTGAGTTTTCATTAGAATAGACGATTACAGTACCTAGTCATTTTGAACACTTGTTCAACCTTTAGTCGTAACCAACGCTTTTAGCTGCTTAGGAAGGCTTTTGCTCGTTAAATGACCAAGCGCGGATCCACCGTTGTGCGCACGATGGGCATGTCCACAACCCTAATTGGCTTGTGACGTCACACTTTCACGGTCTATTGAGGTCGATAGGCTGTAGTTCATATTCCGACTCGCACTTGGCCTATTTTCGGGTGGCTGTGACCACAACCTTTTTTGGGGGTTGGATCCGCGCCTGTAAATGTCTGGTTAATTCATACCTTCTACAGCGCTGCGTGCAAGTACATATGTGCAAGAGTTTTGCCCAATGCTGCAGTTATTGGCTACATATTAGTGTAGGGCTACTTTCTTATAATGCCGTTAAATTAAGCTTGAACGGCTGGTCAGTGGTCCTTTAAAACACTATCTTATATACAAGATTGTGATATTGTTCTATCAGATGTGAAGTGTAGTTGTTAGTTTTTTTTTTTTACTTGTCTTGATTGCATTTGGCCTTCGTCACACCTGATGGTAAGCGCAGTCAGCGTCTAAGATGGAGCGCACGAATCCAAGTAACAGAGATATAGAGGCATTCCCCTATACCCCTCTGACTCTCACATACACACTCGGGAACACAGTAAACTGCTTGGCGCCGGACTTTAATGCGGACCGTATAGATCCTACCACCAAGCATAAGCTGTAGTACAGCCGAAAGTGTTGTAGTACACTAGACGTGGAATAATATAACTCTAACAGTGCTAAAGTAAACTATTGCTCAGCTTCATGTAAATAGTTTCAACAAAAGGTTCCTCTCATATAAAATTAATAAATACTGGTAACGATCAGAAACTCATAAACTCAAAGTGAACTATATTTTAAAGCGGGTTCGTTCATAATAATTCCACTTTAACATGGCGCTCTCAGTTTTCCGATAAGCTACAATCTTCGATCTAGTTGAAGAGGTTAAACTAAATTCGTTTCCAATCCCTCAAGACGATCGTTCGTAAAACTACACACAATCTTGTGTTGTAAAGTGTAACAGACGCGGTACAGACGTGGTACAGACGTGGTAGGTATAAACAATGTCAGTCGATTAGTTCTCGTTGTATCAGATACTAATTGTAGTGATACAAATTTATAGTGACGTAATATTTGGCAAACATTAGCTTGCAGGAAGCGAGCGAGACTTACTGGCTAGTGTATCAACGCGTACATTTGTATTAGTCTTTGTTTAAATTAAACTAAAAACTTATACCGCCGCTATTCAGACTGTGTTTGGGGATCGGATTCAATATCGATCAGAATATCTACAAAGCGATATTTAATATGTACTAGGCGTATTATATCATTTCCGATGCGGAATATTTGATTAATATCTATTATGTAGTGAGGCTTTAATGTTGTATAGAGCTATTATATTTCACTCCTACATACACAAGGTGCAAACGAATTCATATAATTCGTTCAAACCGCGTGATCTATTCGTACCGTCGACACATAATTATTGACCAAGCACTGGGTTTTATGAGAAACAGAAAAAGAATAATTTCAAATGTTATATTCTTTTCTGTTTCTGAGTCATTTTTGCACCCCGAGTTAACTGACTGCACGGAGCGATATCGCGCTAGTTGTGCCCGCCAGCTGTGATACCGTCGCCATGCTTTTATCTATTTATGCATGGCTTTGAAATGTTCTAATAAAAAAAAAAATTGCAAATGTCATCAAAACGCTACTTACGTTACATACGCAAGTAGCGTTCTAATGATATTTCGCAATTTCTTTTATTCCTTCCTTATTTTTAAATCCTCATTTTTCCCCAACGCTCATATAATAAGTATAACGAACGCCCACCACAGCTTACTGATGTAAACAGTATTAATTGACGTGTATTCAAAACATCACGTCAAAATAATTAGCTTATTATTCACACTAGAAGGATGTGTGTTTTGGACACAACTATCTATGTAGATGATGTCTAAGCCCCAACCACTAACTAAGCCGGTCTAACAGCCCCCCGGGCGGCCTCCGGTATTATAATTATAATCGTTGTAGTAAGTTTACGCTGGGGCTCGTTAAATATTTGTTAAGTTCGCGTATTAATTCCAAATGTTAACAAAACGTTGAGGTATATTTTTTCAACCTTTAGATTAAAATAAGTAATAACAAGGTTTACTAGCAGTGTGTAACTCAATTTCTTTCAGATATATTTTTACCTGTAATGGTTGGATTGTATGTTTATAATTTATATTATAAAAGGTCGATGTTTCATTCAGAAAATGAGCTTCGTTTGCGTTAACTTTAGTGCTCCTCGTAATATAACGTTCGTGCTACTTATATGAAGGTTTGATAATATTACCAATAACCGTGAGGTGCATTTGTCTGGTGCAGCAATAAAGTGATCGCCGTGCAGAGGTCAGCGTCTGCAGCTCACCACTTAATGTGCACTAGTGTTCTCACTCGGTTCAAACATATAGCGCACTTGAGAGATGTATAAGATAATGTTGTGCAAAATGTGATAAAGTGTTACATTCACTTTTAAAAGTCAGGGTGTGTTACACATATCTTATGCAGATAGCACGGCAAGAAGAAAAGTATTCCGAAGATTTCAGAAGCTCTTTGTCAGCGGTCGGTAACAAGCGGCCCGCGAGGCGTCGTGGTGCGGCCCGCGAGATTCTCACCGCAACGCACGTGGCGGATGATAGTATACACAACGGAGTGAGCATGACTACTGTAAAGGCCAAATGCGGCCCGCACTAATCCCTACATAAAGTATTTAGCCTTACAACAAAAGGTTGCCGACGCATGCTCTATGTGATGTTATAGTCTGAAGTCCATGTTGCGTCTGGCACAAATAAATGCTCCATCAACAGTGCAGCAGTCGGCGCCTGCAACACAATTTGCAATAAAGTTTAACTCTCAAACCGATATTGCCGCTCTGTCGTTGCCAAAAGCGAACTCGTTTGTGGTAGTTCGTATTATCTGAAGCACAAATACCAATAAAGTCTTCGTCGTGTGTAGATCGCTTGCAGCAAACAACTTTATATGCACCACAGTGTAAGTCTCGGCTCGCAGATACTGTGGCCTCGACGATGCTGCTAGTGCCCTTTGAGATGATCTGTGAGACCTCAAGGGACACTGCAGTTTATATTGTGTCTGGCACACTCGGCACACACAGAGCGTCTGGGGACTAACAGTTTAACGTGAACTGCAGTGTAACACTCAGTTCAAAGGTTTCAGACTGCACAGATGATGCCTCCTCATATAAACACATTGTGAAAATAATCTGTGATACACTACGGTGCATGTATATGGCACGTTGGTAAATTACCCATTATGTTGACTCTACTTTTTGTGGTATAGTACCCGTAACTACTTAATGAAGGAATCCAGTGGAAGGACTGGGGTGAGAAGAAAAACCTTCATTAATCACTGATTTATGAATGAATACTTTAAATATACTTAAGTTCCTATAACTTATAACTACTGTAAAAGATACAACAACATAATCGTTTAGGGGTAATTTATCATTACAGTTATAGCTAATATCAGTATGTCAGGATTGCGAGCATGGGAAATATAGTAAATAAAACCAACATAGACTCTCCACCACTGAAAGTGCTTATATTTGGGTTAGTGTTGGTAATATGAACTAAGTAGATCACAATATAATACTTCACACAATTATTACATTATCAGAAAATAAGGACAAGCTATTCAGATAAAAAGTCAGACTTCTTCAGCTGATGAACACGGAATGCTCCGCCTCATTGAACGACCACCGACTTTATAACATCGGGTGCGTTGATCCATATCGACGACTACCTTCCTTAGTCAACATTGATACCAACAGTGTTACCCGCTAGCGATAACACAAGGCGCTGGTAGCAATGTCTCGAGTAGAAATACAGTTTAAGCTTATAACTAAAGGTGGGTAAAGACGTTACACAATGTTACACTTAGCTCATTACCTTGCATTATACTTTTGATCTCAAAAATATTCAACACAATTCACAGCAGTATTAGCAGCGAATATTATGACAAGTTGCCGCTAAAAGCCAGATTCATCTTTAGTGAACAAATAACTCAAAGAAAATGTATTTTACTACACCAGTGTTATCAAAATGGATTTTACGTAATAATAAAGATAAAATATCCTCATTGGTATTCTAATCCACTCGGTTATCGAAAGTAACCTTTATCACTCTTCATGTTATCAGATTTAATTTGAAAGCGTCGCAGTTAAAATGAGACGCGGCTCATTATTTTACAAAATACTTCGCCAATTAACGAAATTTGAGTGGTTAATAAGGCTGGGGAGTACTACGGCAGAGCGTGACTGTGGCGCCCAAAATGTCTCTCACAACGAGGGATTTTTATAAAACCGGTTTCAATTAGTGTTTTATGAACACTTTTATTTATGAGTATATCTCCACAAAGAATGACATGATCACTGCATAGTCTAAAACAAAGTCGCTTCCCGCTATCTGTCCCTATGTATGCTTAGATCTTTAAAACTACGCAACGGATTTTGATGCGGTTTTTTTTAATAGATAGAGTGATTCAAGAGGAAGGTTTTAAGCTATAAAACGTAGACGTGTGAAGCCGAGGTGGGTTGCTAGTTACTTTATAAACACTACGTTGCAATCTGATTGTCCTCAGCGTAGCTTTTTCCCAACTACGGTAGGGTTGGCTTTCAGTTTTATTAGATAGCAGTTTAATCATTATTGTAATTTAGTCGAATGGTATTTAACACGTGTGTTGTTAATATTTTTTCTGAGATACAAATAGCTTAGTAGCCTGTTCGTATCTCACACTACACTGTTACTAGTGTCTGGTGCCGGTTGTCAGGCCGCCCGCCCGGTGAGCGCGGCGTCTCGCCACACCTGCGCATTTTACACCTTCGCATAATAAAATTCATGCTCCTCATAAAATCTTGATTGAACAACTTTATCGCCTTTCCACCTATGCCTCACAATGTGTCCTCTGTAATGTTTTAGTGCGTTATTTTATAATACAAATAATGAGAATTGCTGTATCTTGAACAAATTGTTATGGGACGCGTGGTCAAAGTTTGCACTTCGATGTAAGTAATGCACACAATTATGTCACAGTAGACATATAAGCTAAAGCAGTACTTCAACTACCTACAATCGTCCGATTTGACACACTCACACAGACACGCACTGCAACAAGACAAATAAGGTATTTTCGGGATACAGTTCCATACAAAAACAAAAAACTACTCAGTATACAGAGCGTGTCTGTGTGAGTGTTTCAATTCTTGAGATTATAGTAAGTTGAGGTACTGCTTTAGCTTATATGTCTACTGTGATTATGTGTACCAATTTTATGATTCTGAGAGCTACTGCACAACATTATACAAGGTTAGTCGGAAAGGGGGTACTAGTCCGAAAGGGGGTTAAAGTACCCATAATAATTAATAACTTGTATTCTACAACTTTCCCCAAAAGTGAATAGAATAAGAGAAATAGCTGTTCAAAAATTTCATGAAAAATACGCTAAAATCTATTCATATGTAGTTATGATCAGCTGAGTTTACATTTTAGGTCATATTTGGGGTCACGGATTAGAATTCCATTTTCTGAATTCGTATCTATTGAAGGTATGAAGAATTTTTGAAAAAAACTAAAATAATAATATTCATTCTGTATGGAAATAAAAATTGTCGAATTTTGAAATTTTAACCCTTGCGTTAAAACAGCCATCAGTGATACTTTAAGTGACTCCCGGATTAGTATCTCCTTTCAGACTAACCTTGTAGATTGGTTACCGGCTATTATTATAGTACCTAATTGTTTGGGCCAGTATTTAAACATTTCGTCGAATATGTAGTAGAGAGCTCTTCCTGCGCCTGCACCACAGTCATGTTCACGTAACCTCGTGTGTATTCTCTGCAGGACCGTGTAATTGCGAGTATATCGTGGAACACGTGTGTAATGTACTCACTTATTACAGACCTGCTCTTGTGGGAAATTACGAAACTTATGACATTGAAAGTGAAAAAAGATTTTAATAAAAATAATTGTTCTCGTATGAAAATACTTGAAAAATTGAGGACTGGAAATTACAAAGGTGCTAACTACAAAATGAAAACTTAAATTATAACCTGCATATCTTATGTAACATGTGAACAATTTTATTTCCGCGTGATTAAAATAGTTGTATTCATGGTCCAACAGAAAGTACGTCACAAAAATTGTACTTGGTGATACATATTTTTTTCAATAAACAGTTTTATCGAATTATCTTTGCTTTATGCCATAATCACCTAACCCCTTTGTAATTTCCAGCCCTCAATTAATCCGACGTTTGGGGAATCATTTGCTATTATTATTTAGATGACACTCTTATCATGGTTAAGTTTAGCATTGACTTGGATACTTCAAGTACAACAAGGTTATGTACTGTACGGGTCAAGCACCGTGCAACACGTTTTACTTAGGTCATCATAATTACACCGCATCGTATGATTAGATCATTTTATTTTAATACAAAGTATGTAGCAATTAAGTTAGTTCACCGTTTGACGTCATACCGCGCGTGACTCAAATACCACCGTTTTTACCTCATTCTTTAATTAATTTAATCTTTTAATTGTGTTACTTGGAATTATAGAATAGAATAGAATAGCTCCGAGTTTATCTCACCTCAACCTTTTTGTATAACACGTGCCTAGCTTGTTATTAGTTGTCCATGTTGTAATCGACCCCTATTAATTAATTAATTATTGTTGTATTACAGTGGCTCCTGCTCTCATTTCACAGCTAAGTCAGTGGGGCATTTAATGAATTTTCATACTTTCTTCAGGATACTACAGTATCGTTACTTGCAGCATTTTGTAAAGATAACATAGTATTAGTTTATAGCTGGATTAATGAAGATATTTAGCACGTAATCACGCCGCGCGGGGCCAGAGGGTAGGTAACAAGAAAATATGGTGAAAAAAAAACTGATTTAAATGTGTTGTTTTATTATATTTCATACCGCGATGATGCTAATCTTTACTGCTTAGTTATTTGTACAATAGCAAAATAACAGGTTGTCACCCAGAAACTGTGATTTATTTTCCCCGATAATAATTATGACGTCGCGTTACAAATAGCATGAACCTGCAATAAGGGGTGTAGGGGTATGTTATTATTACACGAGTGAGAGACGGAAATTAACCCACTGAACGAACGACGCACTTCACTGTTTTTTTGAACGTTCAAAGTCGTTCAGATCGTAAAAAATGGATACTCATCTGTGTTTACCAACACTTAGACCACAGGGACATACACTACAGTAGATCAACAGTCACGAATAGATTGAAATTTTCTTTGAACGTTACTTCACACGATAAGATTTGTTGCAGTAGGTAATTTGAACATCTGCCAAGTAATTAATAAAGTTAAAATATCATAATCTACGTCCGTTGCTTCGCAAACAAATATATTTAACGCAGTTAGTCACAGCGCCGGCATGCGCGGCATCCTGATCGTGAATGAGTGATTTACAGAGTTCTTAACGCGTTTCTCCACTGAATCTTATTCATTATGATCGCTACTGCTGTCGCGTCGCGTCTGTTGTCTGTTTTTCGATTATTGAGTTTCGCGGTGATGAACAAATTGTTTGTGCAGCCTGCTCCCGCGGCATTCGCTCGCATATTATCAGTCCACTAGCTTTCGCCCGCAGCTCCGCTTGCGTGAAATTTTGAACCCGTTAAGTGACGATTTTCCATACAAACTTTCAACCCCTATTTAACTCCCTTAGGGGTTGAATTTCGAAAAATCCCTTCTTAGTGGATGCCTACGTTACAAAAGGAACCTACTGTCAAAATTTCAACTTTCTAACCCCAGCGGTTTAGGCTGTGCGTTGATAGATCAGTCAGTCAGTCAGCTTCTCCTTTTATAAGTATAGATTTGCTAATTTTTCTATTTATGTTACGTTCATCATTTTATGGTAATCATTCGTTCAACGGCTCGTTACACCGAGAACGAGGCGTGCAATCGTGAGCACTGCTCTTAACGAGGTATGGGCAATGCCTCGCGCGCTAATGGCTGACGTTGGCGCGCGGCCACCGGGCGGCGGCGGCGCATTCCACTGGTAAACGCTCCAGAGTCCATGCTCCAGCTATTAAATTATTGCATACTTACATAAACTACGCTTACTGTGACGGGTTAAGCAGAGTTTCAGTTAATATGTCTGAACATTTGGAAACACTGTTGACATAAATAACCCACCAAGTTTATGAGTTAACACTAATGTACTTAGTGACGTGTTACCAACCAATCACTATATAATAGTAGAACACAGGTCTATTATTTAACGATGCCGCTTATAGCAATACTTTCGAAATAACACATAGTAAGACAACGTGAAGCGCAAAATTCGTTCAGGTTGACTTTGACTCTCAAGTTATTCATGCAAATATGTAGAATGTTTAGTAGTTGATTTGCTATTTGCTCATGTACTGTGACTGTTGGGGTCGTTCGGAGGCTATAAAGCGGTTGCGTGAGGACCACCTGTTGCTGGTAAATCGAGGTCCCTGCCCCTCCCCCTCCTCATATACGTCACCGTCCCTCCCGTGCCTCTGAGGAGTGCTCAATGCGCTGATTACAGCGAAGTTTACGCGACAGACGAGTCCTCTCATTGGAGGGTCAGCAGTCATAGGTGGAAACACGTAAACACACGTATGTTTTATGGATGCTCGTATATTTTTTCAATCACTATAAGACTGTTTTATGCGTTGACGTTTGAAAGTGTCCGTTTAGCTTGTGATATTTTTCTGTAAGCATGCAGTACAAAATAATTCAAAACTTTTTTTTTTTAATATATCCTTTTTCATTGAATTATTTACAACTATTAACAGTTAAGTTGAGCATGCTGTAATAGGTAAAGAATCACAAGACTATCACCTCTTTAAATGACTAAAGACATAGGTACTACTCGTATATCTCAAGTTTCAAAGAGCCTGTTACGCCGCGATCGTGGCACTACGCGTGCTACGCTGTCCACACTCTACAGCGTAGCATGATATTGCTACGGCGGCATGTTGATGCAGCATTTTAATGATCCATACATTAGTGACAGGCTCAACAACACGCAACAATAACAACAAGCAACACGACTAAATAACAACGATATTCCATTAAAACATTATCTTGTCTATCATCATATCAATTAGCCGCAGACTGTCATTTGCCACGCCGCATTGGGCCATGCAGGTCAGTCGCGCGTTGAGCGTGTAACGTGAACTATGACGTCACTGCACCGGTTCACGACACAGCCGTGCGGAATGATGCGTGTGCGAGACGCGTGGCGTAGCGACGCGTGACGTCACAGTAATCGTGGGAAGACGCAGACATGTGGCGCCTCAGTAATTATACAAAGGCCATTAACGTAATTATCACCTTCATGTGTCAAAGCAATTTAGTGTGGCCCTATATTATGTAGAGCATGACGTAAACTTACATTACATATTTATAATAAACAATATAGGCTACTTGATAGTTCGAAATATGTAAGTTTAATTCAGATTTGCATTCATTGCTGGGGTAATGTATTTTAGGCAGTAAGCTGCTGGATGATAGGCTGAGTCAAAACATAGATCACATACCGCCTGGAGACCGAAGCTTTTGAATGGTCAATGCAACTATAATTTATACTACTTAAAAAGTTTTTGTTAATTACGGGATTGCCCGACTAGTTTCGGACCCAAACGGAGCCCTTAATCATGAGCTGAACAGGCGGCGAGGTCGCGAGACGAACACGAAAAATGCATGTGAGTAAACCGTAACTAATTATAAATATATTAATGTGTCTCACGAAAGTTATAATACAAAAAACTTTATGTTAGTTACAATTTTAATAAAGTCAACTGTATTATAAATATTTATCATTAATTTGCGTCCATTGTCGGGGAATAAAATCAAGTGATTGCATGGGGAGCGGGACCCGCGGCATCGTTGATAACGTTCCGTCAGCTAACGAGGCGAGCCAGGAATTAAAATACAAAGTAAGAAGTTACTGCGGCCACCGCCCGCCCTATACGGACACCAAAAAAGACATACAACAGGTCCACTCCCAACAACGCCAGGATCGAAGCCCCCATGTGTATAGGACTAACGATAGAGTCTCTAATCACTGCAGACAGATATTCTTCTATCGTGTCGGCACGAGCTATACGAGAATAGCTCATGCCATGGTGAAAAGATTTGCCAGTCAGCAAGGATGGTAGCGAGGCTGACTGTCCAGTCGTCACTCGTGGAGGCTCTTTCCATGCACCCATGCAGACGGATAATCTTATTACAACGATCCTAGATCCTTGCGTAGAATTGGACAATTTGAACGCTATCGTTCTAAAGCGAAGTATTTCCATTTAGCGATGTTTTAGTTTAACCGATGTTTATGGCGGTGAACCTTCTTTGGATACTTATCACTGTAGAAGACAGAGCCGTATTCCTCTGGAACCGATGCTTCTCATAATAAAGTTACGCAGATATTAGGAGTTACTTTGATTACAGTTTTAGGTAAGTCGTTACGAATAACAACAACATAACTTTACAGCCATCTGCTGGCGCCTTCAATGTTTGTACACCGAGGAACAAACATCTGCTTGTGTTAACGGTTTATGAATACAAACATTTTTATACGATCTAATTAATTTAATTTTATCAGGAGGCAGGTTTCGAATCTTTGGCTTCCTGTTGGAAAACGTCAACTATTAGTAGCTGGCTTACGACTATCTATTCAAGAGACTTTATTGTAGGTATTATTAATATTTACACAGTTGAATGTTGTTGTTTATGATCTAAGGGGATATAACCTTTGTGGCATAGCCCCCCGCTGCCATTTTGATTTTTTTTCCAAGTTCCAAGAGCGCAGCAATCTTAAAAAAATCTTTAAGTCCAAATATCTCGGCAACGTGACATTTTAGGGCACCATTTCCGCAATATTTTTCGATTATTTAAGTGTCCTCTACCCATATATGTTAGTCTTAACAAAAGAGGCAATCTTGAAAAAAAAAAATGGCGGCAGGGTGCTATGCCAGCTTCCATAGAAAAATGTTCGAACCCCTTTAGTTATTATTTATTTCTGTTATATTAGAGGCAACGGGGACGAACTATTCTGCCATGCTAAGCTCAAAAGAGATGTCTAAAAAAATCGTAAACCTGATTTTTATGGTATCAGATAGCATAAAGAAATACGCATCCAATGAACTAAGCCAAATAGCGATACTTATTTAAAATATTCTCGCACGACACAAAAAAGTTTTCCTTCTCTCAGTTTTCCTCAGTTACCTCAAATCACTAAGAGGATCACTAGTTTCGAGAAAATTGAAGTTTTCTAAATAAAGTTTTCTTATATTTACAAAACTTAAATTTTCTTGAAACTAGCTTTCCCTGAGATACCACGATAGTACGGCAGTATTCTAGTCCACGAATATCAAAACGCTGAACGCAGTTATAGTCTGAAGATGTAGCGTGTAATAATGAAGGTTGACACGGCAATAAAAGCTCACAGTAATATCATTAGCGACAAGTGTCGCCTGACCGCGACATCAGCGCGTAATCGTCGCCGCCGGCGCGCGGCGCCCCTCACTGTGACACGTCGTAAACTTTTACAGCCACTAGCTGGACGTGTACGACCTGTCTAGTGCCGTCACCCGCCAAATTATAGGCCCACATCCATCAACCAATTGTACCCACACAGTTAGGAGTTCCCGATAGGCTTATCTGGTGTAATCTCGACAAAAATGAAGCGATTTCGATCGTGAGGAGGCCTATCGCTGTTATTATATAGACGAGGAAAATCTTGTGAGTTAGAAATTGCTTTATATCGTAGGATCCTAGGCATCGCTTGTAATAACCGATCGTAACGTAACTTTTGACGTTATTGAGTGCGGGTTATTACGAAAACTAGTAATTTTGTTATGTACGAGGAGTATTAAGTACTCAGTACTCGCACTCGGGGGAAATCTGTAAAAGCGGACAGAAACGTTGTAAAAAAATTATGATAATTTTATTATAACAATCCACGTTCGTACATTTTCGCGAATATTCGTAAATGTTCCTGTTCCTGTTATTAAAGTTTGTTACGAAAGATGAGTCCTGACATAGCTGTCATTTCGTAAATTGTAGCCGTACGGAAACTGCTACCAAAAAAACATAAACGACATCATCAAAAACGTAAAAGAGCTATATTATCCTTGTTTTTTTTTAATATTTGATATTCTTCTTGTGGTAAAGTTTTATAAGAAACATCAGGATTCACCTTACGATGAAAAGGGTAAGTATAAGAGTAAAACAATTAAATACACCATAGTGAATTTTTGTTTTACGAGTAGTTTCTAAACAGAATATGAGTTTTTGTTCGTAATTTTTCGATTAGATTATTTCGTCGGGTAAGCTGTAACTATCAAACTTAATTTATTTCGTCAATTTGTGACGCCAAACACACAACAAGAGGAAATAGATCACTACTTAGTGTAAATGGGAGCACAATGCAGCCATTATTGTAACATGTTTAATTAGATATATTTCTGATGACAGTCTTGGGTTCCCATACTATTATGGTCGACCCTCATTTTGCTGACACTTTTTATCCCGATCAAAATGTAAATTATTATTAGCACTTGTTTTACACTACGCTGCCTTGTTCTCACGTAATTTTAATTTTAAGCACCACGTTGTATCAATACCCGATTGTACATAAAATGAGTTTCTTGCCGACTCTTCTCCATAAGGCCTACTTTTTGAAACCATGCACCTAAACTGTCGAGACGTTTCTTAAGTGCATGTACAATTAATGCCTATTCGAAATAATAACTTTGAACTTGAATTAGAGTGCCAGCAACTAAGTAATTAAGTACCAGAACTAGTGAAGTTCACGCAACTTTAGTCTAGGGTATTCACACTCCTCACCCAAAGACGTGACTTCAGTGCCGACATAGTGCCACAATAGTAATACTTAGAGAAGCAGTTCAGTGTACTTGTGTTATTTGAAGTGAATGGATCTGATGCAGGTAACGAGCAGAATAATGTAACAAACAAACGATACGCCTCTGTTCACAGCACAAGCTTGTTAATACAATATAATGGACGACTGATGCTCCACGAACAATATCTCAGCGAGATACACAGGTACAGGTATACAGGTATACCTGCCGCAAACAACCCAATACCGGCGAGATCGCCACTAATGGAATGTTTTCGTTATCCATCTCTATCAAATGAACTGCTTCGCCCACATTTTTATAAAAGAAAGTGCTTTTTTTATTGTTTCTCTTTTTTTGCGAACCGAAATCTGATTTGAATTCCAATAATAAGAGCCGAGCCCAACAAATACATTTATTTATTTAGTCGAAGTCAGCGTTCTATGACAATCTGGTATTTTGGGAGGTTGCCCTGATTCCACCTGTATATTTACCTCGAAGCTATCATAAATATAAGAAATAAATGACGATGAATTCTTGTGTTTTGTAGGATGAAAATAAATAGAACGAGATCCTAATGTTTTAAAAGATGCTGTCTTAGTGTAGAGATATCAAACGCGGCTGATCAGTTTGTGGTTTTGAGTTGATTCCCAGGTCGGGGCATACCGTTATCGAGCTTTTCTGGAAGAAAAATGCCCAAATCATCCTTCCCATGAACAATAATTGTACTAAATAAAGTTTTCCAGCCCCCCGATATAGCAAACCGTTAAGAAAATCAGCGACAGATGAATAAGACCATTGAATACTCAACATTTTAATTAAAATCTGAATAGGTGTCCGCGCCTGCTGCTAAGTTTAGTGACAAACTTTAAACATTACACTGAATTATACATTCAATTTGTAGTGAGTTTGGATATTGAGGCCGGGTGGTGGGTGACGAGCGACGGGTGACGGGTGAAGGGTGACAGATTGATATCGCAATGTTTAAAACAAGTGATTAGTATCATATTGTTATTAACAACAGTGGGATCAAGCTGTGTTGTGCGCCAACAGATATTTTCCTTCTGTTGTTCTCTCAAACAATAACTGCTTTGGTGTAGTAGCCTCAAGTGCGGCTGCAAAGCGTGAGGTCCTCTGTGTATGATGTCCAAATTGGCCAAATTTTATTTTGATTCTTCTGTTAGGACATTCATGGTAGTATTTTATACACCGTGCCCCAGAAAGTAGTGTCAAGCAGAAGTCCAGAGGTAGAGCACCCTTGGTACACGAATCACATGTATGTTCCGCGATTTTTTGTAGTTTTAAAGTTATGATTTCTTTTCATGTCTTAACCAAACTCTGACTTTAATGACTTTTTTGATCATAGTGACGTGAATAGTTATTTTTTCTAAATTAGATTAATCGAACACGCATTTGTCTCAACTATTAATGAAACTATGATCAAAAATGTCACTAAAGTCAGAGTTTGGTTAAAACATAAAAGAAATCATAACTTTAAAACTACAAAAAATCACTGAACATACTGAACACACTGAGTGATTCAGCTACCTCTAAGGGTGCTCTACCTCTAGAGTTCCGCTTGACACTACTTTCTGGGACACGGTGTATAATAACTTTCGATCGTAATATTTATGTTTATGGATGTAATCGGTTTTACTCACTCCGCTCGAGTTCCAAATTAATCGGGCATACCCGAACAACATAATTATGAATTAAAGCGTCTTCATCCATCAATATGCTTGGTAGTAGAACGGAGTTTGGAATTGTATCCGAAAAATGGCAACCGGCTCGCTTCTATTACGTGGACTGAATACTATCATCATATCGGTGAAACGTGGCAAGCGTAGGTACTATTATCACAGTTTTACAATCCATGTGTAAAACTATAGGTATACCTACCAGTATTTATGGTGGGTATACCAATATTACTATCCACCCTGCCTATCCATTCGGGGACAGGCGTGGCAATGCCAATGAATACCTACTTAATCAAACTTGCTCGGTTATCATGTAAAACAGACAGTGTTGTCAGTGCTGCGTGTTTCCGCTCTACATTATCAATGTCATGGTATATTTTAGGCAGTTCATGAGATTCCTTGCGCAACATTACCATTAGGTAGTTATTATAAAACAGCAGCTGAACATACGCGATATCATGATGATTTTAAATAGCTATGTTGCACTCTTGACTTGCACAAAGTCGATAGTACAGGGCTAACTAAATAAATACCTGTTACAAGCCATACAAACTTAACTAGACAATGGCTTTACCCTTGGACTAGCCGATGTTGCACAAGGGGGCCTTATACTTTCAGGAACACAAAGCCTAATAGGTAGAGGATTTGATAAAGACCCTTTTTTCTAATCCCGGGTTTTCGGATTTATCTGTAGTTAATCCCGGGATCCCGAGATAGTCCCGGGATTGTATTGGTAATTGAAAAGTGGTAACATAAAATCAGTAAACCATGTCAGAATCAGTTTTTTATTTATCTTTTGGCAATTTATTTAAGTTTTAAATCTTCAAAAAGCCCGTTAAACAAAATTGTACTTCAAACTTCTTCTTAAATAAAACTAACAATTACACTTTCAAAAAAACAACTAAGTCGTTAGCGAAGAATAAGTACCTATATACCTTATACCTTAGAATAAGTACTAAAGAATGAAATCAGCTGTCAAAATAAGATGTTTGACAATAAGTCAAGTCAACTAAACGCACTTACACATTTCGTTTCATGTAAATTTTTACTGACATATTTAAGAAATGTATTAATCCTGAAATCTTGAGATTTGTAAAATTTTATTCCAAAAATTGCGGGACTAAAATACGACCGGGATCGAACCCTCTACTAATAGGTAATAACCAGACGGGGTTAGCAACATTAATAAATTAATCGTGTCGTCGAGATCACTAGTGTTGAACACCAGCGTGGTGACTATCACGTTATCAACATCAACGGGCACTGTAGGCCATCATCATTATTCTTGGCTGAAAATAGGGACCCAATTCTCCTAAAAGAAATCTTGATAAATCGCAGTCGAACCAAGGCCGAACCGTTCATTCAGACAGTTTTCAATTTCAAAAGCTGTCAAATTGTTTAACACAAAAAACAAAACCAATTGTTTTGACAGTATTCGTAAAA
The DNA here is from genome assembly GCA_905220435.1 of Amphipyra tragopoginis. Classification (NCBI taxonomy): domain Eukaryota; kingdom Metazoa; phylum Arthropoda; class Insecta; order Lepidoptera; family Noctuidae; genus Amphipyra; species Amphipyra tragopoginis. Next base: position 27,573,242 of record HG992006.1, on the reverse strand, counting down.
AAAAAGTGACAAACAGTTGTGATTTTTTATTAGGCGAATTAGCCCTCCGATCTGTTGAACAGATTGGTGCAACAGTAAATCATTCATAAGTTAATATTGAATGCGCATTTAGTTTATGTGGTGAGTCGCTGCATATTTGATGGTCGCCGGTCTATTTTTAATGAGTGGTTTGTGCCGGAGCTGGGAGCAGGCGCTCCAGCACGGCTTTAAATAAACACTCACCAGTTTTTACATATTTTATTATAAACAGAGGAATGCTTCCGTTTCATAAAAACTGAACGACCTAGAGGTGATGAGATTATCACGAAACATCGTTTGCAGTTCCAGATGAATATTACGTGAACCGTAGTATTATCATACATGAGCCAGATAAAAGAGAAATACAGGTTAAATGAGCTTTTAATCTTAAACGCAAAACAAAATATTAACATAACTATTAAATTATTGTAGATTTCTTGCAAAATACCAAAGAAGAAAGACTTAGGGGCGATTTCAACAACCTGTCAATAAGTAGTCTGTAACTATTGACTAGTTAAGCTAAATGTGACCTACAAATATAACATTTATGTGTTCAATAATCTTATCATTATCACTATTGATATGTTGGTGAAATGCAAATGTAAGCTATTGAAAAGCTTAGAGATCGAATTAGCTAACCGGTTGCGTACCGCCCGTCGTCCCAGGACGACACTTAATTGTTTTATCTCATCATCATCTGCCTGGCCTTTTCCCAACTATGTTGGGGTCGGCTTCCAGTCGAACCGGATGCAGCTGAATATCAGTATTTTACATGGAGCGACTGCCTATCAGACCTCCACAACCCAGTAACTGGGTAATACGATACTCTTGGTAAGACTGGTTGTCAGACTTTCTGGCTCTGACCAACAGTAACGACTGTCAAAGATCTACAAATGACAGCCGGGACCAACGGCTTTACGTGCTTTCCGAGGTACGAAGGAAACTCGCTATGGTAAATGGTCACCCATCCACAGACCAACCTCGGCAAGCGTGGCTTAACCCGGAAGATCGGTCTATGCGGCTGTAATTATTTAGCCACGAGCTCCTCTAATTGTTTTATCTATTGTGTCTATAATTACCGTGCTTGAGATTTTGAAAAGTTAATGATACGGTGAAACACCCCATTAAAGAAGTGGTTAGGCCGTAGTCCACCACCACGCTGGCTGGCCTGGTGCGGGCTGGCGGATTGCGACTAATACTAATGTAGGTTTAAAAGGTGTAATATTCTAAGATCATTATTATGACTTTTGTGTTCTGGATTTCGTTGTCAGAATATTTGAAGTTATATAACTTTCATTGAGTATTTAGTGAAAACAAATTTATGTAAAATGTACGTACACTTAACACTGTTGTGCTATCCTATAATTTAGATGCATGCGAGATCTCAAATTCTATTATGATTGTAGTTAATGCTGTGTATGTATTTAGTTGGTAAGCCAATAAATAAATAAATAATTAAAACCTGTCATTACAATCCATTGTCAATTATCCTTTTTGAACTCTAATCTTAACAATGTTTCATCTTTTAAAGTGCACTTCATCCTGATTCAACTTTAATCATTGAACTTGCGAGTGCAGCGCAATCATCGCTCGGATAGCTCCGCTTTAAAAACCGGATTTAGCTCGATCCGCTCCCGACAGAGCAACCCTAATGACTTCACCACGAGGCCGGAAAACACTTAGACTTTACATTTCAAATACACCTACAGAGTCTACACAAAATGTATTCAGTGTGTTTTTCCTGACGAGATGAATAAAACCGGAAGAATTATTCAGAGCCACTAATACGGTACAGTGGTATTACTTAAAGCCTGTCACAATAAGGAAATTACGACTCAAAAGGTCGTGTTTTTATAAAAGTTAATGTGTGTACCTACTTCGTAATGTCGACAACCTACTACACCCCGATGAAATAAAGAATGGGAGTATTATACGTACTTATGATATATGTATTTGCCTCTCGCTCACGCAAGTACTCTTTTAACGAAAGGAAAATAATGAATCCGCCATTTCTAAAAAATACAATGCAGTGCACTGCTGAACGAACGCCTCCTAATAAATTGCTGCAATGGGCGATCATGACAAAATATTGATATTGTCATCATGCTAGACAATACTAGACAAAACAAATGGCATGTATTTAACAAAAAACGCTTCAAAATTTAAAAACATTTAAACAAAAAGAATTTAAGGCACGCTTCAAAAATAATGCTATCCACTACATTAGCGGTTCACACTTTAATCAATCAAAAAGCATTTGTTCCTGAACGCACCCAGTTAATCAATCACCGGAAACATAGACACAATAGATAAACATGGAAGCCGCCGCAAATACGCGGCGCTGCTCATTAACAGGTACAAATAGTGGAAAACGATCGGCGAAGCTAATCGTTTCTGGTCACAGATCTAACATAATCTAACCTACCCTTCAGCTATCTGCTTGTCATTTTATTTCTTACTAGCGGTCGCTCGCGGCGTCGCTCGCTTGTATCTCGTTTATCTCGTATTCCATATTTTTGGATAAAAGTAGCCTATGTCCTTCTCCAGGTTCCAAACTATCGCTGAACCAAGTTTCATCAAAATCGGTTCAACGGTTGAGGCATGAAAGCGTAACAGACAAACAGACAGAGTTACCTTCGCATTTATAATATAACTAGCGACCCGCCCGGCTTTGCACGTGTACGGTTTATAGCTTAAAACCTTCCTCTTGAATCACTCTATCTATTAAAAGAAACCGCATCAAAATCCGTTGCGTAGTTTTAAAGATCTAAGCATACATATGGACAGACAGCGGGAAGCGACTTTAATTCTATGTAGTGAAAAGGGAAGTAGGGCTTGCGCGAGACTTTTGATTGAGAAGTATTAAAATTAAAGTGCAAACTACTAATATTAAATCTAAGTCTGATTTAAGTTACATATCCCCTAAACATATTGGTGACCGCGGTAGGTTATTAATAGCTAACTAAAGAACGTCGTTGTCAACCTCTTGACATTCAGCCCTCACTAACACCCACGGACAGGGGCGGCCTATTGTGTGCCGGAGACCAAGCCGCAGCACACATCATGCTCTTTTAAATTCCGGATTTAATTTAACGATAAGATCTTCATGAGGTCCCTCAATGACTATCTATTAGTAAACAGCAGGCATGTTATAGAGCTCCGTTACTATAACTGAAACTATCGGATATCCGATATAAAAAATATCCATAACCGTATGATATAAAAGTTTCGGATGGGGGCGGAGTTTAAAAACGTACTTTGACATGTAGCTCTTTAATAAATGCTGTGGTATCTAATGAAAATAAAGTTTAAATAGCTTACTTTGTAAATATACTTGGGAGCAAATAAATCGAGCCACTTTTCAACAATTTTTCACGTATAATTGTTATTATTTTTGGTATTATGGAACAGATCAATTCTAAACATATATCGCCTGAAAGGTTATTTGATAACCTTTACAATGAGGATAGTTTTTTTGTATTTTGAATTATATAATTTATGGAACCAAAACCAATAACCAGGACACGTGAAAAAAGGAGTGGCTTGATTTCTTTGCTCTCAAGTATATTTTTATTTTACTTTGCTTCCTAAGTAATCCTACTATTCCTTAAAAAACATCCAATATCCGTATCTGAAACTATCCGAAATTATCGGATATCCGAAAATTCATTCACCAAATATCCATAACCGATAAAAGACTCCTAATTTATCCATATCCAGATCCGAAATGTCATATATCCATAACAACCCAGGTAAACAGTATGCGCATCGCGTGAAGCCGGGGCGCAGAGCTAGCTGCGGATAATCCGGCGCCGTCTAAGTGCTTCCTATTAAATACTAACGACCCCTGTGTTCTGGCTCAGTCTGTCAGTTAGTATAATAGTTACTTGATGTTGTGCTAATATTTGTATATAACTTCATATACAAGGTTCATTGGAAATGGGGTCTAATCCGCGCGCCACTTTGATTGAGTATCATTAACAATCATTAATGACTGTTTTAAAGCAAATCTTAAGGTTTGAAGATTCGATTATTTTTATTTCTATGCAAAATGTTTTTAATTTTTTTTTCCCTGAAAAGCCTATAACAGCCCTTCTTTAGTCACGAATTCGGAAAACGAAGATTCAAAAATGTGTAAAACGTAAACACAGTTGATCATATCCTCATCGGAGGATAGATAGACTCTAGGGTATTTTTTATGAAATCTTTGAACAGCAATTTTTCTTAGTCTTGGATTTTAGGAAAAGTTGTAGGTTTCATTATTCATTATTATGGTTACTTTCACACCCTTTCGGATTAGTACCCCCTTTCCGACTAATATAAGGTAAAGTTTACCGTGGTTCCCGTCAAACAATAGACCACCCCTCACTACCCGGGGGTGACTCATTGATTATATCAAGCGACTGTAGCGTAGTATGATCTTCTCTGCTAATAGCAACATACTGTGGTTACCAGACCGACTACTAAGCGTGGTCAATATCTATACATATGTGTACTATACGTGCATGGTAGCCGTCATTAGAAAACGAAAAAACGAAAATCTAAAAAAAAACCGGCCAAGTGCGAGTCGGACTCGCGCACGAAGAGTTCCGTACCATTATCTATAAAAACGGCAAAAAATCACGTTTGTTGTATGGGATCCCCCTTAAATAATTGTTTTATTCTGTTTTTTAGTTTTTTTGACTGTCTAATTATCACGATTCATGAGATACAGCCTGGTGACAGACGGACAGACAGCGGAGTCTTAGTAATAGGATCCCGTTTTACCCTTTGGGTACGGAACCCTAATAAAACATCAGGAAAACTATTCTCTGTAATTATTAGTGTACACACATCAAAAAAAGTTTGCGATCACTAGCATAATTATGTATGTGAAGATTCTGAATTCAAAGTCCACCTAAAATCTGATTTACATTTATCTAGATAACTATCAATCTATATTTATCATGATAATTATCGCTTTGAATCCCGATTAGAAAATTCGGCTTCAAAAAGGCTACAAAATTTTTCAAAGTGATCGCAATTTTTTTTTTACATGTGTATGTTATGAAAGAAAAACTAGGGCATCAGACAGTAGAACAATTACGAGGCGTATTGTTACACCGCGTAATAATTGTGTTTCTATAATGTACCTATATCATTCATGTAACTCGAGACTAATACATCTGTAATTCAGTTCACTACGCTGCTAGTAATGGAGCAGTAAATGCGATCAAATACACATCGTGAAACTATCTATAACGTAGTCAGTAAATGAGGTGTTAAATAACCGATAACTCACTGGAGCCTCACTCTCTGTTCCTCATCTATCTCTTATAACAGAGAGATCTTGACTTCGCAATATATGTAGCTACTTGATATTTCAAGTAGCCGGTAGACTGAGTTCTTTTATAAAATCTTGATGGCGGCACAATACCACAGGCATGCTTGTGACACAGAGCTCGAGCTTCAAGTAAACTGTGTTGTGCTTTTCGTAGCAATTTTATGTAGCTTTTTTCTAGCAATTTTATGTAGCTTTCTAGACATTCCAGTGTGACCGCTGACCGTCGCCATATTGCGTAACAGATAATATTACGGAATTTTAATAGGTAACCGCGACCTACAGACAAATTTCCCGAAATAGAGAAATAGGGGGTCGATAAGCAACCCCGGTCAACATACTGGGAAATCCTTTCATGGGATGTCGTAGTAGGTACAGAAGTCCAAAATGTGAGGTAGTTACATTCTTCATACGATAAATAGCGGGTGTACCAAAACATGTGCTCATGGAGGGAAAGTACTTTAAATATTAAAATTAAGGCATTTATACAACGTTATTTTTACTTTATACGAAAACCGAGACACCCCAACAAGATTTTCATCAGAACTGCCTGAATATGTGTTTTTTTTAGTAAATCTCCAAGTTACACCTTAGTTTATGTCGCGTTAAGTTCGCTAAAAAGTGTGAAATGCTTGAGATGTGCTATGCAGGGGTTGTCTAATACACGGAAACTGACCGAGCGGACCATTTCAAGCCTCAAGGTGTCTATTCCCGTCAACTGTTATGGGTAGAAACCTACTGAAACAAAATTGAAATTTATGAAAAAAAAAACAAAAAAAAAATGTGGTTTAAAAAATATGTCAATCGATTCTCCTAGTGATTCTGAACAAACTAGTTTCAGGTTTAGTATATACTAAAACTAACCTTGTATACGTAAAGGAGACAATTTTACTATGTAAGATTTGCTATTATTAAATATTTTTAATATTTAAACTGCTTTCCGCCTATAACCACGTGTTTTTGGGCTCTCGGTATACACGCTCTGCACCCACCCCTACAGTGAATACAAGTATGACGGTATATTATGATTCCATTTATTGGAATATAGGGTTAATCTGTGTGAACAAGCGTAGGTAGAATGGACACAATATTTAAAGTAATTGTGTTTTTGTTTATTTTCAACGCATGTCTGCGGATTGACCACGAGTATGAACAACGTATTATGTCATCGTTTTATTCAATGAATAATTTTGCAAACTGAAAACCAGTCAACAAAATGACCACTAAAATATTTTTGTATTTCTTCTTTAGTTTCTCTACAGCTAGTAATCGGTTTCTTCACCGTGGTTAGTGTAAAATTATTGTAAAAGTTACAACAATAGTTAGTGTTGTTTTGTTCTATTTTTCCTATGTTGAGTGTGAGCACGTCAAGTGAAACAAATTACGTTGTATAGTAAGAGGACGGCGACACCAATGTATTGTTGTCTCTCTGACGGACGGACAGCTCATCTCATACATACCGACCATACATTTAATATGGGTGATGATATGATATCATGTAGGCACGATGGTGGCTTGAGCATTCATATTAACGAGCACCTAGTGTTGACCTTTTGAAAGCACCAGTGATCTAGTCTACTTGAAATAAAAACTATTTGACTTTGAATAAAATATAAAGGACAAATATTATGCTACCTGACGGAAGAACATTTTATTCAGGGTGGTAATATGAGATGGGGCATGAATTGCAGCTACCTTAACCATTGCAGCTACAGGAAAAACGTTCTTAGGAGACCACCCTTAACTTTTGCAATAATTTTTATCTGTACTCACAGAATAAAAAAAAAATACAGTTTTTTTGTATTATAACATTTATAACTTTCGTGAGACACATACATATTCATGATTAATTACGGTTTACTCACGTGCATTTTTCCGTATTGCCCGACTAGTGTTGGACACAAACGGAGCCCTTAATCATAAGCTGAACACTCGGCGAGGTCGCGAGTCGAAAAAAATGCCACATATTTTTATTTTCTTTTTGCTTAAACACTGTAATGCTGGGTTTACTAAAGCTGCACTCACTTTGCTCACACGTGTTATGTTCTCTTCTATCCACACACTTTACCTACAGATTATTCATACTCGGGCAGTTACTCTAAGCAACGTAATAATTTACCTAAGTACTTTTAAATCATAGTATGTTAAATAAGAGTTGAAGACGTAAAGTAAGCAGTAAGCAGTGAGATAAACCAAGGACTCCGAGAGGGAATACTTACAACTTAACCAAAGCTGTTTTATTTTAAAATAAAGTGTCGTTTAGAACCGTTTCTTTTCTTTTACCCTGTTATTATCATAATGTTCTTCGTTGTTCATCGCAAGAAAATGAATCGCGGCAGAGTCCTTGCTAGCAGTTGTGTATTTTATAAAGTGAAGATTTAGAATATAAAAAATATTAAATCTAGGTAGATACTTTTATTAAACCGCATTATCCGTATCTGATTCAACTCAAGGATGATCCTAACATTGTTAAAAAGAAGTTGAGATAATGAACAAAGTTGAATACAATCCAGTTCTATCTTGTTCCATGGTAACGCACCTTTTTCTTAGTTTTTCTTTCACATATACATTGAAACCTTTACGCGCACGGTGCTTCAGCATTCTGCTGTCAATCTTATAAACGCACAATATCTTAAGGAACACCAGCACTTTTTCCTCAACCTATAATTTCCTAAGAAAAGCCGAACACATATCAAAGTCCGTAATCTAATATTTGTATAAAAAACTAGCTTTTGCTCGCGGCTTCGCTCCCGTTAATTTACGGATCCCTAATTTTTTGATCCCAAAATATAGCCTATAGCACTCAGGGATAACGTAGCTTCCTATTGGTGAAAGAATTTTTTAAATCGGATGAGTAATTTCGGAGATTACCTCCTACATACAAACAAACAAACAAACAAACAAACAAATTCTACCTCTTTATAATATTAGTATAGATAAACAAATTCTCTATAACAGTGGTACTAAAGTGTCGGTCAACACAACGTTCTCAAATATTTGCGAGTCGACCTTCCGTCGCCCTCTCAAACGTGTGATACTAACAATATTACTATTTATAATAATTTGTACTAAAATAGATGTTACTAGCATGTTACTAAAATAGCTCCGGTTTCTTAGTAACAACTATTTATACCCGATTTGTTTCTCAATAGTGTAAATAAAAGGTCGTGGTATTTAGGATGTCTTAAATACATACGTACTCAGCATAGCACTTCAAATTGTTTAATCTGTTCATAATTACTACGACAAATCTTTGGAAATATTAAGAGTTGATATGCTGTTGATACTTAATTGAATGTACAAAATCTGTTGGCGATAGTGTAAATGAAATGCGGTACAAACAACACGATATACCTATCTACTGATGACCTTCACATCGTAATCATTTGCATAAATAACGAACATTTGACTATGATTAGTGAAGCTGATCTGGTATGGAAAGGTATAAATGCCTAAGGCATTAAGTCCGCCTCTGTACTATTTTTGTGCATAAAGAATAAAATAAAATAAATAAATAAATAAATAAATAAATATCTACCTGCCTGTGAGTACTTGATAATTATTTAAATTGATACCAATATTTAAATGTCTAGAAGAGTCGATAAAAATTCAATTGTATGTATTTAGATGTTCAATACAAAAGTATTATAAGAAACTGCTTACATCAAATTTTAGAGAAATATGTGAAGGATTCAATAAAGACTTTCCAGTCGTGGATTATAGCAATATGACCTACCTAATATCTTTGTCGTAACACGCGCAGCATTCCAATATACAATTGAAAACAGTGACCCGCAATATAATACAGAGTGACAAATATTACGTATTGCTTGAAAAGTAAACGTGCACTCTCTCGGGTCTCGCCGGATATTAAATCCGATGCTGTCGAGTGTCGGAGAGCGGCGACACTCGTGGTGTCAAATGTCGCGCTGCCGGACAGCGGCGGGAGTGTCGGGTCGCTCCGGAACAGTCAGGACAGGAGTCGTGACACTTCTCTAGACAGCTTATTACTTTAGTGTCACCACTTCCTGAATTCGTTTGTTCTCATCGCAATGTCAGAGGTTTCACGGTATGTGAATTTGTGGAAACTTATATATTTATGTTTCAAATGTCGTTTTTCTTATAATGTTACATAATCTAACTGCGGTTAGGATATAACTTTCAAATGTATTGGTGAGAATTGACTTTAGGCATCAGTCGTATTTCCTGTAAATGTTATTTCGGCTCCTTTTTGCGGTGCCGGGTATTTCCGAACCGTATCAAACGTAGCGATATTACTGTCCCACAAAAAACATTCTGATAAAATTTTGGTTCACCCGTTGCAAGCTTCTTCTTCTCTCGTGTAAGCACGAGGTATAAGAGAACAGCTGTGGTGAAAAGATTAGCCAGCCAGCAAGGATGATAGCGGAGCTGACTGTCCAGGGTGCGCCGGAAGTTAAATATGTCTCTCTCGTGGTTGCGAGCTATTACGTAGGTACCTACGTGTTTCGTCCCTACATCAGGTAATGTTTTATAGAAAAGTCACCCTTTTTAGAAAATAAAGATTCGTTTGAATTCCGCAAATACCAGTGGATTTAATAGCGACCCAATAAAGGAAATTACGGTCTTACCACGACAGAATATATTACGAAACGATTTGGGAAAAAACAAAATCTCAGGGACAGTCTAGGTACTTATATCAAATGAACGAAAATAAGTTTGTGGTGCTACTAAATGTTCGGCCAGTCTTCGTTTGCTGATTGACCATTTTATTTTAACTGGAGTTTCCCTTTTCTCCGTATTACAAAGCGTTTGATTCCTCAACTCTCCTAGGTTACACATTGTGATTTAATGGTACTTAATACTGTCAGGCGATGCTATACGTAATGTAACAACGAATTGATAAATAATAAGCTAAATTTAATTCTATAAAAATTAAACGCTCTATCAACAAGTATACTCTTTCAGTGCAATTACAGTGTACGGGCGCGGGAGCGGGCGGGCTGACGCGAGGCGGTGCGACTCGCGACAGTCGCGACTCCGCCCAGCCGCGCGTTGTAACGAAACGTTACATGACTAATCATGTTTTATTAATTGATGTAGTTCAAAAACCTTAAAACTATTAATTAATTAAAATCTATTCTTAAAACTAAATCTAAATAATAACAATTTTAACTAAACCAATATTTTAAAATAAAGGAACACATTTACAATAAATTAATGTTCGTTCTTTGAGTATAGTAGGTATGCATTTCCGAACGCGCGGCGCATCTAGTCGTGTGGGGAGTTTTTTTCATAGCCTTATAAGGTGATACGTTTGCGCAGCTCGGCGCAGTCGCTACTAAGCTGAACCTGAGTGCACGTATCAATTATCACTAAATCGCGTCCCGTTGAAGCGCCCTAGCCGAGACGGACGTAATAAGTTAAATTAGTACATATTAAGTAGTACTTAATTAAAAGTGAAAGTTTTAAATTCCCGATTCTGGGTAAGTTTTGAATAGCACACAAATAATTACTAACATAATATCATCTCATGTTTACTAATTACTTTTCTGTGTTTTTTTATGTGTAATTCTATTAGTTCACATTGTGTTTTTTAACAGCATTTAAATCATTCAGTTCAATATGGAACCGCTATTTAGATGCAATAATTTATTAAGTTGCTAATAATGCTTCATCATGCATTTCGGTTTTCTTCTACCTTCATATAAAAAAATAAATAATAATGTAGTAATTTTTAAATTCTTAACGTTGCTTATGTTTAACGTATATTTCAAATTTAGTTTTTTTAACCGACTGCGGCAAACCCAAAGGAGGGTAATGTTTTGCAGCTTTCATTTCTTTTTTTCTCAAGCTTGTTTTTTCTCAAGCTTGCTTCGCTTTATTCTTGTAAACTCCGTTCTGATAAGTACCACCGCGACAAAGCTACTACATTAAATTGGGTACTTTCCTGTTGTCGTCGGTGCTACCTACCCCAGAACGGAATATTAATATAAAAGATTCTAATGAACTGGAACGGTGGTTTCCAGGAACTACGGCCAGGTTAATACTGCCCAATTAACCTTCATCGTACAAGATTACGGCATACGGCGAAGATACATCATCCGTGGCGCGCTGAGCAAGTCGCCCGCTGCACCTTCCCGCCAATCTCGCCGCGCCATCGTGCATCATCGGCCACCCACCATCTCCGGCCTGGGAGGACTGCTGCCGAATTTCTGCAGGGAAGTCCCTTTCACTGCAGGTGTGACAACAGACGGCCGTAAACCCACGACCTTACAAATTTTGTGTGCCTCCGCATAGTCGCGTATATATTTTTTTCTTATTATACGTTAATATTTTATTGGACACACTCGTTTTATTTTATTATAGACACCGTCCTAATTATTAGGTGGCAATAAAACGGGTGGAGGTTACAGCGTGTCGCGCTAATTATCAACACGTCGCGAGACGCGATGAATGCGCGTTGAAGCGGACACGTGACGTGTCACGACATATCATTATGATAATCGCTTCAGCTGTTCAGTGAAATGTGTGTGAAATACCTGTGCTTAATTATTGTGACAAAATACCGTGTCAACAATATAACACGTTTGATATTACCTATGTTAATATTATGTACACATTTTATACGAATTGAAGATTTGCGTAATTTGTAATATAAATGTAAGCAGAGACAGTCAACAGTATGTTTTAACAGATTGATCATCGATTGATTTAACGGTTGCTAAGCTCAGCATTTTAAATTAGTTCATTCACATGTCCATGTGAACGTGTTAACTCCTACAGTAACTGTCACATTGACATGTCATCGCCAACCAAACCAAAAATAAATCTTTTATGATAGCTTCTTTGCCAGTAATGGTTCAGACGGCCCTTGAAACAAATTGGTACTCGACCCAGTGAGATGTGGCCCAGGGTGATGCCAGATAACATGGGAACATTTTGTTGTGTAAGCCTCTCTTAACGGCGATATACGAGATCTAGATGATGGCTCGTAGTGCCTGGTTAACCACTTACGTTATTATTATAAAAATAATCCGTGCTTAGTAAATATGATCAAAATATGAACGAAAACGTACAGTATATATACAAAACAGAGCATACAAAATACTTTTTTTTGAGAATTTCTTACCTTAATACAATATTTACACAAGGTAATTAGGTACTTTTCGATACATTGAAAATAATTACACTTCCGCAATGTCTACCTACCTTCCTGTCTAACTGATTATTATGTCAATAAACGATTATTATTATACATATAATAATTATAATCATTGAATTTGTTTACTTGAATCAAAATGAGTACGTTTACAGTAAATTGATCACTTTCACAATCGTCGTTTATCTAATTATCTTTATAGTTTTAGTGTAACAATCCGTTATTATTATAATAAGTATTTAGGTTTTTTAACAATTTTATATTTTGTAAGCTAGTAATCAAAACAAAAGATTATAATCGTAAGGTATTGTTTTTCTGAAAGATGTAAGTAAGTACTAACACTAGTTTCTAAGTGGCGTGTATAGTTACTAACCAAATGGACTATTAATTGAGTCTGAAATAAAAGATTTTTATTTATTTATAAAGTACGGTGACGGTCAGTCTGATATTCGTATGACAAAGAATGTGATTGTGTGTAAATGTTTGTGTGTGAATATGAATAAGTGTGTTTGTGTGTGAATGTATATGCGTGTGTTTGTGGGTGAGTTGCTTTAGGTTTGTATTTACTGAATTCAATTTAGGTTATTCCAGAACACTTAAAAGACTTTCGGTTTCTTCGTAGTTTCTCTATCTATCTACCTAATAAGCTTTTAACTTTTATCGTAAACTCAAAATGACGTAATTTCATCAAGGTCACATTTTTACTGATTTTATTATAAATATAGGGAGCGGCTATTTATGGGTGTCTTTTTGCGAAATTTGTATTGTGAGGTACGATTTTAAATGCAATATCGTTTCTTCTCCTATTATCTGTTTGAGAGCTATCGTCTGGAAGATGGGTGTGTGCATAGATAAGATTACGTAAAATAAATAATTGGCGAACACACAACACCCCGAATTCTTTGTACAGTTTTGCAGTAGGGTATAGCTTATAACTTTGATTGCGGCTCTTTGTGCTCTGTCAAATTTAATAAGAGTTGATTTATGAGACCCGCCCCAGACAGATATACAGTATCCCAGTACAGATTGGCATAGTGAGTAGTATATGACTCTCAATACATTGGGATCCTCAATATGGTGTACTTTTTTGAAAATGGACATTATTTTCCCAGTCCTATTAGTCAAAAGTTCAATATGGTTATGCCAAACACCCAGATACTTAATCCTAGCAACTCTATCTAGATTAGTACAGTGGCACAAACTGTTGTTAGTACTTTCACAAGTGTGAGCTTTTATCTTTGTTTTTTCTATAGTTGATAGTCCTGGTTTAGTGATGGAGAAGGTTATATATTTGGTTTTACTGAGGTTAATAGTTAGGGTGTTTATGTTGAGCCAGTATAGAATCTTTCTGAGACCGCTTTCTGTGATGTTAGCTGCTTCGTCCCAATCTTTGCCATGAAAGACAACCGCTGTGTCGTCTGCGAAAGTTACGATTTTAGCGTTGTAAAGACTGAATTTACAAAGTTGATTAATATACAGGGTTACTGGTAATTTGAAGTATTCCTTGCACCACGTTATAGGGGGGCAAATATGCAACAAATTTAAGCCCACATATGTTCTACGAAAGTCAATGGACTTCGAGATATTGCAATTTTTTTTTTTATTTTGAATTCCTCCTTAAACATTATTTATCTATAAAATATCAAATTTAATGACTCTGGCAGACCCCTCTGCCCACCCCCAGGACGGAGAACATCCGTGAGGAAAGCTTCGTAAAAGTATCAGCTACAAATTAATATCATAATCAAAGCCATTAAATTTGATATTTTATAGATAAATAATGTTTAAGGAGGAATTTTGGGTATACTTCCTTGTGGGACTCCATATGTTATTTGGACATCTTCACTAACATATGAACCAATTTTAACACGCTGCGTTCTTTCAGCTAGTGAAAATATCCAATACTTTTCCTCGGATTCCTATGTTTTAATTAAGAATTGCAAGCAATACGTTAAGGTGTTCTCGCAAAAGTTGAAGCCAAATATACTCAGACTTTTATTATTTACACAGCGCGAATTACAGAGCAGCGACACGAATCAATTAAATTTTAAATCTATAATTCAAACGGTGTAGTTGTGAGTGTGTACTGGAAACATTCACCAGTCACCAAGACTCACGTAAACTATTTTATTAATGAACAGCAACACACGAAAATGTATTTCAGTTTTGTGTTCTTTGGAGTCACCATCTAAAAATATCGAGTTTAGTTTAAAATAACGCAAGTAACATTAGGTTACTAATGTTTAGCCAGACATTTTGGCTCGCACTAGTTTTTCTATTTGTTTCCTCAATCAACATGAAAATTTAAAACAATGTTTGTTCTGAACTGTTGTAACAGAACGCGTCATAGACAACACTTTTATTGTTGTAATAACAAACAGTGCAATACAAGCTCGTCTACCTGATACTTTATAGCCAAATAAAAGACATGACGTAGACACAGTGACGCTAGTACACCCTACCTCATTACAATTCTGGCTCCAGTTATGTTAGCATATAAAGTCATATATAAAACTTATCATGTTACTGTTTTTTTAATGATCCTTTTGTATAAATGACTAGCTTTTGCTAGCGCGGCTTCACTCGCGTTAATTTAGAATTTGACAATCAATTCTTAAAGTCTAAAGACTAAAGTTTCTATAATAATATAATTCAATCATGATTCGAAAAACACGTGGCGCCATCTATGAAGGTTATTGTTGTTTTCCTCGGGAACAGTATTCATTTTCGGGATGAAAGGTACCCACGTCCGTTTCTGTACACCTGACAACGTTATGCAAAATTTCAGGATGATCGGTTCAGTGGTTTAGCCGTGAAAAGGTTACAAACAAACAAACTTACTTTCGCATTTACAATATTAGTTAGGATGTCAGTTTCTGTACACCTGACAACGTTATGCAAAATTTCAGGATGATCGGTTCAGTGGTTTAGACGTGAAAAGGTAACAAACAAACAAACTTACTATCGCATTTATAATATTAGTTAGGATGTCAGACCATGTTTATTAGTAGTGCAGTAAAAAATGATCTTTACCCTGGCGCAATGTGTGAGTGGCGCGAAAATGAACGACTGTCATTAGTTGTTCGATCAGGTACATCGATGTAACTTATTAGTTGTGTTGTATTGTACTAAAACTTTTCTTTATGATATGAATGTAATTTTATAAACATTCCTTCCAAACTGCATTTAATGACAATAATATTATGTGTTAATGACAATAATATTATGTGATGCTAAGTGATTTAAGAGGCATTTTACAACTTTAGGTATATTTGTGTATTAGAAAGAACGCGTTATCAAAAACTAAATATCTTGTAACTGTTTGGCGGTTTGAGTAGGTTTTTTTTGTGACCTACGCAAATGTCGGGATGATTGGTAGCGTCGTGCGTCGGGTCGTTGAGCTCCCTAAAATAAGGTTGAGCTACACGATGTCTGATGCATGCGTGCCGTTAGTTGGGACAGGTCAACTCAAACCTGCTGTGGCTCTTTCCTCAAAAGGCCATTCCAAACGTTGCCCTACATTGCTACACTCGCATAGTTTTATGCCACAATGTCTGGACTTTAAAAGAGACGTTGACCTCTGAGTTTGTTTCGGGTTTTCTTCTCAGAGCTAGTCAGATAGGAAATGCCGGCGCCATCTAGTCTTAAAAAAAACATTACATTGACTTGTAAAAGTGTCTGTAACAGATTTATTTACAGAAATAAATATCATTTATCATTTATCAGTTTGAGGAGCTCGTGGCTAAATAATTACAGCCGCATAGACCGATCTTCCGGGTTAAGCCACGCTTGCCGAGGTTGGTCTGTGGATGGGTGACCATTTACCATAGCGAGTTTCCTCCGTGCCTCGGAAAGCACGTAAAGCCGTTGGTCCCGGCTGTCATTTGTAGATCATTGACAGTCGTTACTGTTGGTCAGAAGCCAGAAAGTCTGACAACCAGTCTTACCAAGAGTATCGTATTACCCAGTTACTGGGTTGTGGAGGTCTGATAGGCAGTCGCTCCATGTAAAATACTGATATTCAGCTGCATCCGGTTCGACTGGAAGCCGACCCCAACATAGTTGGGAAAAGGCTAGGCAGATGAGTTAGGATGTCAGTTTCTGTACACCTGACAACGTTATGCAAAATTTCAGGATGATCGGTTCAGTGGTTTAGACGTGAAAAGGTAACAAACAAACAAACTTACTATCGCATTTATAATATTAGTTAGGATTAGGATTCTTTGAGTTTCCAACGCGCAGAACTCTTGCATGACATAATACACGTTGCCTTCCAACAGACTGCAGTCTCCTGTCTGGAGGGTCTATCCCCGTTTTGGCCAGGGACTAACTATAGGATCAGTCATACAACCTGCAATATTATCTAATTATTGTTCCCAGAGCAAAGTAACTGCACATGAAGGACATTTCATCCACTAAACTGGTTTACAGTGTGTGATGTTGCATTAAAAGAATTTCCACGACCAACGATAATCGAGTACGTCCGGCGCCCTCGGCGGGTCATCTCCGCTATCAACCTTGCTGACTGGCTAATCTTCAAATCAAATCAAATCTTTTCACCACAGTGCATGGACCTATTCTCATAAAGCTGAGTGCGGACCCGTACGTTAATCGACCAAGTGTCTTTCGAAATAAAGTTCCGCAACTTTATTTTGAAAGACACTTGGTCGAATAACGTATGGTCGAAAGCTCGTGTCGACACAAGAAAAGAAGATATGTGACGATATAAATTTTCATCGGTTCGTGAGAATTAACACTTAATTATAAGTTATATTATTGTTTTTCCCAGTTAACTGTTAGGTACTACCGCAAGGTGAGGCTATCTCTACAGTTTCAGCCTTTGTATTCTACAAATCAATTGAAAGCGATTGTGTTCACAAGTGGACATCTACAGACTATATGTATGTGTGTGTGTGATGTAGTTTCCTAACATATACTAGTGGGTAGCTAGGCAGTAGGCAGGTAGGAACAGAGTGGTGCTATTAATAGCGGCTCTCAAACTTTGCTCATGTGGCTGTAGCGTCGCGACGTCACCTTTAAACGAAGCGGGTGGGGTAAATGTGTTGACGTGATGCAGACCGTCTTTATTTTAAAAGAACTGATACTTGATTGTCAAAACATATATAGGTTTGCTGAAATTTCAAGCTATTTAACTCTGAAGAATTTATCCTTTGTTCCTTGTCTTCATCCCCGTGCATCTGTTTCAATAAATATTACCTATGATCACACGCTCATTTGGTAATGCAAACTTGTTTATTGATATATTACAATGTGCTAAGTTTGCTACAGCTAACCAGCCTCCTAAACTTCAGGTATGTTATATGTAGAGTCTAGAATCTAACTTTTTCTGTGTCTACATTGTAGACATAGATACAGTAGATTCTGATCACATTCGTCTGTTATCAATGACTTAGGGTGCTACCACACCAATCGATCGATTTTCGATCGATGCCATCGATAAACGTCGATTGATTAGGATAAAGTGATGATGAACCATCGATCCATCGTCAATCGATTGGTGTGCTAGCTCCTTAGTTACTCTTAACGACACATGGGTACGAGAAAATATCATGTGGGAGGCACATTGTTATGTTTAACGTTAATATCAAATATTTAAATGTACAAATCAATGTTGTTTGTTAACTTATCTCAGTTCACCCAAACAACAAAATAAATGGAATAGCTTTCTTGGAAACAAGGAAAATCAAATAATTGTATCTCAACGCAATTTCTTAAATGACATGGTCTCTGAAGTATGTAAGTAGTTATATATTATTTCAGCAATTGTGCGCAGAAATAAGAATACATGACAGATTTAATAAATATTTATCACACAGTAAACATTTGAGAATGTTTTCTGTTTTATAAAGTATTTGTTTGGGACCGGGCCCGCAAATTCTTTCTACAGAGATAGTTAAAGAGTCAACAATAAAAACAATTAAGTAGGTATTCACTGCTCTGAAATAAGACGAAACTGAGGAATTGTTTCATGTGGATGTAGAGAAACGACCGAATGTGCGGTATAGATCGCGGGTTCAATTACTATTTGTAACATAATTTGTGTGGGTTTTGTGCATGAAACATCTGCTTTTAACTGAACCCACGATACAGGGAAAGTCGTAGTGTTACTAAGTGTTTTATAGAGAACTAGCTGTGCCCGCGACTTCGTCCGTCCGGAAGTCGGTACTGCTCATCACCCACACTCAATAGCATGATAGTTTGTACCCTTAGACCCGCTCTATACCAGACATTTCTGCCAAACAGCTAAATCTATTCAGTAGTATTGGCATGAAGCATACATACAGACAGAAATTCTAAAAACTTCAGTTTCGGCAGCAGTATCTTTCTTAAGTGCGTATACACGTAGAAAGCGGGTTGCCCGCGACGATCTGCCAGCGCTTGTCGGTGCTGGCCCGCGCAGTTAGTCGGCGCAGGTAGTCTCTATACTGTGTGGCGAACCAGCGCCAATAAGCTCCGAACTTCGCCGACAAGTTCCGACCTGCTCCTAGCAGCGCTGGTAAACCGTCATTTGTTGCTGTATTTGCAAGGGAACAACGCGTATTTTTATTAAAAAATGCCAGCCCCTGCTTCTACCTGCTTGCTTTATTTTTGTAGCGGTTACCTGCACGGACCAGTACCGATAAGCGCTGGTAGGTCGGCGCTGGTTACCTGCTTCCTTTATGTATACGCCCTAATACACGAAGCAATTATTATTTTTCAAAAATATTCAATGTACAATATTTGTTTCGTTACGATTATTATGTGTATAGATAAATAACAAAAACGTTGCTCTCCTTAACAACGTAAATGATTTACCAACAAGTTATTGCATTGACGTATAATTTTCGCAATGTCTACAAAACAGTAGATCATGTCTTAAGGGTCGTCTCTCGCTTCGTGTTCCGGCTCGTAGTCCCCACTTCAGAGCCTTCCTGTCGCGATATCACTCCGACAATCTTTTTATCGCAGAAATAGCTCGTGGACAGATTAACAAGAATATTTTTACTTCCCTTAATAGTAGTTACATGTTTTACAATATGAAACTAGTTTCATGAATAAATAAGTTGACAATTGTAATTGCGTATTAATAAATCGCTCCCATTTAAGAATTCCTAAGTGTTGTTATGATGATGATTTGAATGATAAACATAATTTTATTTTGTCAAACGTATGAAATAAAAATGATTTTTATATTTTGATAGCGAGTTTGTCAATTCTGTTCCCAACTGGCATGACACGAGCGGAGTATTAATACGAACCTACGTGCTAATGAAACTAAACGGAAAAGAACCGTGTTGTGTGGTTCAAGCTTACAATTTTTAACTATAATATCATTCAAGACATTGTTTCGTGACGTAAATCCCTTAAAAACTAGCAACATGCTCCTCTACATAGTTCCTTAGTAAGACATGTCATCTCTTTGATGTATTATAAAAGTAACGTAATAGGTAATATCTCGGAGTGGCTAGAGAAAGGATCGTTTTACTAGCCGCGTGTAGTGTCTCCAGATCATCAGATAACATCCAGAAAATTGCGATCATGTTCTAAATGTACGTGTGTCTAAGCGGGAAGTTGAAATAGTTTATACTATAATCACAAACCAGGGGCCTAATTCTCCTAAAATAAATCTTGATACATCACAACCGAACCAAGGCCGAACTGTTCATTCAGACAGTTCTCAATTTCAAAAGCTATCAAATTGTTTGACACAAAAAACAAAATCAATCATTTTGAAAGTTTTCGAAAACAAAAACTGACTGACGGTTGTGGTTCGATTGCGTTTGGCAACAATTTATTTTAGGAGAATTGGGCTGTTCGTGTTAAAGTTTCGTGTTTCCAAGTCGCCTGTTAACTATGTAAAACGTTCCGGAAACGTGTCTTTTAAAACAAGCTCGAGTGCTGTGGCTCGTGTGCTGTGGCTCGAGTGCTGTGGCTCGTGGCTCGTGAAGTGGCCACTAAAATAATTAGTGTGGCAGTCACTGCGCGCCCCGTCACGGCGGAAACGCGGACATTTCGGAAATTGCCCAAGATTTATGAACTTCAGTTAAATAACGATCAACACGCTCTCGTTTCAATTTATTGTAATGATGCCTTTTAACTGTGACCTTAGTGATTAATAGTCGTTTAAAGATTTAATTTTATTAACCCAATGTTATGAGCTATTCGTCGCGGGCTCGTCGCCCGTTCAACAGTCGTCGTTAAATTATTATTACCGGCTGCCATTAGGCTCGCACCTATATTATAATACGTATTTAAACTGGATGGTTTTCTCATGTTAATTCAATAATTAAACGGAACTGCTACACGTAGTCATCTTTTCGAACAACTTGTTAGAGTCAAATGGTGAAATAGGCCTCATAATGTTTTGCAAACGTTACGTTTTTTTTTTTTGCAATACCTTTTAAGAACACCATTTCTATACACGACTCTTTTACTGAATACTTTTTAAAGACAATGATAACTCTATTTATCTCGCATAAAACAAAAAGACACATAGACTTTACACAAAAAATGTCTATTTCCGTGTGGAATTCAAACTGGAACGACTGAAATACAAACTTTAAATTTACGATACTAGCCGCAGGTCGAAGATTTATTTTATGTGATTTCCCGCGAACTCACACCGGGACTGCTGGCTAACCTTACTATAAAATATACTAACGACTAACAAACAAGTACATACCAGAAAAATATTTCCAAAACTTTTCCAAACTCGTAAATAAGAATGTCCATGTGTTTCCACTCACCGTGTCGAACCGCGATAAGGGATTAGTGTCGGTCACACTGCACCGTCACTCACTCACTGCACGGAGGCGCGTCTTGTGCACGCGCGGTCGCGGGCGGGGGGCGCGGCGAGGCGGTCAGTCCGCGCGGCGAACGCTCTTCGACTGGCGGAGGCCGCGCCGCACGCCGCCAAACGCGCGACCTGGCGACACCCGCGCGGCAATCACCGACACTGTACCCACTACAAACATCCGGTGCACCTAGCGTCCTGTATAATTAACCTGTACATTATACCTGTGCCCTTACTACACTATACTGTTTACACTATTTTGTGTAAAGTGGATCATATCAAATACTGACATTCTGTCGCATTTTGTTAGATCGAAAACCTAGACACCTTACTAAAATGATAAATTAATAATACTTATACAGGGTGTATACGAATTCGTGTAGTTCCTTCAAACCGCGTAATCTACTGGTGACACTAATTGACCCTGCATAGGTTTTTTTCAGAATCAACAAAAAAGGGTTTTCAAAAAATGAACCATGGTAGGTATTCTGTATCTGAGTAATTTTAGCGTCTCAAATTAACTGACTGCGTGGAGCGATATAGCGCTATGTGTGTAGTGGCCGTCAGCTATGTCGCCGTGCCTTCATTCATTTAGGCATGGCATCGAAATTAAGAAAAATAAATTGGGAAATAAAACTTAATTTTTCATTTTTAATCAATCTAAATCCCTTGCGGGGTTAATCTATACCATTAATAGATCATGTGGTTTGAAAGAATTACACGAATTCGCTTACACCCTGTATATTACATATAACAATATGTTAGTAATCTGATAGTTAGTGGAAACTAAAAGGCATTTAATTATTTGGTCAACTTGTCCCGGTAACCCGAGGATCCTTCTCTTGTGTAGTTACTAAGCCTGGCGGCTCGCAGTAAACTTGTTGCCAGAGCCTGTCTGATCCGTAATTTGTAAACTTGTGTTGTATTCAATAACATTGTACTTAAATGCCACTTTCACTGTGCTTTCTAATAACGAATCGGAAAGTTTTCGGAAGCTGGAGATCAATATTAGGAGCCTTGTTCTTGTCAACCTATCACTATTTATACATAGAATTGTATGGTGATAATAAGCGTGCGATATCGATGTCGACAAGTCTGTATTACCAGTGGTGTAGGGTGAATTTTCTTAAAAGGGAAGCTGGACCAAGAAATGCTTACCTTGCTCAAGTGTGATGCGTGAATTCCAGTAACTACTCGTTTCGAAAGGGAAGCCGATAGGAATCGAGTTGTATGGAGCCTTCGCCACTGGTATTTACTGTACTTCTGAAGTAAACTGCATGTTAGATACATTTTAGTGTCTGGGATAAGCGTCACAGGTGATTATATTAATTATAATAAACATCTGCTTCGTCGGTGTAGCGATCACAGGTGTGCAAATTCAGCCAATCATTTTGAATTCTTTTCTTCTCGTGTCGGCACGAGCTACATTTATATGAGAATAGCTCATGCCATGGTGAAAAGATTCGCAAGTCAGCAAGGTTAATAACGGGGCTAATTGTCCAGGGTGCGAAGGAAGAACATTTTTTTTTTTAAGATTCTTTTCCCGTCTCTAAGATT
This sequence comes from Amphipyra tragopoginis, assembly GCA_905220435.1. NCBI lineage: Eukaryota > Metazoa > Arthropoda > Insecta > Lepidoptera > Noctuidae > Amphipyra > Amphipyra tragopoginis. The sequence continues at coordinate 27,550,412 of HG992006.1, read as the reverse complement.
TCTCTTGTATCGTGGGTGCGTTTACAGACACAAATCTTCACACACACAAACACTCATACCCGGAACAACTGTCTGTAGGCCATACAAATATTTGTTCCGTGCGGGAATCGAACCCACGACCCGTAGCGCAGAAGCTAATCACTCAGGCACTGCACCAAACATGTCGTCACTATACAAATTATCACTCGTGAAGGCTCTTTTTATTGCACCCTATTCTGAATTGAAAATAAGTGGATAATATAAAGTGGTAAAATGTGCTAATTGTAACGTTGTAATTAATGAGGTGCTTGCCTTTATCTGCAATAAAATTGATGTCATGGACGAGGAGAGCATCAGTCGCATATGCTCAAGTGCTTTCTCCGTAGAAGACATATCTACAGCCAAGGACCTGTTATTCGATTCAATTACAAGTACGAAACGCAAGATAGTAAGAAAAAGAGATGGAAAGGTATTACGAGATATTGATGACATCATATGTTTATTAAAAGAGACCGATCCCGAGATGATACCGATATTTGTGGCCAAGGATCTGCAAAAACTGCCGCCTGTTCTCTTTGATCATGTTGACGTTACTAGATTATTAAAAGACATAGTCAAGCTGCAGGATGATGTAAGACAAATAAAGGAACAATATGTTACAAAAACTGAATTGGAAGACACCAAGTTAGATAATAATATGATCAAGATCAATCCAAACTTAGAAACAAGTGTATTATGTTCGAATGCATCAATGACCTTGTGCAAGTCTCCGAGTAACAGTTCATTAGAAGAAAACAAACTTTGTTATGCCGACACTACGGTTATGACAAAAACTAAGTCGAAATTAGACTCTAATAACAGCAAAACAAACGAAACCGTGGTAGTGCCTCGCACACGTGTTGCTTGTGACGTCACCACAGGAACGCAGGTGTGCACGCAGGTGCAGAGCGTCCCGAATAAATTAACGAATTGCAAAAATACAAACATAATATCAATGCCTATCGCCCAACATCATAACGTTGAATCGTATAACGCTGTCAGTAAAAATTCGGACACTAAACAATTAACAATGGCTGAGATCTTAAGAAATGGTGAATGGAAAAAAGAAGAACAGTCGCAGGAGTGGATTACTATTCAGAAACGCCGATATAAAAACCGGTTTATTGGAAATATGGGAAAAGCTGATAATGATTCTGTAGGGAAGTTCAAAGCAGCGGATCAAAAAATACCTTTATTTATATCAAATGTACACAAAGATACGTTAGAAACGGACATTATTGAATATATCGGGAGAAAAACTAAAGAGATAGTTACCTTGGAGAAAATAGACATGAAGAAAGAGAAAAACTACAATGCATATAAGTTGTATGTAAGTAGGAATAAAGCCGAACTATTCCTTAATGATAACTTGTGGCCGGACGGAGTGACTTTTAGACGCTTCGTTTTCTTTAGAAATAGGAACAAAGAACAAAACGTCCTTAATAACGAGGCACATAATAAATAAATAACCTACTACTATTAGTACATATATGTAAATCTATTACCGATACGACGAGGTGAATTTTATTACATAGAAGATAATAATATAATAACTATTTATAATACACAAAACAATAAATGGATACAACCAAACTTGTGAGCTTTAACTGCAAGAATATTATAAGGTCAATGGACTGTATAAGAAAACTGTGTCGCTCAGCTGACGTGATTGCGCTTCAGGAGACCTGGCTTATGCCACATGATATCCCACTGCTGGCTAACGTAGATGTTAATTTTGGCTACACGGGCAACTCTGCTGTTGACACGTCTGCGGGTGTACTACGAGGACGTCCACACGGTGGTGTGGCCTTACTATGGAGGAAGTCGGTGTTTCCTACGGTCACAGTCATATCGTGTAGTTCTGTGCGTCTCGCCGCTATAAGAATTACACTTCAAGGGAGGTCCTTATTAGTGTTGTCGGTGTATATGCCTACTAATTCGATAGACAACTTAAGTGAATTTACGGAGGTTCTTGGTGAAATAAGCTCGATAATTGAGAACAATGACGTGGAATGTGTTTATGTATTAGGCGATTTTAATGCGCACCCAGGTGAGCTTTTTGCCTCTGAATTATTAAATTTTTGTGATGAACAGTTATGGACATGTATTGACCTTGATTTACTGCCTTTAGACTCTTTTACATTTGTGAGCGATGCGCACGGGTGTCGCCGATGGCTCGACCACTGTGTAGTTACGTCCGCCGCGCAGGAGACAATTGTCAGTGCGTCTGTGCTGTATGACACTTATTGGTCTGATCACCAACCCATTAAATTAGAATGTAATATTAACTTAATAAAGACTAAAATTGCAAGACCAAACGTAACTTGCAATAAAATTCTGTGGGGAGAAAGGGATATCAGTCAACTTGAAAAATATCACCAATATTGTCATAATAAATTAAGAGATATTCACTTTCCGGAGGATTTTAGTAAGTGTGCTGACAAATTTTGCCCCAATGTTGATCATAAAGTACTATTAAACAAACTGTACAACAATATTGTAAGTATATTGACTGAGGCGGCTGAATACAGTTATAATGTAAAGCAACGTAGGAAGGGCATGAGTGTTGTAGGCTGGAACAAACACGTTAGAGAGGCTCACGCGGCAGCTCGGGCACATTTTCAAACCTGGATACTACATATGAAACCTACTTTTGGTCCAATTTACAATGATATGTGCGACTCAAGACGTAAATTTAAAGCAAAATTAAAATGGTGTCAAAATAATCAGCAAAAGATCAAGATGGATATTATAGCTAAGCATCACTCTAATAAAAACTTTTCAAAATTTTGGAAGACTACTAACAAATTAAATCCAAAGCCGAGCCTGCCGGTGAGCGTCGCGGGCGTGCACGAGTCGAGCGAGATAGCCAGGGTTTTTCAGCGCCACTTCAAAGTTGAATCTCCTCTTTCATCGCCTTCGACAATACAGCTGCCGATGCTTGGTACTGAGAAACTAAATGTCATATTTTCTGCCAAGGCGATTGCAACTGTTATAAAATCTATGGTAAGAGGCAAATCGCCAGGACATGATGGCCTCAGTATCGAGCATCTGCAGCACGCTGGTGTTCATCTACCAAGAGTCCTGGCTATGTTGTTCAATCTCTGCATCAGCCATTCTTATTTGCCTGACAAACTCATGCAAACCGTGGTTGTACCAATAATAAAAAATAAAACTGGAGACAATTCAGACTTGTCAAACTACAGACCCATATCGCTGGCCACAGTAATAGCTAAAGTGCTGGACAGTCTGCTTGATGGGCATTTAGATAAACACCTTGATCTGCACGACGCCCAATTCGGTTTCCGGGCTGGCCTATCAACAGAAAGTGCAATCCTATGCCTTAAGCAGACTGTGCACAACACGACACGTAAAACACCAGTGTACGCATGCTACTTAGACTTATCTAAAGCCTTTGACCTGGTGTCTTACGACTTGCTATGGGAAAAATTACACAAGGAGACTACTGTATCGCACGAGATTATATCATTATTTAAGTATTGGTACAATCATCAAATGAACTGTGTGAAATGGGCAGGCTCATACTCGGACATGTATGGGTTGGAGTGTGGAGTTAGGCAAGGAGGGTTGACCTCACCCAAACTCTTCAACCTATACATGAACCGACTAATCGGCGAGCTTAGCGGTGCCAACATCGGCTGCCACATTGATGGAGTGTGCATAAATAGTATAAGCTATGCAGACGATATGGTACTGCTGAGCCCGTCGATTGGAGCTTTGCGTAGATTGCTGCATATGTGTGAGTCTTATGCGGAGGCCCATGGTCTCAGATACAACGCCAAAAAAACTGAAATAATGGTTTTCAAAGCGAGTCGTAAGTCCTATTCTACCGTGCCACCCGTGACGCTTTACGGCACGCCACTAAGAAAAGTCGCACAGTTTAAGTATCTGGGACACTGGGTCACCGAGGACTTAAAGGATAGTATTGATATGGAGAGGGAACGTAGGGCGCTGTCTGTCCGCTGCAATATGTTAGCTCGCAGGTTTGCACGTTGTACCGACCAGGTCAAAGTGACACTTTTTAGAGCTTTTTGCCAGACGTTGTACACGTGCAGCCTGTGGGTTAGCTACACGCAGGGGACATACAGCGCTCTGCGCGTGCAATATAACAACGCGTTCAGGGTGCTGATGGGGTTGCCTCGTTATTGCAGTGCATCAGGCATGCTAGCGGATGCCCGTGTTGATGGCTTTCATGCCATCATAAGAAAACGCTGTGCATCATTACTAGGTCGCTTGCGTGGCAGCCCCAATGGCATCTTGAGCGTTTGGGCGGACCGGTGGGATTCTCCGCTGCTAGCGCACTGGATACACCTGCACATGGATAGGTGACCAGTATCTTTTTATCCATATTTTTATTACAATATGTGTTGTGCAATATGTGTAAGTAGTAATATTAGTGTAATGCGAACATTTAGGTTAAGAAAAATTTGTAACTAACACATTTTATGGGTGTCAAAGCCTGAAATAAATGATTATTATTATTATTCCCTTTATTCATTTTAAACACATATAAATTATATTTTTAAACACATATCATAAATAAAAAAAAACAATATACATTTAAAAATATAAAAAATAGTATCCCACCGGCATCGGGAACAGGGTCCAAGCTGCCGGCAGTCAGGGCTCCAGAGAAAGGAACCTCCTCACTATGCGTGCCGTGTCAAGGAGTACTGCCTTCTGTATCAAGCCCTTGATCCAGCCACCTAACGAGAGCCTCTTGAGATGTTGATCGAGGCTCTTAGCTATTAGGCCATTCGCCGTAACGACTATCGGAACAATGACTGCTGAGTCCACATCCCACATGCCGACAACCTCGTGTGCTAGATCAAGATATTTTATTTGTTTATCTTTCTCAGCTTTCACGAGATTCTCGTCATGAGGGACGGTGATATCAACAATCATTGTGCGGCGCTCTGATCGATCTATTACCACTATGTCAGGCTTATTGGCAACAATAGTCCTGTCAGTGATAATAGATCGATCCCAGTACAATGTGACATGACCATTCTCGAGAACTGGGTCGGGCACATACCTGTAGTACGGTACTTCCGATTCCACAAGGTTATATTTCAGAGCAAGTTGCTGATGGATAATCCTGGCCACCAGGTTGTGTCTGTGCAAGTACTCTCCGTTGGCAAGACGGGAACAACCGGAGACAATGTGTCGGATAGATTCTCCTGGACGGTGGCATGCCCGACAGATGTCAACCGTGCCATCCTTCACAATATATCTCCTGTAATTGTTCGTCATCATGACTTCGTCCATAATTGCACAGACAAAACCTTCGGTTTCTCCGAAGAGGTCACCAAAACGTAGCCAGGATACGGACGCTGGAAAGTCAACGTCGGGCCCATGAAGGGCCCGATAGAAACGTCCGTGTAGCTCCTTGCTTTGCCATACTTCCTCGCGATCATTGGTACTAAGTACTGCAGGCTTGCGCCAGTTCTCTTTAGCCAAGGCGAGCGGGGTGAGTCCCTTGTCCACTGCGACCACATCTCGATGCATCTCCCCTTCAGCTTGGAGGAAATACTCCCTGAGACTGCACACTTCGCGGTTGTGTAGGGTCTTAGCGTTTAAAAAGCCTCGACCCCCACACTTTCGCGGAATGTACAGTCTCATCACTGAAGAGCGTGGGTGATGCATCCGATGTGTAGTCAGCAGTGCACGGACCCTTCTATCCAGGGCGTCAAGATCAGTTTGAGTCCACTTGAGTATGCCGAAGGAGTACATCAGGACCGGCATGACCCAACCGTTAAAGGCGCGCACCTTGTTTCCGCCTGATAAAAGACTTCTTAATACTTTATTCAGGCGGCCAAAGAAGCGCTCCCGTAACGATTGTCTCATGTCGGCCTCACTGATGCCTAAAGCCTCCGACATACCCAAGTATTTGTAGGTCTCAGTTGGGGAGAGGGATCTAAGTTGTATGGAATTCGAGAGTTGGGTTCCCTCGGATTCCACAATCCCCCCTCGCTTTACATGCATGACCGCACATTTGTCCACACCAAATTCCATCCTGATAGAGCTACTGAAGTTTTCAGTTACCTTCAGTAGCTCCATCAGTCGCAAATCAGTGGGGGCAAATAGTTTTAGATCATCCATGTAGAGGAGGTGGGATATAACTTGACCTTCTCTCCTCAACCGATAGCCCAGCCTTGTTCCCTCTAGCAATGTACTCAGAGGGTTCAAGGCTAAGCAGAACCACAGGGGACTCAGACTGTCACCCTGGAATATACCACGCTCGATCCTTACCGGTTCCCCTCTCCCCCGAATTTCCCGACATCCTGGATAGCGAAGGACCGTCCTCCATTGCCTCATACATGACATCAGGAAGGTGCGAAGAGTTGCATTTATTTTATACAACTCCAGCACCCTCATGAGCCATGTATGTGGCACCGAGTCATAGGCCTTCTTATAGTCTATTCATAGGCCTTCTTATAGTCTATTCATAGGCCTTCTTATAGTCTATTCATAGGCCTTCTTATAGTCTATTCATAGGCCTTCTTATAGTCTATTCATAGGCCTTCTTATAGTCTATTCATAGGCCTTCTTATAGTCTATTTATTATTTATTATTATTATTATTAATATCCCCTAAGAATTCCGAACGTTTCTATTTCAAAAATAAAACCCTATATTTTAACAAAATGTTGTGTATCCTAATGGAATAAGTAATTTTAAACCAACTTTTGTAAAATTATTGAAAAAAACGGAAAAATCGGAATATCCCGAAAATATTTTCCACTTATTTTCAATTTAGAATGATAGGCAGTATTCGTTGTTCCAGTTTTCCGTACAGCGTACCTTACACAGAACCGCCTTCGTCAAAATAAGGGTGCACGTATGAAAGCACACCTCTGCATACCCTTTCAAGGAAAATATACGTAACGCGTATACAAAACATAGTAGTATAGTTAAATAGAACACGTTCAGTAGATTGTGAACGTTAATGCGCAACAACTGAGCAGTAAACATTTAATGTGCCTTGAAGAGATTTCAATCGCACTGCATGTACTTACACTCAGTGTTATTCGCTCAGTGATTCATAGTGGCGATAACTTGTTGCATTCCACGCTGAAATACTGCAGATGGAACTTGACTTCTACAGGTGGTCCTTGGCCTTAATAATAGTCAGGGGAACCGATCATTTTTCCGATTTTTTTTTGTTCGAATTTCATTTTACCGTAAACTATTGACCGACGTCTTTTTTGCTATATGTGTTACGGGTAAAAGCCGAATGGCGGTTACACCTGGGTTTAGCCGGGTACAACTAGGTGCAACCAGTAGCAGTTGGTTAGAACTAGGTGTAGCTTATGTCGACGGAGCCCCGCAGACCGGGGCTCCGTTTTCTGTCTGCAGGGTTTAAAGTAACCTAACACCTAACCTATCCGTGTCGGGGTTCCCCTTAACCACCGGTGTGCGGCTGCACCTAGTTCTACCCGCTATGATGAAAGGTAAACCTAGTTCTACCCGAGGATAAGTAGGATACATCTAAGTTTAACCGCATGTGGCCGGCTGCACCTAGTTGTACCCGGCTAAAACTAGGTGTAGCCACACTTCGGCTATTAGCCGTAACATATGCATTATTTAATGACGTGAATTCGATGAAGTAAAAAAAACGAAACGATAATATAATTGGGAGCAAATAAATCGAGCCACTTCTATTTTTCAAGTATAAGTAATTGTTATTACTTTTGGTATTATGGAACAGATCAATTCTAAACTAAACATATATCGCCTAAAAGGTTATTTGATAACCTTTACAATGAGGGTCGTTTTTCGTCAACTTAGAATTATATAATTCATGAAAACTAATAACTAGGACACGTGAAAAAAGAAGTGGCTCGATTTCTTTGCTCCCAAGTATAGTTTAAAAGTTTTTGGTGAAATGAAATTCGGTCAAATACTTTTCGAACTTGTGTTAAGTAACCAATAGTCAGCCCATTAATGTAACACTGCTGAACACAGGCCTCTTCTCATAATGAGAAGATTTAGAGCCTAGTCCATCATGGCCTGAAACCTAGTGCGTGTTGGTGTACTACTCACACCATCGATTACATCCTCTTTTTGGAGGCCACCTTACTATTGAAGGTTTCCTCACGATATTTTTATTCACCATCAACGCGAGTGTTATCAAATTAGGAAAATCAGAGGTGCGGGCCGGGATTGAACTCACACTCCTACGTGGAAGGCTAGAGTTCACCGCTAGGCTATCACTGCCACACATTCTAATTAACACTTCTTAAAAATGAATAAATTAACACCACCGTTTATTAATTTTACCAGACGGTGTCAAGTCAATTATAGTTTATTTGTCAATAAAACTTGTAAAGGTTAAGTGATTTCAATTTTACGACGTTATCTTAGAAAACGTATAAAAATATGTTAAGGATTATAGTTGAGTGGTTCAACAGACATGTTTTATATTGCATTTCAATAACGCATCGTAGATCAAGGACTCATCAGTTTTCAAGACGGAGTTGTCAGTGAATTTTCCTTTTGAAACTGTACTTTACATTATGGTAATAATAGTGTTCTCTACTGCTACACTGACACTTACAAATATCGTGCATTGTGTGATAGGAAACTAGGTTAGTCGGGTGGTAATCCGAAAGGGTGTTAAACTACCCATAATAATTAATGACATATTTTGTTCTACAACTTTCCTCAAAATTCAAAATCAAAAGTTTTTATTTCACATAAACCATTAGGTAAGTAAGTACAGGCGCTTATGAAGAGTCGAATTTAGGTGCACGGTACCATTTAGTCGTTTCCTATGGAGAAGAGCCGACAAGAAACTCCATGGTTACTCTTTTAAATTCCATATCTTTAACAATTTTATTAAGTAGGTACAGTTATGATTTAGAATAGTTATGAGAGAGAAATGTAGACTTAAATGCAGGAATTCAACAAAAATATAATTGTGAAAAATATGATCAAAAATTAAATAAGTATCCAGTCATCTAGCAAGTCTGCAAAGCTTTCACATTTACAAAAGGTAAAAGGACGCTAAACTATATAAAACTACTGACACAGTTAATTGTCATCAAAACACATTTCAAAGAAAATCACTGCAGAATAAGATAAATATATTTTGAGAATAATGCTAATAATAAAAAAAGAAAGCAAATAGTAATGAGGTTAGTTAATAGACATACACAGTCAATAGTTTAATTGAAATAGCTGTTCAAAGATTTCATAAAAATCCGCTAAAATCGATCTATCCGCACTATAAGTACATACATGCTATTTGGAGCCACAGAAGGTCCATTTTTTGAATTCGTGACTAAAGCAGAAACGATTTTTTTTTAAAATAACTGAATTAAAAATAATTTGGCAAGCGAAAAAAGAATTGGAATTTAATTTATTGTGGCCCGCGGTTTAGTACCCCCTTTTAGAATAACCTTGAATATCTCATAGCAGATATTAAATACAACTAGTATGCACACATAAAACGCTTCTCTTAATTTTACGGGTACTAAAGAAAAGCTTCTGAAAACAAAATAAATAAAATTCAACATTTATATCACCGCCGGCTCAATTTAAAGTATATTAAGATTGATAGTCCATCAGTTTGATGGCTATCGATAAGTATCGATACATCGACCGAGTTTAAATAGAGGTGCGCGAGTGTGACGACCGTCTGATGTAGGTATCACATTAAGTAATTGTTATTAATTCACTTTACGACCACAATACACTTCGCGTGTTCAACAAAGTTAGTGTTAGTTTTCAACAAAGTTAGTGCTAGTTTTGAATACGTGCGTAGTATACATATAGTAATCAACGAATACAAAGAAATATTAGAGATACGAAAGAAAGTTCAAACGTCACTAGACTATCTTCAGTTTTTTTTCTTCATTACATAAATGCTGATAGTTTTGGTTTCAGGATCTTAGATCTTTGGATGGATCGATATCCCATACTCTGGGTATGGGATATCGATCCAGAAACTACATAACTTGTAGTTCTCCAACCATATTTGGTGTAAGGGACGGTGTACCGAAAACTGAAACAGTGAATTCAGCCCATTATTCTGAATCGAAAATAAGTGGGTTTTTTTCTCGGAATTTTCCGAATTTACTGGAAATAGCTAATTTGTCTATGTTTTGGGAGAATATTTGAATTTCCTAAAAAAAAAAAAACAAGTCGTTGTTCTCCTTCGTTATTAACATTAATATTAGTTTCAGATTGTTTTTATTCTTGTCTTATTGCTTGACGGTAGTGGTATAGTTTGATTTTTCATTATTATAATTGAAGTTTAAAACATCTGCATTTAAGAACTTCGGGATGATGATAATGACGTTCTTATTTTTTGTTAACATTTTCCGAATAATCACCCTTTTATTGTATTTCAATAAGTGTTTTGGCAGGTAAATAAACTGGGTGTAAAGGACAGGTTACCAAAAATTGACACAGTGAATTTAGTTCATTATTTTGAATGACGACACGTTTGGTGCAGTGGCTAAGCGATTGGCTTCTGCGCTACGGGTCGTGGGTTCGATTCCCACACGGAACAAAAATTTGTATGGCCTACAGATGGTTGTTCCGGGTCTGGGCGTTTGTGTATGTGAGATTTGTGTCTGTAAACGCACCCACGATACAAGATAAATCTTAATGAGGGGCAAAGATTAAAAAAAAAATTGAATATCCGTGGAAAATAGCAACGAAATCTTTCGAATTTTCCAATTTATAAAAAAATACATTTTATTTTTGCAACGTGCTGTGTGTGCTAATACGACAGCTTATTTTACAGCTGAGAAATGTAAAATTTGTGAAAAGAAAAATCGGAAAAGTCGGAAAATTCCCAGCAAAATTTCCACTTATTTTCAATTCAGAATAATATATGATAATAGCTTGAATTCACTGTTACAGTTTTCGGCACACCGTCCCTTACACCTGGTATACAAATATTTAAACAATGCACTAAGTCGAAGCCAAGCGGTGTTTATTATTTTCTCATTGAACTATTAAGTGATACAACTGTAATGTACCAAATAAATCTAAACATCTGTAAGTAAAATTAAATAGATATAGCAGCGTGTTGGATCGCGTGCCCAGCTGTGGACAACAAAGTGAATGATAACGAGCTCATCAATCACGTAGATTTCAGCCTATTTTCCTTAATCGACATTTTTTGTTTTTGACTTATTCTTCGTCTCTGCGTTTCTTCGACTAAATGATATAAAACACTTGATTGAAAGAGATCGAGCGTACGGTAATTACTTATTTATTTTTCGATATATTAAGATTAGTTTTTTAATTTACGCGGAGCAATAACCCTTAATTCTGTCACTTACTAATCATTATAAAAATATATATTCGGGTCTACTTGCGTAAAAAACTTTAAGAGGCAAAAAATACCTTTTTATCCCGACGTTTCAGCCGAATTGCACCGGCCGTGGTCACGGGTAGACTGAAGTGGCGGAGCAGTTGTCATCTTCGTGAAGCAAGGATATTTTCACGTACCCTCACTTGATCTTGATTTTTTATAAAGTTATCATCGGTACTTTGACACACCACACTAACGACGTGTTTACACTCGCCTAAACCGTCCCGTCGACGACAACACTTGCTGATGACCGGATTCCATGATGTTGATAGTTTGTATCCATCTTCCCGATTGAAATTCTTGTATTTCTTAATTTCAATCACTTCACGTACGATTCTTGGATAATAGTGACGATCGGTGGGGAGGATTTAAGGACAATGTAATTCTATCCAGTGATTGGAACCGGATTCCAGAAGGTGCTCGGTTATTGCAAACTTATTTATCTGGCGGTTCTTGCCTACGGCGGTATGTTCGTTAACCCGTTATAAATGTATTTTTATAATGTGTACAAATCGCGAAAGTTTAAAAATTTACTAATCATTTAGTGATGTAAACCGTGTATAAAACTTGACTCGCTACTAATTGTTTACACGATCCTAATCACAAAATATTAGCAACCATAGATACGTATTCTTCTCGTGTGAAGGAAATCAAGTATTCATGTACCACTTCATGTCGCCTTAATAAGATTGATGATTTAGTTTAATTAATTTTAAACACGCGTCTATCTTGTTTAGAGCTGGCTATTAATTTCTATCACAACTTTGTCGATCCTAAAACTAATAAGTTAGGTACAATCTAAGTAATTACCTAAATTAATCCTAACGGACCTGTTACCCTTTCATTCATCAAAACATTTCTATGTAATATTTAGAAGCTAAGTTGTTAGGCCTGATTCACAAGAGCGCCTACAAAAGCTGTATTTTTCAAAAAATGTATATAACGAGGCTAGTTCACCCTTTGGGGGTACCTCGTCATCAGAGTCCAAGTTCGACTTGGTGTAGGCAGGAATTATTAGTCTCAACACTGATTATAGTCCTCTATTTATTCACTCTCGATAACAAAATAATAAAATCTCTAATGATCAAACCGATGGAAATAGATTAAAGTACGGAAACGCGGTAAGTTCCGTGCAGGCTGGCAAAACGACCTCCCGCCCTCGTGTCTCACTCCAAAGTAACTTCACTCAAATCAAATGCATCCAATGTCAAAAAGATTTACAGCTGACAGCCGACAGCTGACAGCTTGCTGACAACCGTCAAACAAGAAATGCCACGCCCCGCACCGACCTCACCCAAGCACACTACTTGACGTTTCCGACAAACGATAATAGATGGCGTTGTACTACATTAACAATAATCAATAGTGATTCTAATAGTTGCGCCTCTGTGTTGATTCTGCGACATATACAACAAATGGCCAGCTGTGATCACATACCTACTTAGTAGCGACTTTCAATCCAGTTCCCTGTTTCACTCCACAGACATTAAAACAGTGACAGTGTGTAAAGTCTTATTACTCAAGTCTTCTGGACTAAACTTTGTAAACTTTAAATCCGTTGTAAAGTATAGGTTTTTCATTCCGGAAAATTAAAAGTTTCTGCGCGGGCAGAGCCGCGGGTAGAGCGTGTCCTTGATATTAATGCCGAATATGAGTTGTAGTCGTGCTCCAATATTGATTGTGGTGTGAGAAATGCAGGCACTATCTTTTATTGTAAGGGATGCAGTTTTTTTTTGTTTATATCCAGACATATTTACATATTTATTTTTGAAATTTTTTTTGCTTTTTCTTAATAAAATCCAGTGCTTGGTCAATCTTATCACCAGTAAATCACGCGATTTAAAATAATTACTCAAATTCGTTTACACATTGTATTTATCCCAATGCGATAGGGTGGTTCTTAATTGTGCACTCTTCTTTACTTTCAAAACGTTATTAATGTCAACTAAGTCAAGCTATCCATTACCTGAACACTAATTACTTTATTGCTCAGTTGGTCTACATTACTAACAACACTGTCCGGGATCAAAGGTTTTACGTAAATGGTGCGACTAACCAGTGACGTATCCCTATGAATACCTAATAGGTATTAGCTGTGCCTACGCTTCTGCTCACGTGAAAATTACTTAGTTTTACTTAATAACCTACCCTACATTGTAATCTATATATTTTATTCATGTAGTAACCATAAAAAACCAAGTTGTCGTTACTTCACTACATAGTAGTATCTATAAAACAAAGTCGCTTCCCGCTGTCTGTCTCTATGTATGCTTAATCTTTAAAACTACGCAACGGATTATGATGCGGTTTTTTTTAATAGATAGAGTGATTCAAGAGGAAGGTTTATATGTATAAATTTCACGCGTGTGAAGCCGGGGCGGGTCGCTAGTACTAATTTAAATGATAATTACTGTTTTAATGATATTAGTTTATGATCAAAGATAAATATTATTCTCTAGATCTAAGTTTTATGTCTAATATTAAGCATAATAACTGTGCAATGTTTGCTAGATGGGTTCCTTCTATTTGGCAGAATCTTGATACTCCGATTTTTATTTGGCATAACTCACATGGCATAATCTTATTTAATCGAATATTTTTAAGGCATAAAAAATATTTAGCATAACTTTTGTTTGGCAGAATATTTACGTGTCCGAATTTACAATGGCATACTTTTATCTTGGCAGAATTTTGTTTCGCATAATTACCTTTGCCATAATTAATATTATGCATAATTTTGTTTAGCATAACATTTATTTAGAGATACGATTATTTGGTATGGGTGCATACAAGCATACAAATTTGTGTCATAAAAAGTCAATACGTTGTGCTGCAAAATTTTGTGACAGAAACGAATCGCTGCGAAACCGAGTTTACGCAGTCTTGTCTGCCCTACCCCTAGAGTGTAATTTAAACCCGCGTAGGCGCGGAGGGGTAGGGCGGCCCGCGAGCTGAGGAGCAGGTGGTTTGAAGGCCCGCCACCGCGGCTGAGGCTGGCCGGCGAAGCCGGCCAGCAAGCCGAAGCTGCGGTGGTGAGCGTTAAAAGCATCTGTGACGATAAGCTCGCGTGGCGCCGCCCAAACCCCGCAGCGCCGGAGCCGTGACAGAAACAATGCTTGCTGCATGTTGCATGCCTGCTTGCATGCTGCATGCCTGCTGCATGTTGCATGCCTGCTTGCATGCTGCATGCATGCTGCATGTTGCATGCAGCATGCATGCAGCATAAAGCAGCAAAAAATCAGTTCTGCCTTTTAATGACTATCGATATAAAATGTATGCCAAAAGACGATTCTGACTGTGAATTTTCTGCGATATGATGTTTCTGCTTTTTAATTATTATGGATATAAACATTATGCCTAAAGATGATTCTGACTAACAAAATTATGAGTTTTGAATGTATGACAACTGAGTGTATGCGAAATGATTTTCTGCGAAATGAAGTTTATGCTATCCGTTGTTATGCAAAACAATATTATGACGTAAAAAGTTCTGCTATAAAAGGTAGACCCTTGCTAGATAATTGTTATTACCTATGTTTTACAAATAAATTATTTTGATTTTGTGTTGGATACACTACAGGGTGTTAACGAATCCGTGTAATTCCTTAAAACCACATGATCTACTACTGGTGTAGACAGGTCCCGCACGGGATTTAGCTTGATTAAAAATAAAAAATAAAATTCTTTTTTTTTCATGCGGCTTTGTTACCGATCGTATCTAAACCACCTAATAAGGATTCATAAAAAAAATAAGTTTTTTTTTTTTTTTGCAATATAAATATTTTATTTGTGTGAACATTTCGATGCCACGCATAAATTAATGAAAATATGGCGACGCGGCTGGCAGGAACGACTAATGCGATATCGCTCTTTGCAGTCAGATAACTCAAGGCTCTAAAAAGACTCACAAATTGAAAACCAAAAATTTTTTTTAAATTTTTTTTTGTTTGGTTTTCGGAAATTCCCATTTAGGGTTAATCTGTGTCACCATTAGATCACGTAGTTTGAAGGAATTACACGATTTCGTTAACACCCTGTATGGCTTACTCTAAATTTTGCATGCCAACGAGGCATGATTTTAACCGTACAACATCTATGTGACTCATTTCATGTCATAAACGTTGTTATTATTAACTAATACATTTATAACATCAGCGCGACAAGTTCTACCTATTTATTATTTAGTCACATAATCTACAACGATAACTATTAAACTCTCCATTGTTTGACTTAACTTTATAGTTACTGCTAGATATTGTCGCTGTATATCTGTGAAGTATTACTGAAATATTGCGCTCACTGTTTACACAATCTGTTTATTACTTCAAACTATTACAATTTCCCGATACAATCTTAGGGAGGGTATCTGAGGGAACGTTCACTTTCATCTTATGAGCGAGCGGAACCAACACTGTGTGTTTTTCATGATAGCAATGTTTATGTATACAGAATGAACTGCAGCCTTCAAATAATTTTCATGCATCATCTTATCAAGTTTCTAAAATAGAATTAGAACTTTATGAAAGTCATGAAACCACGTTATTTAGCTGAATATACAAAGTGTCCGGTCATGGACTAGCGATATTATAGGTACTTATATAACAACTATTCTAGTACGGTACTCAAATATACTATACACTAGGGTCCAATTCACTTCGATTTTTTTGTTGCGATTCTGTACGTGTGTACAAAAAAAGTCATATCTCTCAAAGTTTTGGTCCTACTGAGATAAAAGTAGGCTTATTCGGAGGGCAACAATATCGTCTATCGTTTACATTACAATACAATGGGTTCACATTTTCATAACTTTAAGATAGAGAATATCTCAACAAAAAAGCAAAATGATTACCAAATAGCGGGGAAGTGGATTGTACCCTAGTGTGTAGTGTATTTGTGTACTAGAATAGTTGCTATATATGTATCTAGAATATCGCTAGTCCATAACCGGACACATTGTATATGTGTATTCTTGAAATAGTGTCAAATATTAATTAAAGAAATATAACATAACCCACTTTTAATAGTTACATACGTCGTCTTGATTTTATCAAAAACAATACTAAGTACAATACTCTCGAAACCTTTTGAGTTAAATAAAGGTAGCTGTAGATACGTATAAAGGAATAGTGTGATTCCCTCGGATAATAAACACGTAACGTAAAATATGTGTGTTACGTGTTGTGAATGAGCTCGCAACGTTGCACGTACGCAGCGTGTAATAGAACCATGTGAGGTGCGCCTCGGGACCACATGTCAAACGCACAAATACCTCTAGCAGAAAAATATCTGAAAGAAGAAAAAAATGAAAAATCGTAACTGACTCGGCCTAGTACCTATTTGTAATAATATAAGGTACCTCGATATACAGGGTGTTAACGAATTCGTGTAATTCCTTAAAACCACATGATCTACTACTGATGTAGACAGGCCCCGCACGGGATTTAGCTTGATTAAAAATAAAAAAATAAAAAATAATTATTTTTTCATGCGGCTTTGTTACCGATCGTATCTAAACCACTTAATAAGGATTCAGTAAAAAAGTAGGGGTGCATGAAAAGAGCCTCCACGAGTGACGATACTTCGGTACGTCCGGCGCACCCTGGGCAGTCAGCCTCGCTACCATCCTTGCTGACTGGCTAATCTTTTCACCACGGCATGAGCTATTCTTGTATAGCTCATGCCGACACGATAGAAAGAAAGTAAAAAAATAAGAATTATTTTTTTTGCAAAAAAAAAAGTTTTATTTTGTGTGAACATTTCGATGCCAAGCATAAATTAATGAAAACACGGCGACACGGCTGGCAGGCACGACTAACGCGATATCGCTCTTTGCATTCAGATAACTCAAGGCTCTAAAATGACTCAGAAATAGAAAATCAATTTTTTTTGTTTTTTTTTAATCTGATTTTCAAAAATTCACATTTAGGGTTAATCTGTATCACCAGTAGATCACGTGGTTTGAAGAAATTACACGAATTCGTTAACACCCTGTATTTAAGGGAAAGTTGCAGATGAATGATTTTGGCTACCAGGTTTTGTCTACACAAATATTCATCGTAAAATTATTACGACATGCTTTAGGTAAATTTTAAACAATGCACTGGTACTGCTTTGCAACACATCTTCTTGGTTTTGCTTGCAGAAGCGCTAGAAGATCCAATATTTGCTAGTGTTCCCGGACTTACACACGATCATAGAATGCATACGCTATTCGTCATCTTGCAAGACGTAGTGTAATATTGCTTACACGCAGAGTCGCCGACCTGGTCGGTCGAGTGATGCATCACTGTATGTATACGCTGCAATACACAGCTTTATGAAAATCAATGTGCATTAAAATCTACAAACCGTGAACGCAGTTTTCGACAACGCATAACGTGAACCCGATTAATGCATTCAAATCAATTTGACGACACGTTTGGTGCAGTGGCTAAGCGATTGGCTTCTGCGCTACGGGTCGTGGGTTCGATTCCCACACGGAACAAAAATGTGTATGGCCTACAGATGGTTGTTTCAGGTCTGGGCGTTTGTTTGTGAGATTTGTGTCTGTAAACGCACCCACGATACAAGAGAAATCTTAGCGTGGGGCAAAGTTTAAAAAAAAAAACAAAAACTTTGTATGGTAGTTTGTTAGGGATATATGGACGATGTTCAATGTAAGTTGATAGTAAACACATACGAACAGCAATATAACGACGTATTTTCTGAGAACATTAATCAATCTCTTCAAAAAACGACGCCAAGGATGTCCGCTTGAAGCCAGCAGCCGTTTTATAGTTTCAGATTTAAAAATAAACCATCGTGTAAATTCCTTATGTTTCCTAACTTAATAAAAGCAAAGCTGTTGGTATACTCGTAAATTTTTACTCCGTTTCCCAGCTGACTGAGATATCACTCCGCATTCCAAGAGTAGAATCAGTCGGGAAATATAAAATGTTATTAAATCTACAGATAATAAAATTATAATAATATTATATCTGTCACTGTACTGGCGACAATCCCGTAAAATATCACGTGTTTCTTATAGTCTGTCGTTTTGTAGGTCGTTTAAAAAAACATTGCGTCCTGATTTTTTCGTGTGAAATTATTATGTTACCGCTAATTATGTGATAAAATGCAGCCAAATGTACCCCATCTAAATTAATATTCCATTCTGTTTGCTGCGGTTAACGATGTGAGCTGTATCATTTATTTTGTAAGTTAGTTTATTACCTAGATGTAATGTGTAGCTTACTGTTTGTTAGTCCCAAATAAATACATACCTACTTAATAAATTCACTGTAACCCAAATACCCAATGTTTGGGTCACATTGGGTAATTCCCAATTTCTGTTTGAACTACTATATCTCATAGATTAAGTTACTAAATTGTAATCTGAAACGATTTTATTCGAGGTTATGAACCCATCTTCCAATATTAAGAAAAAGTTAATGTTTATTTCAAAAGCTCCTGAGCTATAGGATCTTGAAAAACAATCAACCCGCTTGGGATTATACTTAAGGGTGATAAAGATCCAGAGTTGAATGCAGGAGTCATTGAATCGTCTTTACTGGAAAGTTCTTGATGCTAGCTTGATCCTTTTCCATTCTTATGTAAAAAGCTTTCCATTCTTATTAACAACGGGACACTGATTTAGAGTTATATTAAGAATTGAGACTTGTCAAAATATGTAAATCAGTACTTGTTATTCAGGAGAAGTGACGCTAATATTAAAGTCAAACAAAAGCCTGAATAGTCTGAATACCTGACGGACTATTAGCTCTGCACACCCTTCAAGTAAATGTCAGGCAGACGGTGACGCTCTCTGCGCACACAATAGCTTTTCTTTGAGACGTGGGGGGCTGGAGGCATAGGGGGATTAAGGCTGTGTTTTGTCATGTTAATTTGGCCTCAAATGTCACTACACTGTGATAGTGGGCGTCAGCCTTTAGAAACGTGGGGGTCACATCAGTGCGTGTGAAATGCTCAGGAATTAAAAAAAATCATAACCCAGTTTTTTCTTTGCCGTAGTCGGGTAAAAAGGATGCATACTAGGATACAAAATAAGAAAAGTTAAGTATAAATAAATATATCGAACTTATTCTGTGCTTGTTTGCTGGTTAAGTCAGAAGGTATGGTTTAAAACAGAGGTTCTTAAACTTATTTTGTCTAGCGTCCACTTTGAGAATCAATAATTTTCTAGCGTCCCCTATTTTTTTTAAACTTTACCACATTTTAGAAATTACAGTCGCAATCTTTACTATTTTCGACCTTTACCGCCCCTTGTAGGCCTCTAGCACCCACAAGGGGGCGGTATCGCCCACTTTGAGAAACAAGGATTTAAACTAATAACAATATATCCAATAGTTTCCGCGCTACCACGTAACAACTCTAAATGCTCTACATTTAGGTTACTTGATTAAAAAATCATCAGCTCGTTTACACTGTATAAACTCCAGTTCTATCGTACTCGTGTTCTAACATCAGCTTAGTAAACAGTCGCTTTGAGACACAAATCAATTTGCTAATCTGTCAAAAGAGCGCTCGTTTTCAAACGATCGTTCAAATGGAGGTTTTTCTATAGCCTCGGTTGAATAAACCCGACACGACGCCGGCGCTTAGTAAATATAAATACGCTTTTTATACTGTTAATGTGAAAAACATGAGCTTTGAAGTTGATTGAAGGTTGATTGGAGCGCGCTGATAACTGGCCAGGGTGGCGGATTGTGCCCGACCTTCAGTTATACGGACAAATAAATATATCAGTAACTCTAATGTAAGTGATAAAGTGTTTGTGATCTCTGGAGGATTATTTAGTGGCCATCCCACGTAGATGTGAGCGGATCTAAGCGCATTTATGGGACGAAATTTCAACAAAGGACTTTATTTGAGAATATTTCTAAGCTTGATCTACGTAAAGACAAAAAATATCATAAAACTATGTTTTATGAAAACTATTTTTTTTTTCGAAGATTCAATGATATTTATTTTGCCAACTAAGTGTACATAAGGTGTTACAATATATAATAGCTCTCTTAACTTAGTTGCCTTTTTCAGGCGTTGCAAAAGAATTCTTAATAAAACAAATTAGCTAACCGTAGATCGCCATAATAACTTTGAATAGGTCATTTATCAACCCGAAGCAAAAACAAACATATTATAACATCTAATGGAGTCTATTGTTTTGTATTCAAAATATTCTTCCATTGAGTAAAAGCAATTTTGTGTAAAGAATGTTTTAACTCAGAATCTGTCATAGTTGATTTAATTCATCACGTATTCGTATTGCTGCATGAACAATAACAAACGAGGTCGAAGATCCGATGACAAACAAACATTTACCATTAGTTAGCACAACCAGTCACTCCGCTCAAATTTATATTTACTCAGTAACAGATACAATCATAAATCGTATTTCATTTTATTCTGTCACTGATTTATACAGTTCAAATAAATTGGAGTTTAATTTTCGAATCAAACATAACAGAATTCTATCAATTTGATCTTACAAATATATGTACTTATAACATTTAAAGCTGATATGTTCAGCAGTCAGACGTTAAAACCCTTTTGTATACGAACAATGTGTTGAATGGAACTCAAATATTAATTTGTCGGCGGTAACAAAAAAGTTCATTTAGGCGTAACGCGTAACGTTTGAGCGTACAAGCCAGCGATATTAATATTGCGCCTGAGGTAGATTGTGCCAGATTAGTCTGAGAATAAAACCGTAATACCAGGTGTTGATACAGACGTATTATAATCTCCGACAGAAAAGAATAAAGTACATACTTGATTTCAACAATACTTGATTCAAGTTGAAATTAAAACACGCAGATGGTGCCTACTGCTTCGTTTCTTAAGGGCGATATCTTATATTTTAGCGGTGATTTCGATTCTATAATCACCACGCTTGGTCTGTAATCATCGGTGATAATTTTACAAGTCAGATCTCTTCTTGCTTAAGATCGTATCGCTAAGTTATTGCATCAAGCGTCACAAGGACACAAAAAAAAATACCTAAAGAAGATAAAATAATGGTCACTGAAAAACATTTATGAAAATTAAAATCCCGTAGTTTTTCTTTTACAATTTCGCACGAGTTCCTGCAAATAGAGGAGAGCGTCGTGTATTTCTTTGCTCGTGAGTTGGGGCTCGTTTCACCTGTGTAATATATTCGCTTGCGTCCGCGCCACGCTCGGGTAAGCACGGTTAAATCAGCTAAGAGACAGCTGTGTAGATGTACTGCTGCAGACGGTGAACTAGACAGACTGTTACATATCGTCGCCCGGGAGTGAAAACATTGCACGGTTCCTGTGGGCTTCCACGCGGAATAAGTCGCGGGCTGAAGCTAGTCAATTATATTTATTACGAATGTTATATACCCAATAAAGAGGAGCTCGTGGCTAAATAATTACAGCCGCATAGACCGATCTTCTGGGTTAAGCTACGCTTGCCGAGGTTGGTCTGTGGATGTTTCCTCCGTGACGTGTTTTGTGAGTTTCCTCCGTGCCTCGGAAAGCACGTAAAGCCGTTGGTCCCGGCTGTCATGTGTAGATCTTTGACAGTCGTTACTGTTGGTCAGAAGCCAAAAAGTCTGACAACCAGTCTTACCAAGAGTATCGTATTACCCAGTTACTGGGTTGTGGAGGTCTGATAGGCAGTCGCTCCATGTAAAATACTGATATTCAGCTGCATCCGGTTCGACTGGAAGCCGATCCCAACATAGTTGGGAAAAGGCTAGGCAGATGATGATGTTATATACCCAATTAAGACTAGTTTCAGGTCCTATAAACTAATTTCACATAGAGCGGCTCTCTCATAAGATATAGTCCATAAAAGTCGTGATAAAATAAAAATGACCAAATTCCAGTCCCGAGGTTTTCACTCACAGCGATGATATGGACACGTGATATTTATGATGATTAGGAAACCAAACAGGTTGCACGTCAAAAGGTACGTCCACATGTAGCATTTTGGCGTATCGTATCGCCGTCGCGTGGCTCCGACGTGTATCATGATCGCTGGTTAGGACGCAAAATGATACGTGACAATGATACACGCCGTATCTGATACAGCCCGACCCGCACTAACCGCGTATCTTGATACACCTCGTTTATGATGCACGTATCTTGATCGGTATGGACGTATTTTGATACCGTATCACGTTACGACGCGGTGACGTTGCGATACGATACGTGATACACCGCGTCCCGAGACTTGTCGGTTTTTCCGCGATCTACACAGAAGATACAAATCGTCTTGACAAGTTTGGAAGTAAATGCTTTTGATACGCGATCATTTCCTGCGCTCCACCTGCCAGTTTGTCATTTGTCAAGGAAAAGACTAGATCTTCTTGATGATGAGTTGGGATAACGAAAGAGAAAATCGGAGAAAATGTTGTAGCGTCCACATTTAATGCTGATACGCTGACATGATACAATATTTGGTAAGTATGGACGCGATTTTTGACACGATACGGCTAGTGATACGGTATGATCAAAATTGGCGTCCATACTTAGGATACAAATACTCTATACGATACACCTGATCGGGATACACCGAAATGCTACAAATGTGGACGTACCTAAACATTTTTCGCCCAAGACATGATAGCGTGACAGTAAACTTTTACTTATACAAAAGTAATTAGTAAGTAAAAATGGCTATTATATAATACCAGTTTGAGTTCGCAGTCATAACTGACCTTTAAAACAACTTTAACAATACCGACAAGTGCGTGTCGGGGCACGCGCAATAATAGGGTCCCGTAGTTGAACAATACTGCGGACTAAGAAGAGGGTAACAACGTTATATAAGTAATTTTTCAATGGAATTTCTACGAAATTTTTACTTTTCCAAGTACATTTTATAAGTTGGTCGACTATTACTCGTAAACTTGTAAAGCCTACTTAGGTGTGGTAGTTTTCCTTTTAACTTCGTTATATATAGGCACTACTACCGTGATTTTTTTCACATATCCAAAACTAACCGTTTAACTGGCGGGGAGGGGGGGGGGAACTAGACTCAAACAAAAATTTGCACTTTAAAGCTTAATGTTTCAGAAACGGATCCCTTAATCGAAAAATCCTTTTCACAAACCCGCAATATTTTTGAAAGACCTGTCCCACAACACCCCACAACATAGAGGAGACGAGAAAAAAAAACTCCAATATAGGTAAAGGAGGCACCCTAAAAATTTTTTTAGCACTTTGTCGGCGTTTTTAATTTGTATATCCATGCCAAATTATAGCTTTCTAGTACTAAGAGTCTTTGATCTAAGCTGCGGACGGACAGACGGACGGACGGCCATGGCGAAACTATAAGAGCGATTACGCACTGCATCCGAACCGAATCCGTGAAAATATGTTCCGAAGTAGCCATAGAACTATTTGTATGGTAGTTTACGCACTACATCCGGCATCCGTCATCCGATTTCTATCCGTCATCCGTGAGTCTCCAATTCGGAAGAAATATTGACGGACCGAAGTAGCCGTAGTAATGTTTGTATGAACGCTTTCGCACTGCCTCGGATTCAAATCGGACGCCAAATGGATATGCCAAAAATGGCCCCTGAATTGTTTGAATTTGGATCAGAGATCGGAATAGTGCGTAAGCAACATCCGAATTCGGTCCGAGATTTTTACTCTAGATCGGTATTTTCACGGATTCGGATCGGATGCAGTGCGTAATCGCTCTAAGAGTTTCTTGTTGACTACGCAACCCTAAAAACTAAATTATATAATTTTCTCACTCAAGTTCGTGACTGACTCCTTGACTACTTGAGTTATTCGACACGTCACACCCTCTCATCACACCGGTTAACCGTCACCCACATTAGTGAAGTGACATCACTTAACACTCGGCTAAGTTACTTAAGTACGGTAGTGGTAACTTGACGCGAGGAATGAACTCGCCGTTCATACACATCACTGTGACAGTTTTACAACTAAACTAATTAGTAACTAAACTGCGAGAAATGCAATTTCAACATTTCTGATGTAACATACTTACTTTGAAGTAACCACACAGAATAAATAACTACAGAAGGTTCGCTCAATAAATACTCTCGTGAAACGTGTGCCAAGTTCACTTGCAGCGCCTTGACACTCGCAAGGGTTCTAAGTCGTTTCGTAGCGATTACTTACCTCACATTAAACCTTCTGGAACTACTTATTGTGTGGTAAACTGACGGACATTCTAACTATATAAGCAAAGTATAAAAATTTCCATATTCAACGCTAAAGTTAAAGTGATGCATTGCAGATAATCCGCACGTCCATCCCGGTAAGCTCCGCTAAGCCGGCGCGGCGCTCGCTACGGAGAGACTAATTTTTATTGGCGACCATAAAAATATATTAATTACCCAATTTTTTATCACCCCCGAGACGCAATCATCATATAATTTGTGCTGGCGATACATATTATGTCGTGACACTGATACTTGGGGTCGCGACACTGATAGTTGATGTCACGACACTGAGAGCGGATGTCGCAACACTAATAGTCAATGTCGCAACACTGATAGTCAATGTCGCAACTTTGATGTCGCGAAAATGACTTTTTTATATCTTTATTTGTTTAAAGGGGCGCATACGCATAGCGCATAGCGTATGTCAGTCCCATCGTATCCTAAACAAGAAAATGACTTTTGATGTCGCGACGCTGAGATTTGATGTCGCAATAATGAGTGTTGGTGACGCGAGACTGATGTTGTTGATGTTGATGTTACAACACTGACAGTTGATGTCGCAAAACTGGGAATTTATGTCGCGACACTGATAATTGATGTCTCGATCAATCCTAATAATTTTCACATCCTGCCTATGTTAGGATTTTCAAACGTTTTACAAAAACTTTTAAATAGTTTTTAATATTATATACCTTCTTGGGTGGCTGTTAAATTAGGATGTTTTTATCGTTTTTTTACACAGTGTCATGTATTGAAATTATTCTTTAGTACCTATGTATTTGGATAATTTTCAAAATTATTCAACTAACTCATAATTATTACTTTTAACTGGTTGGTTAGTATATTTGAATATAAACACGTAGACAGCATTTTTAAAGCAGCAGCTACAAATTAATATGGTAATCAAACCCACTGACTCCGCCTTATGGCTAGGGTACGTGTGGTGCTACTTTGTTGCTTATAAGATACTCTATCACGCCCCTAAATTAATACGTCTAATTCAAGTTCATCCTGCAGATTAATTAGATTTTTTCGTATTAATTAACATTTTCGTGTTTCATTAAAGATTTGGTCTTCTGAAAGAGTTTGATAAAAAGCTAATTTCTGGCAAGTTGCTAAGATAATATAATTAATTAAATCAGAAAAACACTGCGAGGTATTTATTCACCTAAGCATTTCAATCAATTAAAATCAGTTCTACTTTATTCACGAAAGTGTAGCTAAGTATCTACATGCTCATAGAATATCAAAAGAAAGTATGTTTCTCTGCATAGAAGATATTATGTGCAGAAACTACTGTCGGAAATCGTACAAAAGTTTAAAAGCGCAGTGTCTCGGGGAATTGCCCCGAGTTGAAACGTGTAGCAAACTTCAGCAAAGTGTAGTACTGACAATGTAAGGCGAGTCTATACCGAGACATGAACTGTCTCAACCGTATCCGCTGGTACAGATAACGAGGCCAAGATATATTCTTTTTATCTGATTTCAACGACACCAAAGTAGGTTTTATTAACATATTATTTTGAACCCATGTTTGATATTAACGGCATGGCTTGTCGGGGTAACCGATGTCTTCTTGCGGACCTCTACAATAAACGATATATGGATACAAACGATTGCTTTTTAATGAAAAAATTATGTAACTTAAGGCTTACTATCATCCCGGCGCCTCACTGCTGAGAACAGGCTCTCTTTACAGATTTATGCTTGATAACTCTAATATAATAAAATATAAATTTTAATGTATACTACGCTTGTAATGTATCTAATAGTGCCGTATTATATACTGCAACTGAAGTAACTTCCTGACAACTTTACGACCAGACCTTTAACCCTAACGTGTCGCTAGGTAGTATTAAATATATGTTATAATATATAGTTGGCGAGTGTTCGTTGACCGAGGCGAGCCATTTATCTGACTGATGACCAGTTATTAGCCCGCGATGTGCGAGCTCACACTCAATGAAGTTCATTGTTGAACGTAGCAGTAGTAAATATGAAAGTAAAATGGGAATGGGTAATTTTGACAGTGACAATAAGCTGCTAAGCAAGATTACAGCCATTTAGTTGTCAAAATTCAATGTCTCTAATTTATTTATTTCTATTTTTCGGCTTCCTGGGGTGTACTAACTTAGGTACAAACCTAAACAAAGTATATATTTTTTTTCTGTATAAAGGAAACGTTGGGAGCGATCCGTCGAGCCTTTCCGTTTCCTCTCTGAGTCGAGACTGTAACAGTAGGCAGCGACCGGCGACTGTCGTGTAGCTTATATTTCACACACGTATATACACGCTGTGCACGTGCAGCACGTCTGAGAGACGGAGTGGCGCCTCTATGCGAATCTAAATAATTTGTATTAGAAGCTACGCAGCACACCCCTAGTTTGTCGGGTCTGTGAATCTCAATTGTGTTCTGAATTATTACAACTAGAGATGCTTGGATGCTGTATTGCTTTAATTAAGATGCAGAGTCGAGTTGCTTTGATATTGAGCTAGTGTATTCTGTATTTATGGGCAAATGTCAGAGCATACTATAGCTCAACGTCTCAGGTTATAATTGGCCGGAATAGCGTGATGTTAGTTCAGATTAGGGATGCTCACATACCGCAGTTATTACCTTTAGATAATTTTACAACATATTCGGGGTTTATTTGGTTAAATCTTGAAATAATAATAACTTGTTACTACTAGACTCACGGACTGAATGATTCGTTATAACATAAAAAACTTTAAACAATTAAAGTATAAAACCGACTTCAAAAAACTAAAAAACTTAAACTTTTTAGTTTTTTTTTTGAAGTGGGTTTTACTTTTATTTAAAATTATTTATTAAATATGTTTTAATGCCATAAATTACACGGTTTAAGACTACAAATTTAAATGACACGGTTGCGTAATCGTTCCAACAACTAGGTAGTTTTCTTTAAGAATAGGTATTAATGTATAATTATCATGACGGCTCCGTACAAATACATACAATCTTCTTTGTTCTTGGCTAATGTTTCTGTGATGACATAAGTGTCATCACAGAAACATTAGCCAAGACAGAAAGAAACAGAGATTGAAAATCCTCATCAAAACTTTTGTCGAAGGAAACCACAAACCAAAACGTCATCTAAGTATTATATTTGTTTTTTTCAAAAAGCGCTGAATCAATTTCGATAAAAATATGGGACGACCTCTGAAGTATGACCTACCAAACAAAAAAACAATAATCAAAATCCATTCATAATTGGCGGAGATACAGCGTAACAGATGTACAAAAAAAAACATTCAGACGAACTGAGAACCTCCTTTTTGAAGTCGGTTAAAAAACTATTATATTAACTTATTCGTTTAAAAGTAGTATTAGAATGATATTTTAAAATTTTGATATATTCCAAAAACTTAAAAGTCAGCATAATTATGTATGAAAACTAATTGATCTGAATCAATTAGGACTAAGTATCTAGTATTAATGCTTGCTTATCTGTGATCAAAGATAGAAATAGAATATTAAATATAAATTCGAAAAGATGTCTTAGATTAACTGAGGTGAATGGATCTCTGTAGAGGTTACAGATAATACTTTAAAGTAGAAGATTTGAAGGTTGCTTGTTCATCCCTACTAATATTATAAATGCGAAAGTAAATCTGTCTATCTGTCTTTATCTGTTACGCTTTCCCGCCTAAACCGCTGAACTGATTTTGATGAAACTTGGTACAGAGATAGTCTGGAACCCGCCATACTGGGACATAGCCTACTTTTATCGTGAAAACCACGAAATATTCACGCGGGCGAAGCTGCAGGCGACCTCTAGTCTTTTATAAACTGACTCTATTGACGTATTTTTTAGGCAGCATAATATTTATGTCCGGCGTGTTTCCAAATACAATTAACATAATTTCTATAAACAGGGTGGTAATTTGAAATGGGGCATGAAGGGGAACTACCTTAACCATTGTAACTACAGGAAAACGTTCTTAGAAGACCACCCTTAACTTTTGGGATAATTTCAATCGGCATTCGCAGATTTTGAAAAAAAAGTACAGTCAGCGAGATAAATGGCTGTTTTAACAAAACTTTTTTATGATGCCAATCGATCCCATTTCCCATAAGGATCAAAAAACTCTTCCGGACCAACTGAGGTTTGAGTACTAGAAACGTCAGAAATAACAAAAAACTATTTGAGATGGGTTAGTTATAAGGGCAGCTACCTTAATCGTTGTCGCTACAGGAAAATTTTGATAGGAGACTGGCCATAGTTTTTGACATTATTTCGAACTGCATAAAAAGATATTGAAAAAAAAAATTGGTACAGTCAGCAAAAAAATGGTCAGTTCTTACAAAACTCTTTTAAACTCTTTCATGATGCCAATCGATCCTATTTCCCACAAGGAACAAAATACTCTTCCGGACCTACTGAGGTAAAAGTACTAGAAACGTCAAAAATCACGAAAAACAACATTTTATTAAAAATGACGATATGGCTGAAAAAATAAATTATTTTATTTTCAAAATCTGTGAATGCAGTTCGAAATATTTTCCAAAAACATGGATAGCCTCTTAAAAACATTTTCCTCTAGCCATAACGTTTAAGGTAGCTGCCCCTATTACTACCCCATCTCAAATAAGTTTTTTGCGATTTCTGACTTTTCTAGTACTCCAATCTCAGTTAGTCCGGAAGAGTCTTTTGATCCTTATGGGAAATGGAATCGGTTGGCATCATAAAAAAGTTTTGTGAAAACAGCGCTTTTTCTCGCTGACTGTACTTTTTTTTCAAAATCTGTGAATGCCGATTGAAATTATCCCAAAAGTTAAGGGTGGTCTTCTAAGTACGTTTTCCTGTAGCTACAATGGTTAAGGTAGTTGCCCTTCATGCCCCATCTCAAATTACCACCCTGTATATCGATCCGTGCTGAATCATTTATAAATTCTTCTTGAATTGTAAATCTATAACATTGAAACGCGTAGCCCAGTGGTGGAAATGAAGTCTGTGGGGTCGACGTTAAAATATCACTGTTGTAGTTTAATGTAACGTAAAACTTTCCATGCCTATCTAGCAGCCGAACTAACTATCGTTAAAAGTTATTACTTTTGTTTCGAGTACTTTTGGAAACAAAAGCCGACAGCTTGCCAGTGTATTATTCAATAATCCAGTGTCTCATCTCGTAAAGCTCGTGTAGGTCGCTTTTACGCGGCCTTTTTCGTGAGACGTAGAAAAACGGCCTAAGCTATCTGTCACAGAAGATTTTTTTGCGCAATCACGAAAATTGGTGTAGAATATAACTGTGAAGACGACAGATAAAATACACATTCACATTTAATAAAACAGCCATGGTTTCGGGTAATTGTTCTACACTTATTGAAACTGAACCACACGTTGAAACTACTCAACCATCCCCTGTAGTAGTTACACGTGTTTATCTACATATTTACGTACAATGACCTACATAACTCACGCATATGAGCGAGTTTAACAACCCTATAATAGAAAAACGCAAACAATACATAATATATATGAGTACAAATAACATGAAGACATCTGAAATCACTTACACGGCTACATACCTCAAGGAAAATAAAAGAAACAGGGGAAACAGATATGAGGGAAAACAAACATATGTACGAACGAATCAATAAATAAAGGCGTAGAAGGATAACTCCGTACATTAAGCGACAAAAAAGACAATCCAAAATCTATATAAATAAAAAGAAAAGTCCTGACTGACTGACTCATCAACGCCCAGCCCAAACCCTTGGACCTAGAAAGCTGAAATTTTGCACAGAGGTTCCCTTTATAATGTAGACAAGGAATAAGGAAGGATTTTTCGAAATTCAACCTCTAAGGGAGTTAAATAGAGGATGAAAGTTTGTACGGAAAATCGTCACTTAACGGGTTAAAAATTTCACGCAAGCGAAGCTGCGGGCAAAAGCTAGTATTGTTATAAGAATATACAAATATGCAAATACAATATACATATAGCGTAATTCCGCCAAACCAGATCCCTCCACGGGGCATCCTCAGGGAGTCAACATCTCAAGATGCCCCGTGCAGGGGCGAAACACGTGTAGCTGTCGTGTTGATTCGGTTGCATGTTGCATTATTTTTTCACTCCTTCTGCATGTGCATATACTTGTGGGCGGGAGGCTGGTGCTGCATACTGCATCCAAACTAGCGATCTGGTTTGGTGGAATTAAAGCTAGATATTGTATATCATGGATTTCCGCAAAGTAACGCCTGATTCCATCATTTATTATGCTATAAGAATAAGCAATTGCAACCGAATGAAATCCGAGCGGTTACCGGCTTAAGCGTTCATCTCAAAGATAGAATCGGATAGCCGATTGAAGCAAGTCAATTGTGAGCGCTTAAACTCAAAAAGGCGTGTCTCCCGGACAATATAAATGAAATGTGACAGCACTGCGAATTAAAACGACGTCTGCTCTGATAACATCCAAGGAAATCCAAAGATTGTTAAAGAATATCTTCATTGTTCTCACATTAACCTGCATTATTGTTATCGTATTGAAATACAATATTGTACAACAATTTAAAAGAGTCGAAGTATTAGAGTTTCTTGTCGGATTTTTTCCATAGGACCTAGTATTTGAAACCGTGCACCTAGTTTTGACGTTTATTACAAGTAAAGGAAAATATGAAAAAAAAAATATGCAGATCCGTTAGTCTGCATCGTATGAGCATGTAATCGTACATTAAAGTAACCTTCTGAATCTTGTTATTTTATGTACAATACAAATCGAGAGTTTTCTTTTCTCCTCAACCATGTACCGCAGAATTAGACGCACTCCATTAAGGGGGCGTCTTTGGGAAAATTCGAGGCGAGGGGGGGGGATGCATATTATAAATCCATTACCGGGAGAGTAACACGGGAGGTACAATTGAGTGAAAAATGTGTCGCAATGACGGCGAGGTATTGAAGACACCTGGCGGCAGCGCAAGTGGTTTTGATTAATGTCGCTCTTATAAATGTATAGTTGACCCTGGTTTCGATGGGGAGGTAAACATATGAGCATGACTGTACCATCGTGTGCTTATTTCATTTTTTATCAATCTTTGAAGAGATAAAAGATGATGTAGTGACAAAAATTGAAAGGAGTACGTTTAGGTGGTTTGGTCATGTTGAAAGAATGAGTGAACGACGATTAACAAAAGGAATTTATAAGGCGGATGTCAGTGGAAGCACCAGTAGAAGACGCCCAGACATACATAGATGATTTTGGTGATGTTCTTCAAAAAGGACAGGCGCATAGTACTTTCAACTGGCGTGCGTGTATGATAAGATGTATGACCGTGGACGAAGCGAAAGGAGTAGGTAAGGATCGTAGTATGTGACGTTCTACAGTTTCTGCCTACCCACGTGGGAGAAAGGCGTGAGTTTATGCATGTATGTATGAAGAGGTTTTTCAATGCATTTCAAAGTCTTTCAATACAACAGTTATTCATTGTTTTAATCAAAAAAAAATTAACCACATTACTTTTAATTGTGTTTTCTTTTACTTTAGGTACCTATATGTATTTTCTTTATGAATATGCGCTATTTATAAAAGCTAAAAAATGCTTTATTCGCAACTCATCATGGTGATCAATTTCCCATGAAACCAATTAATTGAAGTGGATAGCCGTGGTGGTTGCAGAAAGACGACAAGTCAACAACCATCACCACTAACAGGATATTGTTATGATGTGCGCAGACAATGACGCACACCCATTAATAACTGAACCAGAAATAGTCCATATTACTTTATAAAACAAATCACAATTTAAAGCCTGTGAAGTAACGTACAAGGTATTACTTTAATATCTTTTAATACGCTCCACAGGGGAAACGTTATGTGTTAAAAACAAGAAAACAATCTGTCTTTAAAATCACTTGCTGTCGGGACCATTTTCTATTGCAAACGCTAGGCAAGTATTTGTAAACTGCTGTTATACTTAATATCGCTTTTATAATGCATCGACTAGAAGATTGGAAGCAGCGTCGTATTTAATTAATTAATTTATTTATTTATCAGGAATAATTTAGGTACATTGTGTTTGATATATTACTTAAATTATACGTACATACATCATTATTAATACTGTCAATATAAATTCTAAAAATGAACATGCAGCAATAATACAGGGTGTGTTAACGAATTCGTGTAATTCCTTAAAACCACACGATCTAATACTGGTGTAGACAGGCCGCGCACGGGATTTAGCTTGATTAAAAATAAAAAATAAAATATTATTTTTTCATGCGGCTTTGTTACCGATCGTATCTAAACCACATAATAAGGATTCAGTAAAAAAATAAGATTTTTTTTTTTCAAAAAACATATTTTATTTCTGTGAACATTTAGATGCCACGCATAAATTAATGAAAGCACGGCGACACGGCTGGCAGGCACGACTAACGCTCGCTCTTTGC
This sequence comes from Amphipyra tragopoginis, assembly GCA_905220435.1. NCBI lineage: Eukaryota > Metazoa > Arthropoda > Insecta > Lepidoptera > Noctuidae > Amphipyra > Amphipyra tragopoginis. The sequence continues at coordinate 27,517,456 of HG992006.1, read as the reverse complement.
AGTCAGATAACTCAGGGCTCTAAAATGACTTTGAAATAGTTTTTTTTTTGTTTGCAATATTTCCCATTTAGTCTGTGTCACCAGTAGAGCACGTGGTTTGAAGGAATTACACGAATTCGTTAACATCCTGTATTTAAAGAAAAAAACATGATGACTTAAAACAATAATAAGAAATAGCATTTTTTTTAAATAAGAAATTTGAACATTAATATTAAATTACAGCTCGTCCATTGAGTACAAGTTTTTATCCAACAGAAATGCTTTGAGCTTGGCTTTAAAAGAGCTAGTGTTTATCAAAAAATTTAAATCCACTGGAGTCTATTAAATATTTGTACAGCTTGGTAATGAGGGCTATGCATAACAATGTTAAAATTAGGTACAAGTTTATTATTGTAAACTTAATATACGTCTATATAATTAGTATTTCAAGAGTACACACGAGATCGATCTTTAATATAAGAACGATTCGTACTCTTACATAGACACCCTTCATTTATGTACGACCGGCCTGATCAAAATTGGTTACCATCGCCTATTTTAACCGACGACACCAAGGCATTGCTAACTCGCAACCGTACAGATAAAGCTGAGAAGTCGCATATCCGCGGAATTTCACCGGCACCCATCCAACCAAGCGGAACTGTAGCTATATTCAAAATATAACTTCGTCCGTAGCATTAAGAGAATAAAGGTTGTGCCTTTAAAGTTCCTTCGCTTGCTGATGAGATAACGACTTAATAACAAGTTCGTCTTAACAAAACGAACCGTGTTAACACGCCGAGAAAACGTTAAGTTAAAACATTGAAGAAACATTAAAGTTAAACTAAAACTAAGTTGTAACTAGATGCTCAAGTTACGAGCGACGCAAATAACGAGATGCAGAACTTTACTTAGTTAAAATGTAAAGAGGCTCAATCCATCACTACAACTTTATAACAACTGGTTTTCATGCTTTAACGAATCAACTTAGACTTTGTACTAAGTTTATATTGAGGACGACCGCAAATAATTTATTTATTCAAAATATACAGAAATATAGTACTTTTTTAACCGACTTCAAAAAGGAGGAGGTTCTCAATTCGGTTGTATTTTTTTTTTTTTTTTTTTTTTTTTTATTTTTTATGTGTGTTACCTCATATCTCCGTCATTTATAAACCGATTTGAAAAATTCTTTCTTTGTTCGAAAGGGTATACTTCCCGATTGGTCCCATATAAATTTTGTTACGATTAGATCATGAACTTCAGAGATATGGAACGGAACTCCTCATCGGATCAAAGCAAAATTCTCAAATTACTAATATTGCTTTGTTTATATTTGTTGTTGGGAACTGACTACTGGAAAAGAGGAGGGGGTGCGTGTCCCCCCCCCCCCTTTGGAATGTGTTCATTATATCGTGTAAGGTATCATTTGAAAGGGCTTTTTACGCCCGACTACGTCAAAGCTAAAAAGAAGGGTTATGAAGAGGAGGGGCTTAAATTTATGACACTAAAAAGTATTTAATAAAAAATAAACTTTAAAAAAAAGTAAAAACCGACTTCAAAGATAAACTAAAAGGAGTAAAATAATTACCATAATATAAAATTAACAGTTTCAGAAGTCGGTGCAACTCTACACTGAAACAAATAGAAGTCACCGACTTCTGAAACTGTTAATTTTATATTATGGTAATTATTTTACTCCTTTTAGTTTATCTTTGAAGTCGGTTTTTACTTTTTTTTAAAGTTTATTTTTTCGTCGTCCCATTTACTAATGTTGCACAGTTTGATAATTGCACTAGGTCCATACATTCGTATGAGAGAACAAAGCAACGCTTCTAATATCCATGATTTTCATGAGCCTATTGCCATTTGCTATAGATAAAGTACCAACTTAAACTTGACACATAAATATAATATAATAATATTTTTGGGACATTTTCTACTCAGCACCATCTAGTACCAAACTAAGCAGAGCTTGTACTATGGGTACTAGACATTGCATATAATACTTACATACTTTTTTTTTGTAAATTCTTACTTATAAGAAACACCCAAAATCAAAATCAAATGTTTTTATTTCACATAAACCATTACAGGCGCTTATGAAAAGTCGAATTTAGGTGCACGGTTCCAATTAGTCGTTTCCTATGGAGAAGAGCCGGCAAGAAACTCCATGGTTACTCTTTTAAAATCCATATCTTTAACAATTTGAGTGGGTACAGTTATGACTTAGATATGAGAGAGCAAAGTAGACTTAAAAGAAGGAACCACACAAAAAAAACAAAATGAAAAATATGGTCACAAATTAACTAGGTATCCAGGCATCTAGCAAGTCTACAAAGCTCTCACATGTACAAAAGGTAAAAGGACGCTAAACTATATAAAACAACTGACATGGTTAATTGTCATCAAAACACATTACAAAGAAAATCACTGTATAATAAAATAAAGATATCTTGAGAGTAACGTTAGTAATAAAAAAAAGCTAATCGTAATGAGGTTAGTTAATAGACATAGGTACACATACCCAGACCAACACAAACACTTATGTTCATCACATAAATAATTATTTGTGTCCTGTGTGAATCGAACCCACGACCTCGTGATCAGCAGTCCGACACTCGAACCACTAGACCACATACGTTGTCAGTTATCAGTTCAGTGACAGGAGAACCGACTCCAGAATACCTCGGAAATGCGTTTACAACCACTAGGTTAACGAGCAAAAACTAAGGCTGACGTTCCTTGATATACAGGGTGTAAACGAATACGTGTAATTACTTCAAGACACGTTATCTACTGGTGACACAGATTGACAATGCATGGGTTTTACTCAGTTTCAAGAAAAAAAAAAACATGAGGAATTCATGATTTTCTGTTTTTGAATCATTTTAGCGCCCCGAGTTAACTGACTGTGATGAGCGATATCGCTCTAGTCTAGCACACCAGATTTGTCGCCATGCTTTCATTCGTTAATGCGTGACATCGGAATGTTCTGATATGATCACTTATCCCTACCGCAAGAATTTTATTGTTTTATTTTTAATTAAACTAAATCCCGTGCGGGTCAATCTACACCAGTAGTAGATCATGCGGTTTGAAGGAATTACACGAATTACACGAATTTGTTTATACCCTGTATATTACAATATAATATAGTAGACCGTAGGGCTTAACTCCGTAGAATATTACTAAACACTAAACACTCAGTGTTCCCAAATGGCCTGTGTTCTTGGCTTATGACGTAACAGCCCAGTAATGGCGCCGGAGGCTAAGCTTAAGTGCGGCCAATTACGAGCTAATTTCAGACAAAACGCTCAAATTCACTCAGAAATGTTAGCAAAATGTAATCTTACGTTCATTTCTCTTGTCAAGAAACTAATATGCTGTGCTTAAGCTGTTTTTACAATATGTTAAACATGTAGTCCCGTTTGGCAGTATATTCAAACGCCTGAGAATTCCAAAGAATTGGCGGCTGGAGGTACACTATCAATGACTTACAAAAGCCGTTCATCGTATAAATGTTTCACTATACAGGGTATTAACGAATTCATGTAGGTAATTCCTTCAAACCACGTGATCTACTGGTGACAGAGATTAACCCTAAGTGGGAATTTTTGAAAATCAACGAAAAAAAAAAATGAAAAAAAATCTTGATTTTCTATTTCTGAGTCATTTTAGAGCCTTGAGTTATCTGACTGCAAAGAGTGATATCGCGTTAGTCGTGCCTGCCAGCCGTGTCGCCGTGTTTTCATTAATTTATGCGTGGCATCGAAATGTTTACACAAACAAAACATTTTTTTTGCCAAAAAAAAAACTTATTTTTTTACTGAATCCTTAGGTGGTTTAGATACGATCGGTAACAAAGCCGCATGATTTTTTTTTAAATTTTTAATCAAGCTAAATCCCGTGCGTGGCCTGTCTACATCAGTAGTAGATCATGTGGTTTTAAAGAATTACACGAATTCGTTAATACCCTGTATATATGAAAGCAAGACGATTTGATATAATGTTTATAATTGTTTTGTTTTTATTTGTTATATTTTCGTTATTGCGTAATTTAGTGTGTTTATGATTTGTTCTAGTCTATTATGTTAATGTAATTGGCTTATTGAAGCCGTATTAGCATAAATAAATAAATAAATAATTTAAATATATCGGCAAAATCAAAACTACTGGTTTTTCATCGAGCAATTTTCTATTAGCTACTCTTTACCCGACCAACATACAAAACCAAAACCAGACGATCTGCAGCCGAGCCTGTTGAAATATTAACGAAAAAACTGAAGGGTTGACCACTAATGTATTTTTTGTGTGCTCTCAGAAAACAACGAAAAACTCAGTTCAAGCTGGCGCCCCGGTACGGCAAAAACGAGCAAAACTTGTTGAACTGCAGAACTGGCCGCAACAGTTCCGCAGAACTAATTAAACAACAGTTGTTTAACAACGGCGAACATCAAACTCGTGTTCATTTGTTTTTTAAATCCGCGCATAAATTAATATCTTTATGGCGGCGGTAAATCAGAGGTACGTGCTTAACGTGCAAGATGGATCGTGTTATGAAATGAGAAAAATATAGTCATGTACGAGTCAGATTCGCTTACCGAGGGTTCTGTACCTGGGAAGGAAACGTATAAAAATGTATTAATATAATTTCAAAAAAACTGTGCTAGTTACAGACATCGTTTTATTTTTCCTGTAATATGTACTAAACTTCTATCAACTACTTATATATTAATTTTGTTCCAGATTTTTGCTTTCCTAACTTTGGAGATAAGGGGCGGGAGTAGTATTTTTACAGACATTTTTTATTATAAGTCAAAAACGATGTGGCCATGAATGTATTTTTATTAGATTATTTAATTGTACGCTGCAAATTGCCCTTTATATTTTTCTTAACAATTCCTTCCATCCAATGGTTGTCTGGAAGAAATTGCTTTAAGCGATAAGACCGCCATTTGTACTGTTCTTGATTACGTGTATTCCATCTGTTTTATTACTTTTAGTGTACAATAAAGTATATCTATCTATCTATCTAATATAAGTTTTTAAACTGACATGGTCACTAACACAATCTTTAGAGGTTAAAACGGGATATTTACCATGTTTATTATTTGATGTGAGTTTCCGATATTTCGGCACCGTTACAAGCGCCATGATCACGGATGAACGGAAACTCACATCAAATAATAAACATGGTAAATATCCCGTTTTAACCTCTAAAGATAGTATCTATCTAATGTGCAAATAAAGCCCTTTCGTATGATACCACACGTGACCTCATAACCCAATATTAAAATTTCAACACCCATTTTGGTTCCAATTGCAATAAAAATAAAAACAGTTATTCAATTCTTTCACTCGAAATAAATAGACAAGCATTATTAAAAACTACTCCAAATTTTAAGCATTAGTAGTTACTGAATTATGCAGCTGTGACAGACGGACGGACGGACGAAGTCGCAACATAAGGGTTCCATTTTACTATTTTGGTATGAAACCCTAACTATTAGGTATTATAATGGGACTGTTGTTATTATGGAGTAAAAGTATAATTTAAAAAAAAACTGCCTTTATGCGGAGCCAGTTTTGAATCAGTAAGATGTAAACGCATTACCCCACTAACCGTTTTAAATATTAAATGACTGTAACTAAAATTTGTAGTCCTAAAAAAATATCCAAAAAGTGTGCAAACTTTTCTGATGAGTTATTCGGACACAAAGTAAAAATGTCATTAATTTTAATTGAGTAGACCAAAGAAATTGTTGATGTCTATAACAGTCGAAAAGAAAAATTATGAGATGACGTCAATTGGTTGTCCATATTTAATTACCTACAGGAAGATTTTCCATAACAATACATCTATTTTATAATAAAGCCTTCACATTTTCCCAACTGTAAGGGACTACACCACGAAGGTATTTCTTTAATATATTTTGGACTCCTATAAATACGCTACACAGGGGAAACGGTATGTGTTAATAACAAGAAAACAATCTGTCTTTAAAATCACTTGTTGTCGGGACCATTTTATATTGCAGACGTTACTTGGCGCGTTTGTAAACTGCTCGTTTAATATTGCTCTTATAATGCATCGATTAGAAGATTGGAAGCAGCGTCGTAAACTATGACGACACGTTTGGTGCAGTGGCTAGGCGATTGGCTTCTGCGCTACGGGTCGTGGGTTCGATTCCCACACGGAACAAAACTTTGTATGGTCTACAGATGGTTGTTTCGGGTCTGGGCGTTTGTGTATGTGAGATTTGTATCTGTAAACGCACCCACGATACAAGAAAAATCTTAGTGTGGGGCATTGTTTTAATTAAAAAGAAAAAAGAAAACTTAGGATACGTCTATTAAATTGGTATTTCAAAAGTACACATGAGATCGATCTTGAATATGTTCGTACGCTTACATAGATAACCTTCTTTTATGTTGCAGATTGACAAACAACCGACGACCAGCCTGAATAAAGTGGTTACCATCGATTATTTAAACCTACGACACCAAGGGATTCCTTACTCTAATAAAATTAATCAGAATCAATTCGCAACAATCTAGATGGTTTTAGACATACTTATCCGTATCACCGGTGAAATCGTGTGCTTTCAGCTGCGAAAGTATTCTACAACATGCGTAAGCGTGTTGAAGCTTGCGAAAGCTGAATATAATAATATAATATTTTATTAAAAAAAATAACAAGGCATAAAAATTAGTACACTTTTGCTTAAACGTAAATTATGTTCCTAAGACTTACGTGCCTGAACTAGGTAATCCTGTGTTTTAAGAGGGAATAGATGCAAAAAGGTGAAAGCATGCATACGTATGTCCAAACAGAACATTTTGCTATAGATAAGTAAATTTTGTATCGATGGTTATAAGTGCGTTTAGTCCCAAAAACTCCACTTAAAAAACCTACTTCAGTTGAGATGTTTTTTCCTAAATAAATACCGTCATATAGCGGCTTACGCTTAGTATAATTTGTTATGTTTAGCATATCGGTAGTCGTGGCGCGGGTGACGAGGGTCTGCTCAATATGCCGCCCTGACTCAGAGACCCGCCCGCTACCGTGACGCTGACAAATAAACAAAAATAAGCGATCGGGAAAGGGTTCAAAAGTAAGACATTTTACAGATGTATGTAGTTGGTATCGAAGACGAATTAACTAGTGATAGATGACTAGTCCTTTCGGAATTTATTAAGGAGCTGAAGAACCTAAATGTAAATTGATAACGCAAAACGTTACAGACAAAATAAACGGTGAGTTCTAAAAATAGTTGCTTTCAGTATGAAATCACGAAAACTAGACGATCTTGTGCCATTATCGGTAGAAATATAGTAACAGTATTCAATGAAAATGCTTACCGCCGCGTTAGATTTGACCTTTAAAAAGTTTCTGTTACGATCCATTACACTTCTACACGTAACACTCGACTATGACGAATCGGTTTTCTTACTATTCCAAAATAAAGTTCCCACAGTAAATAAATGTATAAAAAAGTTTGAGCCGTAAACATGCTGACCGTAAAAGAAATAAAATAGAGAATCACCAGGCTCGTCGTTTATTTGACAGATTCCATGTCATACATGTTGAGATGCTTTGCACTGTACATTAACGGCCCATATAAATTCAATCGATTTCAATCCAAATCTCTGGATTGATGTAGGTTATTGACAGAAATTCAATTTAAATAATGTCAAAAATCTACATCAATCTATGGATTTTCAATAGGAAAATGATTTAAATTTATATCGGCCGCTAGTAAATCATAAATATAAACGAGATAGACACACAACTAGAATCTAATTTCAAACGCCACTTCGCACATCTTCGCCCAAGACAAGTCTAATGAATCTCATTCATTGCTGCACCTGTATACAAGACTTCCATCTAAGAAAGTAATAAGGCAGCGATGGACAGTATACATTTACTACGGTAGTAATGATGGCAGAAGATCCATTACCGCTTGTCCTCAATCAATAGCTATTCATTTGCAATACAAACATGTCCGGACTTGGCACCATTAGTTTAGACTCGAAGTATAGACTTGTTTGACTTCCAGCTAGTTGGTGAGTCTGTACGCGTTGACCCTAGTTTAGCAATTTATTTCTTGATTCTAGATAGTGTCCGATACTGTAATCAAGTTTAAATAAGAGGCACTGAAGGACTATTTGGAGTAATGACCTGCGTGAATGGTTGACGCGGTGAACTGTGCGCGTCGTGCTCGAGCCTGTGAAAGCCTTTATGAAATAAAAAACATTGAACTAAAGTAGATGGTAGATACCTACTGTAGCTGCGTCGAGCTATTATTATTAGATTTTTATTTTGAGCTCCTACTTCGATAACTACGATCACAGAGTTACTCGCCTAGTTTAAAATATTATTTCTTGATTGTTGTCTATGCTTGTACAAGTTGTTACCCGCAGTTTTACTCTCATCCTACTACTAACTAACTAAATAATCATACATATGGGTGATCTTCAAAATCAGCGTATTTGGTTGACCTCTATGTTGTATTTAATATATTGATGTTAATTGTGTTCCGTATTTTTATTTCGTAAAGAAGGTAATATAAGCCTATTTTTATATTGGCCTCGATTTTAACCAAGCAGTTCTGGCAATATTTGGTTTGAAATTTTAGCTACCAGAGCGATCAATTTTTATTTTGGAGATTGAGCCACATATTACGTAGGATATAGTCTATGTATATGCCATCCAAATCCTTTTTTTACTCATGTATTCGTAATTGCGTTACTCGTATAAACATCAAAATTTTCAACCATCCTGACTTAGTGTGATGGAGAAAAAATGAGAATGCATGGTACTGGAATTTTCCGAGAGTAAATGTAATGGAATGGATCCGGAAAAAAATACGAACCGGAAAGAGGATCACAGAAAATATTAATATTTGAGTTCAATGTAGCTATTAATGAGATTGTGAGTTATGCTACTTTACTATAAAAAGTATTACCCATTTAATACTAGCCTTAATAAAACATTAGTAAACTTGTATTTACTTCCATGGAGTAACAAATATGTGAAATGTATCAGCTACGTCGTTATTGTTGTTTGTGAATGGTATTGTAACATTCGTATCATTGTATCACCCTTTATTATATACACACGTAGAATACACAGAGACATAGATAGATCCCGGCACATAATTTTATACACCAATCAAGGCATCATCATCAAGTAGTTCTAAGTATAGCATTATTGCGACTTTGTTCACCTCTTCGAAGGGTACATTGGGGTGCATGAAAAGAGCCTCCACGAGTGATGATACTCCAGTACGTCCGGCGCACCCTGGGCAGTCAGCCCCGCTACCAACCTTGCTGACTGGCTAATCTTTTCATCACAGCACGAGCTATTCTCGACACGAGATAAGATAAGGTACATAATGTACAGACTTTTAAATCTTCTTTAAAGAACTGAATAATTAATAGACATACAACACAAATCTCCCATTCCCTTCCACACTTCCCTCGTGCTTAATGAATACTTAATGTAACGTGCTTAATACGCGACACATCACATACCTATTCAGTTAAGACGTGATATTTTAAGTCATATACAATACGTACAAGATAAAATATCGCATTACCTCGTTGTCTGCTCCACTAGATTCGTATTTAAAACACGTCTCGTGTTCTCATCAGTCATTCAGTAAGATTTATATTCTCAATTTATATCATAGTGAAGCAATTACTAAATAAAAGACTCAACATGTCTCCTTTGACACTTCGCTCGTATGCGTCTCATCAGTCATTCAGTTTAGGTTTTATTCTCCTCCGAGATCGAGGCGTTCGCTTAGAGTTGAGTGACGTCACCAGAGGAGAGGGGAGGGTGGAGTGATTTAGTTAGCGTAAATGTCAGCGAGTGAATGCGAAATAAACGTTGAACAAACGCGTGATTCTTTCTTTTATTTGGTTAGTTGAAGATCTAAGTGGCTCAGAGGACAGAGTAAACAAAAATACAAAAATGCAAATAAAAAATCTAGCTTTAATTCCGCTGAACAAGATCGCTAGTTTGGATGCACAAACAACACGCGTCCTAGCGGTCGAGGAGTCAACATATCCTGAGGATGCCCCGTGCAGGGGCGAAACACGTGTCGTGTATTGGTTTGGTTGCATGTTGCATTATTTTTTCACTGTTTCTGCATGTGTATATACTTGTGTGCGGGAGGGTGGTGCTGCATACTGCATCCAAACTAGCGATCTTGTTCAGCGGAATTAAAGCTAGGTATTATTACTTATATTTGCACAAAAATGCATGTCATGGATTTCCGCAAAGTAACGCCTGATTCCATCATACAGACAGGGTATTCTTTCCTACTTTAATATCTGTGATTTAAATATGAGATAGCAATTAAGGCATACATCTCCAAAAAGTATGATTTATAATTTAATTAATGATTTATTATTACATCTGTTTTTAATATCTTTGATCCCTGAGTTAGTTTTGGCTTTTCTTCTCAGAGGTAGTCAGATAGGAAACGCGGACGACATCTAGCTTTAAAAAAACAAACTGTGTAAAACCGACACGTAAAAGTGATTTTTAAATATCCAATTTGAAGAATAATTTCATTTCATATCACATTCACACCCGGATTCACTTGCAAAAATACAGAACATTGATAAGAAATAGAGTTTGGATGTATCGAATAAGTTATCAGTAAACGACAAAAGGAGCATGGCAATGTGTTTTTGATATTCCGAATAAGGGAACAAGGAAAACATAACGTATTATAATATTGTGAGGTTTATAATACGACCGCGCATTGACAATATAATACCTTGTTAATGGAGAACCGCAGTTGACTAGAGGGTTCCGAGAACCACGCTGTAGGAAATTATTGATGAATTATGTTGAGCCACTGCCTCGTTGGTCTATTGGTCGCAAGCGCGACTGCTGAGTGTGAGGTCCGGGGTTCGATCCCCAGGTCGGTCAAAGTGTTATTGAGTTTTTCCGTGTGGAATTACTCAGTAGTAGCCCGGAGTACGGAATTGTGCCCGGTTGATGGCAATAGGCTCGCCCACTATTACATGGGACTTTAACATAACGGCGAAATGTGGGTGTACCTACTATACACCTCTGCCCAACCCTTCGGGGAATACTGGCGTGATGTTATGTAAAGTTATTTTGTTATGGCCTTTGGTTAAAGATACTCTACTATGCTCTTGTGGTCAATAGTAAACGCAAGATTAGTCCTTTAAATAAATACTATCCTTGAAATAACCTGGGGAACCTAAGATACCAACTCCTTACTCTTGTACTTAAAACAACAAAAACTGACTTCATTAAAAAGTATCATAAAGTTACCTAATTACATCTTCTTCCTGCTCTTATCCCATGTTACTTGTGGTCGGCGCAACACGTTTTCTTCTTCCATTCCGTCCTGTTATCCGTCATGATATCACTGACTCCCTTCTTTTTCATATCATTCTTCACACAATCCACCCATCTTTTCTTTGGCCTCCCTCTTCTTCTCCACCCATCCACATTTATATTCATAACTCTTTTGATCACATGTGTTTAGATTTAGTCAAGATACCTAACTACTAAGTTTAATAAGATATCGTATACTGTTGTAAAAGCCACTCACTAGTTTATTAGCAATTTATTAAAAAAGCTGCTGACGAAAATGACGACAAAAACTAAAATAATTCATCAACGACCAAAGCCGCAATCAAAGCAAGTAACACCAATAATTTAATGATCATTGAGAATGTTTGTTTTAAGAGAACACTAATTTATAATTACTTAATTAACTATTAAAAAACACGTTAATTAATACTTAAAACCCTTAATATTATTTCAAAAAAACACTGTAAGCCTTAAGTAACTGTAAGTGGACTGTAAGCCTTACCTTACAGTGTAGGTACGTAAACTTAACTATAACTTTGACACAGGCTTATAAAGGGTCTGAAGCCTTTACTATGAAGATTGGCACTCGAATAAATTAATATATTTTGTTCACCCTAAAAGGAATATAAATTAGATGAACAAGATGATTTTTATCGCCAGATATCGCACACAATACGAGTATAACTGCAAATATTCCAAAATAAATAGGACCTAGAGCCTTACTATTAGCCACAGTCGGAATTGCTATAACTAGACTTGTAAGGCGATATTTAAAATTTATGTATTGTATTAAAATATCCCAATTTACTAAAAAATCCAATATAAATCGTTGGCTCATAAATATTGTAGCGAGTTCGTAGGTGATACTACGCCGTAGATGTATGTGCTACGAGCGCCGTAGCGATCCTTTAAGAGCCAATTGAGCGGTCCTTGACCTTGATCTCATAAGTGTTCACTTTGAAACATAGATTGAATGCACTCACTCACACTTACTCCAGCAGCTACAAGTACACATACTGGTAGTATGAACACATAGATATACATTTTATGTTGTAGAATAACTGCATAGTATATTCTTTTAAGATGCAGACATATTTCAGAATACAAGATTGAGAAAGTATCCAGTTTTATAGCTGATACCTACCTTTAAAAAATTCGAATCGGTGGAATCATAAGTCATATACTTTTAAAACGTTTTTTTTTTTATAATTACATCTTTTTTTTAACTGGACTTTTGCCCCTCTTATACATCTAACACGAAATATCGGTGTTATAAAAAACAGACATTGGAAAAGTAATACGTGACATAATAAAAAGTCGTCTATTCTCAATGTCCCGTCGCGTACAGCAGGCGTCATCCATCGCCGTGGACGGAGGGTACGGAGGGTGACGCGAATACAATCCACTGTGAAATATGCGGGTCCATTGATATCCGCCTATACACTGAATAAGTTACTGAATGCATTCGCTTCCGTATATTCTTCACAATACTCTATTTCGCAATAAATAAAATATTGGCAAGTAAAGGAAGCATTGAATGTGAGTTTTATATAAAAAGGTGTTCAATTGTTAAAACGTTTGACTAGATTTTGATTTAAATAAGTAGTGTCAGCCTGACTGAGCATTATTCACTTTTTCAGGACTACTATAGGCTGTTAATACAAATCAATATCAGCTTTTTATTTTCGCTGCTTTATCATCAATATCAATTTATCTGTTTCAGACTATTTCTAGTTCGGCTTACAAGCTAACCACAATTAAAACTATACAGTATCTAATAACAGCAACTATTCCTGAGTAATGACAATTTAATTTTAGCATGTACTAATTGTCGTCACAGTGTTACTAAACCACCAGCAGAGCTGTGATTACAATCAACAAATGTATTGTGGCACAGATCTAGCCAATCACAAGCAACCGCAGCCGAATACAATCTAACATCATTATATTGTGTTATGATCGATCAAAAACAAGCTTCTTAACAATCTATCACAGGGGGATCGAGTTCCGGACAATTATTCAAATGGGCGCCATTGTTGAACCTATTGCGTTTGTTCAAGTGTTCAAGCGAACGGAGCAGTACTTCAACTTCAAAACTCATTTATTCAAAATACTTAAGTAGTTCTTGAACGTCATTGACAAAAGACAGCCCACAAAAACGCTCGCCCTTCACCGCTTCCTAGTGTCAATGCTGTGAAGAACGGCGCAACAAACTCCCCAGCAACACAGTTCTGTCAGTCAGGTGAATAAATTAATTATCTATTCGCACTAACCGCTTCCAAACATCGTTCATAATGCGCACGGCAAAAGAGTGGAGCTCACTACCTGCGTCTGTGTTCCTGGACGCTTACAACCCAAATCTGTTCAAAGTTATAGTGAACAGGCTTCTTCTGGGTAAGCTCGCTCTATCGTAGACTTTGTCTCTGTCACATTGGCCAGAAGAGTAAACCCATATCAAATAAAAATAAAAACATATCGACGCTTGAAAGGAAAAATTACCAAGCGACATGTTGGCAACTTTACACTAGAGTATTTTAAAGTTTTATTATTTAAGTTCATAATCTTTAAATGCCAGTTTATTAAGCCTTTAAACTGCATTTAAAATTTATTAGAATCAAGTAGTTGCGACAAATAGGCGATTTTTTACGACAAAAAAAAAAACTTTTGTATCGTCTAGTGTAAAGTTGCCAACATGTCGCTTGGTAAATATTGGCTTTAAAGCGTCGATATTATTAGTTAACAATAATAACATTATAGGTACAAATTGAGGATGTAAAAAAGTGTATAAAACAATTCTAGATAAATTGAACACAAAATAAAATTATAAGTCTCTAAATAATATACGTTGATACTTCAACATAATAATATACACTTTCAGTTTTCAGGGAAGCCACATTTGCAGAAAAGCTACTACCAGCGCCACACGTCCCTATCGTCAACATAGTCGCTTTATAGTAGGTATGATTTTAAGGAATTTCACAACATTTGTTTAATTTGCTTACATATCTTACATAGCTTATAGGGTTAGCAAGTTCAAATAGACACGCGACATGTTAACAGAGCCAACAACTGTAGAGGAAAAAAAAACTTTTCTAAGACCACTAATCGGGATGAGGAACGAAGAATGACCCACTCCGCCTGGATAAACGATCTGGTAAAATTCGGGGAGTGCCGCTGTATACAAACGGGTCAATTCAATACGATAGAAAAGTCTTTAGCTATGTCTATACCAGTGCGCTTTCATGTTCATCTTGCGTCTTCGTCTGAAGCATGCGTGAAGACCCATAGCGCATGCCTCTAGCGCACGCTAATCCATCTAAATATTTCGCACAGATAGCTACAAGTTCACACGCGTCCATCTTGACGACTGACCGAGGCGTACCGGTGTAGACGATAAGCTGCATCCGTCTTATGGCAATCAATATTGCATGCGCTTGACGCAAGAGGAATTGAACGTTGAAAGCGTAAGATGAACATGAAAGCGCACTGGTGTAGACATTCCACTTGGGACTCTGTCACGTGGATGTCATCTTTAATTATGCGTGAATTTTAATCATCATCATCTGCCTAGCCTTTTCCCAACTATGTTGGGGTCGGCTTCCAGTCGAACCGGATGCAGCTGAATATCAGTATTTTACATGGAGCGACTGCCTATCAGACCTCTACAACCCAGTAACTGGGTAATACGATACTCTTGGTAAGACTGGTTGTCAGACTTTCCGGCTTCTGACCAACAGTAACGACTGTCAAAGATCTACAAATGACAGCCGGGACCAACGGCTTTACGTGCTTTCCGAGGCACGTAGGAAACTCGCTATGGTAAATGGTCACCCAGCCACAGACCAACCTTGGCAAGCGTGGCTTAACCAGGAAGATCGGTCTATGCGGCTGTAATTATTTAGCCACGAGCTCCTCGCACGAGTCAAAGTCCCAAACTTGCATATTTGCCCTGTAAAATGTTCCCTCACGGTAATTTCCCGCACGTGCATAATGCAAGCGTTTCCGCCTCAAATAATAAGCCACAACCGTTCACCGCTGCTGCGGTTTGGGCTCGTCATTAGGTACGTGCAATTAATAGAGATTTACAATATAAGCCTATTACGTAATTGGACCAACATTCGTTTGTAGTGAACAATTCAAGTCATTTTATTTGCGGCCTAAATCAGCTTTGAACCAGTTATTGTTATAAATTTATGATGAATTCACAATCAGCCTGCAATTTGAGTTATTCAAACCTAATATTCTTAACACATTCGAGTCCATCACACTTTTCACTCAGCCACCATCACCACCATCATCACTCAGCCGAAAGAAGTCCACTGCTGGACATAGGCCTCCCCCAAAAGGGGGGCTTTGCCGTAATCGCCACGCTTGGCAGGCGGGTTGGCGATCGTAGTATAGTTGTTAAAGTACTCAGAGAACGCTGCTGCCCATCCTCTAGTGAATCCCTTAGTCGCCTTTTACGACACCCATGGGAAGAAAGAAGAAAGAAAATAAATTTATTCAGCAAAGGACACAATAACAGCATACAATAAAAAATAAAAACTAAAACATAAAAGAATCAAACACACATTTTATGCCGTGGATCATGCCCATGCCGAAAGGGTCACCAACTCAGCATATGCTGGGCGTCAAACACCCAGCGCTGATTTTCAGTTGGTACCCTTGCAGTGACACACGGACGGAGGTAATTTTAAATATATATTTTATTAATTGTTTATGTGGACAGTGTTAAGTGTTTAAATTGTGTCGATAAATAATGCATACATTGTAATAAACTATAAAAATATATTACGAAACAAAAGAAATAAAAATCAAAAACTATTCATTGACCAATAGCAGGCGGACGGTGCGCACTTGTTGAGACGAGGCGTTGTCATTATATTGTCATTTAATATCATTTTTGGCTCGACCACAGGCTTGATAACAGGGCTTTTTAAACTATTACGATTCCAGTATACAAAAATGTGTAATCCTAAATTATTTGAAGTAAATAAAATTAACATGGTGATTAATAAATAGGTATCATAATTAATGTCCATATCCGGACTGCAATGCTGGGGAATGATTGATTCATCACAAATTAATGTCTTTCGGACTTTCCAGGAAGGTCCTCGGCATTGTTTTTGCGCTAAGAGTGAACCCTCGAGGAGGGTTCCTGGCAATAGGTAAAAAATCTTGAAAAATACGCTACTACGTCGTAAAATAGGTGTTTGCTTGTTTCATGACGGTGAATTTTCCAAGAAAAACCTGCATTTTAAAATGAGCCCTCCACGAGGGCACTCGGCATCGCGAATGCGACTACAGGGTGCCCTCCTGGAGGGCTCCCAGCACTGAACGTGTTAAAATACTACTGGTACATCAGGAATGATAACCAACTCATCTAATCCGTGTAGATATCATTCCTTTTTGTTTTCTTTCACATTTATGTCCAATTCCGCTCAGTTACAGTCGCATCACGCGTGTCGCGAGAAACCCCGCTGATTGTGTTACTTGCTCCACAAATAACACACACAGTGTTGCACTCAGTGTCTGTGAGCGCCCACATTATGAACACGGTGCAGTGCAGTTGGAAAACGTCGGCTAACTCGTACTTTGTATGGATTGCCTGGAACAGACGTGACTGGAGTGGTTGCAACTGCAATCATATTAAATCTTTAAATAAATAAGTATTCTGTTTGCAGAAATCGTCGCCGTTATTATAGAACGCAGAGCTAAGAAATGCAAAAGATTATTATGATATGGTACGCCAGCTTATTTCAGTAGGTTTACAAAGAAACTTAGGCATCTTAGGCAAAAAAGTTTTTTATGCAAATAATAATTGATCTATTACATACATACATTGCCTACATTTTTAGGGTTCCGTACCCAAAGGGTAAAACGGGGCCCTATTACTAAGGCTCCGCTGTCCGTCTGTCCGTCTGTCTGTCCGTCTGTCAACATGCTGTATCTCATGAACCGTGATAGTCAGATAAGTAGTTGACATTTTCACAGATGATGTATTTCTGTTGCCGCTATAACAACAAATACTAAAAAAACAGAATGAAATAAATAGGGGCTCCCATACAACAAACGTGAATTTTTTGCTCGTTTTTGCTCGATATTGATAACGGCAACAGGTAGACGCTTGAAATATTCACAGAATATTTAGTTATATAATCACTTTAAAAATAAATAATTAAATTAAAATAAAACAAATATTTAAAAGGGGCTCCCATACAACAGACATGTTTTTTTTTGCCGTTTTTATAGATAACTAGCTTTTGCCCGCAGCTTCGCTTGCGTGAAATTTTGAGCCCGTTAAGTGACGATTTTCCATACAAACTTTCATCCCCTATTTCACCCCCTTAGGGGTAGAATTTCCAAAAATCCTTTCTTAGCGGACGTCTACTAACTATAGACTACCTCCCTGCCAAATTTCATCTTCATACGTCAAGCGGTTTTAGATATTTCGTGATGAGTGAGTGAGTGAGTGAGTGACCTTTCGCTTTTATATATTTAGATGGTACGGAACCCTTCGTGCGCGAGTCCCACTCGCACTTGGCCGGTTTTATTATTTTCAGAACGTTTTTTTTTTGTAAGTTAACGATTCATAACAAAACAAAAAAAAGATAATTTTAAAGAAAAATAATATCTTGTTTTCTTCACACATATATTTTTGTATTTCCACTATTATCTACGGATTGCGAATATTAGAGTTCGTGTTGTAGTGATGAGATGATATTACCACATTTACAGGGACTGCATACAGATAGCGGTAATGAGCCGAGAGCGACAGCAAACTTAGAAGGCCCACACCTAACAAAGAGCAATAAAAACTAATATTTAGACAACCGAGCGAGACTGCAGGGAACACCGATCACAGGGGTGTCCGTTATTTAGACGAAGTCTTCTGTATCGAATTTCATTACGCCGACAACGATCCTCCGAAGTAATGTTTACCGATACCAAATCTTCCCTAATTTGGTCCTGATTGAAACGAGTGCACAACGCCGAAGCGCAGTGAGTGGGGGGGAGTGAGGTGGCGAACGAAGCGAGTTATCAACAAAGCAAGTCTTCTGGCGGAGCACACCCAGAAACACTTTCATGCTGTCTTGTTTATATAATGGGAAAATGAGCCACCTAACAAGTGTAAAGTGGTCAATAATGCAGTTGACTAATTAAACAGTGGCCAGCAGATTAGTCGGCGTCACAAAAAGTTACAAAATAAAATTAGGGCCTTTAAACGGCGGCGTTTTAATTTTTCACCCAAATGAAAAGTGGTGAAATTTTCGGACAAATAAGAGTCGACTAAACATATTTCGGTCTTTCAACAGAGAATCCGATTGAATAAAGATTTACTTCGTTGCAGATAAAACTAGGTCTTAAGCTGCTAGTCACAATTAGGCGCGCTTTAGCAACAATATACTGTCGCTCGTCCTTGAAATTATGCACTGTGTGTGTTGTACCTTCTGGACTTACTTATGTGGTACCTCTGACGTGAGTCGTGAGGGAGCATCGATGGCGACAGGTCGCACGTTTATAGCAGCTTAACGTGGAGCGAACATCTTCAGAGTCTTCGCGCTAAGAAACTTCATTAAATGGTTTTGTAAAACTTTGTCGTCTCAAACTTTCGGATTTAGTTTGTGACTTGTATATATTTGAGTTTCGAAGTTCTTCTCTATGCGATCTTTTGTGTTTATGAGGAAAGATTCTCAGTTCTTCTTTATTAATTGTGTTGACATGAACCTTACTTTCCAACTTGGGAAACGATGACTTTTGACGACTTGCTCTACAAACAACACAATTACTTCACATAGCATACACATTCATTACAGTCGCACTGCTGAGCACGAGTCTCTTCTCATAGCGAGAAGGGTTGAAGCCTTAGTCCATCACACTGCTCTAGTGCGTTGTTTTCTCGTGATTACAGGTTGCGTTACAGCTGCCGGGGTTGCGGTGCATGCATCTGCGAATCCCGCGACCCCGGTCAAAGGTCAGGAGAAGGAACACCGTGGGTTTTTAGCCGGTAAGAGTCCGGTATAACCCTTCGCGTTCCCCAGACCAAGGGTATCCATGAGGATTTTCCCATGATAAAAAAAAGTTGCGTTACAATGTTTTCCTTCAATAAAATTCTGATCCGCACATTGTAGGATCACACCTTTTTCATCATCATTCACTTCACACATTTCACCTGCTTTTACTTATTATAAACCTCTTTTTCTATCACAGGCCACATATTTGGAACACACTCCATACTCAAATTCAAAGACTCGAAAAGTAAAATGCAAAGTCTTTTTGCGAGGATTCTGAAAGCAACGACGAAAGGGTGCAGACTGCTGCACGGCTGAACTACCAGCACTCCGCCGAGTTAACCATTACGGAGCCTCCGGCACTGCTACGCTGCTGAACTACCAGCACTCCGTATGGTTGACGAGTTGCTGAGTCACCGCACTGATAACCCTCCAGCACTTCGTGCTCGCATTACCGAGTTTCCGGGAGATGTGTGTTCCATCAGTTTTTATTTACGTGTGCCCTTCATCCAATTACTATTTTACGTGTGACTTTCATATTTATTGACTTAGTGTTTTTTTTTTTCATATTATAAAGTTGTCTTGTTTTAAGTGTTTTCCTTGTTTGTCCGACTAGGGATAGATAGGAGGATTCACTACTAACATCACCCATTCTTAACAACTGGTGTAGCAGACGCTCTCAGGAGACCCTGGGGACGTCTGTTACATTACAACATGAATTCAAAAATTCAGAGGTGCGGGCCTGTATCCAACTCAGACCCGTCTGCAAGCAAGCGTTGAACCGTTAGGCTATCATTGCTTTTTTCACGTGCCTCATATTTAAATGGGGCAAAAATTTTTTGTATGATAATTATGAGCAAAAACATGAAGCTGTAAAACTAATTTTATTGTATGAATGGTGAACACGTAAACCTCCGCATGTTTATAGATGTAGTTATATTTGAAAGTGTCGCTATAACTTTACAAACCCAAACACAATCAGACCAAGTTGCAGGCAACACTGCGCACTTGAATCCGGGCATGCTATCTTGGTGTCAATAATTATATACACAGTGCAACAGTGAGTGTGCCGTAACACCCGTATCTGCACCGGCACTATAGTGAGCCAGTGAGAGATATCGGCAGCAAAGTGCACAGCATCGCTGGCAGTATGGATAGCATCATGAGCCAGACAATCATTCAAATGTTATGTTTATAATGTGATATTCTGCTGTGCTAACGAACAATACAATAACTAGATTTTGAACGATTTTGATTATATACCTTAATACGAGTATACAACGTTAGTCGGAAAGGGGGTACTAATCCGAAGCCCACTTATAGTATCGCTGATGACTGTTTGAAAGCAAGTGCAAAAATTTCAAAATTCGATAATTTTTTTTTTCCAAATTAAATGATTTTTATTTTAGTTTTTTCAAAAATTCTTCATCCCCCTGCTTTAGTTACAAATTCAGAAAATGGTGCCTCTAATTCATGACCCCAAATATGACCTAAAATGTAAACACAGCTGATCATAACTGGGGATAGATAGATTTTAGAGTTTTTTTTTTTTAGATTTTTGGACAACTATTTCTCTTTAACTTTTGGGAAAAGTTGTAGAACAAAAGTTACTCATTATTATGTGTACTTTAACACCTTTTCGGATTAGTACCCCCTTTCTGACTAACCTTGTACATAATATTAGGTAGACAATTCAAAATCGTCCAAAATCGAGTTATTATATTCTTCGTTAGCGCTGCCATCATAATACTTGACTTTATAGTTTACTTTATATTAATTTCATACAGAAATATTTTCTGTTTAAGCGAATGGTATCCATTGACGCACACGACTTAATGAATTATATCGCGTTCTCTTTCTTTATTTTAAATATATGCAGAAAAATAAAGGAAAAAGTTCATCTAACATTTTTGAAGCCACGCCTCGTTGGTCTAGTGGTCGCAAGCGCGACTGCTGAGCGTCAGGTCTTGGGTTCGATCCCCAGGTCGGGCAAAGTGTCACTGGGTTTTTCTACTGTTACTCTGATTGAGATAATTATGTTATTATGGTTGACATACTTTTATTCTCTGTATTCTTTTATTGTATTGTAGTTTCAATGATTTTAATCTATTTTATGTTTGTTATGTTTACTATTTGCATACCCATATGACGGTAAAATATGGAGAACTATTTTTTAAGGAAAACATCTATGTATCTTTTACCCATGTTTGCAAAGAAATAAATGATTTGATTTGATTTGATCTATGTGGAATTTCTCAGTAGCAGCCCGGAGTCTGGATTTGTGTCTGGTCGATGGCAATAGGCTCGCCCCCTATTACATGGGACTTAAACATAACGGCGAAATGTGGGTGTACTATACACCTCTGCCAACCCTTAGGTGAATACAGGCGTGAGTTTATGTTTATTTTTGAAACTTAGTACAATACTTTTAGTGCTGACTGTACACAGTTATAATTGCGTCTCAGAGCGGTTACGCACTGCATCCGATCCGAATCCGTGAAAATACGTTCCGAAGTAGTCATAGAACTATTTGTATGGTAGTTTACGCACTAGATCCGACTTCCGTCATCCGATTTCTCTCCGTCATCCGTGAGTGTCCAATTCGGAAGTAATATTGACGGACCGAAGTAGACGTAGTACTGTTTGTATGCACGCTTTCGCACTGTCTCAAAGATGTCTCCTGAATTGCTTGGATTTGGATTAGAGATCGGATTAGTGTGTGAGCAGTATCCGAAATCGGTCCGAGATTTTTAGACTCTAGATCCGTATTTTCACGAATTCGGATCGGATGCAGTGCGAAAAGTGCGCTTTACACACTTTATTGTAATAGCTGTTGAATTAGAGGTACACACCATGCTATACTTTTTTGCTTTAAAGTAAACCGACTTCCAGTCTGACTTGGTACGGCTGAACAACGGTATGTCGAATAATATGACATAACATCATTCTTACAATCTCGAACATGTAAAGAAAAAGAGCTACTTTAGGTGTTATACACTTGCAAAAAAGTGGGCTGATATGTAATACGTGTGCACTAATTTAGTTTTCTAGTAAGTATTTATGATTAGTACGTGAGTAAACCGTAATCAAATGCATTTTTCGGTATTGCCCGACTAATTTCGGACCCAAACAGAGCCCTTAATCATGAACTGAAGACGCGAGGTCGCGAGTCGAACTAGCGCTGCATCGCGCCACGTAGCGTTGCGCACGCGACGAATCGGGCGCGCTCTCGAAAAATGCAAGAGAGTAAACCATAAAAGAGAGTAATTCATAAATATGAATGTATCTCACGAAAGTTATTCAATATATACAATTCTAGTAAGTACTTTCATAATAAAATTCTAGTAATACATTTAAAATGGAAGCCTAGTATATATGTATTAGTAGGACGAGGTATTGTTAAGATTACAGAGCATTAATCTTCTTCTTTGTAGGCAGGCCATTACGAATCGATTGGATTACAGTTAATTAATTAAAGAACAACATTACTCTACGGGCGACGGAAATTAAAGGAAAACAATCTAAACATCTGACAAAGTAATTGTGGGTTATACATCAACTGAAGTGAAGCCGCCAGCACCACCGTGGAATATAATCTTATGTTATTCATGATCATTCTTTCGTTTATTAATTTTTTAAACTTATTATCTAAATTTTTAAATATTTGTATAAAAAACAAAAAACATTTAAAAATATAGAAAATAGTAGCCCACCGGCATCGGGAACAGGGTCCAGGTTACCGGCGGTCAGGGCTGTAGAGAGAGAAACTTCCTAACTATACGCGCCGTATCCAGAAGTACCAACCAACCTTGTTAGGCAGCTGAATCAAACCCTTGATCCAGCTGCCTAACGAGAGCCTCATTAGATGTTGGTCGAAGCTCTTGGCTATTAAGCCATTGGCTGTAACGACTATCGGCACAATGACTGCTGAGTCAATCTCCCACATGTCAACAACCTCGTGTGCCAAATCAAGATATTTGATTTTATTTCATGATCATTTCCTTTATTCATTGAAATACATATAAAATTACATTTTTGAATATTTCAACATATGCTGCCGGCAGTCAGGGCTTCAGAGAGAGGAACCTCCTCACTATGCATGCCGAGTACTGCTTTCTGTATCAAGCCCTTGATCCAGCCGTCCAACGAGAGCCTCTTAAGATGTTGATCGAGGCTCTTGGCTATGAGGCCATTCGCCGTAACGACTATCGGAACAATGACTGCTGAGTCCACATCCCACATGCCGACAACCTCGTGTATATACTAGATCATGATCATTATTTACTGAATAAAACGTTATATAAAATGGTATGATTTAAAAGGTAGGATTCACAATCAGAGTAGTGACAGCCTAGCGATTAAACGCTTGCCTTCCACGTGAGGATTTGGGGTCGATCCCGGCAGCATTGGCTGACTGTCTGAATTCACGAGCGAATGAGAATTTGAATACTTGCGTTAACGGTGAAGAAAAACATCGTGAGTCACAGTTTCAATCGAGCCGTCAAGGTAAAAGATTTTAGCCTGGTTACTTATTACTGACACACGATGGTGCCGCTTATTATTATAACATCAGGATATAAAACACGCAACGGCAGTCACAAGCGAAGTGGCGAGTGCCCCAAAACTTTCATATTATCATTTATAATTTACGAGCGGCACTCACTCCTCGTGACTCATTTTTCAAAGTTTAAAAAGTTGTATACAACCGGAAAGCAACATGTGTCCCCGGTACCACACCCGACAAACAAAAACTTTTAGTACAATGTTTTTGATATTTTTGTGTTACTCTAACCGACTTTCCTTGTAACTGACATTTGACACAGCTATAAATCGTACAAGCTTTTTGTGAATACGAAAAAAGGTAGAATCAAACTTTATCAGTAATATTATTTATGTATTTTCAATATCATAAAACATAACATCACGGCTGTATTCCCCGAAGGGTTGGGCAGAGGTGTATTCCCACACCCGCCCACATTCCGCGGGATCCCTTCTTTTCGCATAACGTTCTTTTTCCTAATATACTTTGGCATAACTATTTTGGTATAATTTTTTTTGCCATGATAATACTTTGCCATTTTTTTTTGGCATACCGTTTTGTTTGGCATAATTATCTTGAAGACTATTTGTTTTGGCTTAATACTAATATTACATTTATCACCTTGTCTTCCAACTGACTAATTTCAAGAGCGAGCGAAGCGGGCTCCTTGGTTTGGGGCACCCCGACACGAATAGGTTAGGTTCGAAGGGGATGACGGGGGCTAAAGTGAGCGAGCAAAACGAGCGAACGAAGCCGCTGTCATCCCCTTCATGTTAGCTTACTTTAAACCCTGCAGGCAGAAATAGGAGCCCCGCTGTGCGCTTAGGACTCTGAATTTAGGACTTATAACTTTTATTGATACCGGTTTGAATTTACGCTTTAGAATATTATGCTTAATCATTATTACGACTAGAGAAATTATGCTTAAAAAAAATTATGCGTAAGCTGTTATGCGTAAATAATGTTAAGCGAAAATATAATTATGAGAAACAAAAGTAGGTATGCCAAGTTATATTAGGACTTAAAATTTTATGCAAATGGGTAGGGAACCACATTCCGCCGTTATGTTTCAAGTCCCATGTAATAGGGGCGAGCCTATTGCCAACAACCGGGCACAAATCCATACTCCGGGCTGCTACTAAGAAATTCCAAACGAAAAAAAAAAACAATAATATTTTGCCCGACCTGGGGATCAAACCCCGGACCTCACGCTCAGTAGTCGCGCAACGATGCACTCATTTTCTCAATATAACGTATAAAACACATAACAATATGTGAAACTAACTCTAAATATAGCAAAAACTACAAACAAACACCAAAAGGCTTATTTGTCATGCCGCTCTGCCCTGAAGGGGGGCCCAACATTACAAATCACAGTTTACATCTGAACGTCATGGCTCATGGGATTTCTCGCGGGCGGCTACAGGCAACAAGTAAGCTTCCATCAGCGGGGCCCTGCGAGGTATCGTAAACATGCGCTGAATTGACGTGAACTTGGCCTTGTGCCACTGCATAAGAAATTACAGAAGACCTAGTTGAAGTTCCACCAATTCGCACTAAGCGCTTCCAAACATCCTTCATAATGCGCACGGCAAAAGAGTGGAACTCACTACCTGCGTCTGTGTTCCCGAACGCTGACAATATGAATTTCTTCATAGTTAGAGTGAACAAGCTTCTTCTGGGTAAGCTCGCTCCATCGTGGACTTTGTCTCTGTCACCTCTGACCTTGACCAGAGTCAAGAGCAAGAGAATATCAAAAAAAAGGTCACTTTCCCCTCTGTGGTTTAGGCGCTGAAGCATGTCAGGTAAAGTGTATGGTTAATAAAGTTAGTATTTAGTCAGCAGTCGTTCGTTTCGTCGTATATTAATTCCATCTAATCTCTGCATGGCGACCGTGACAGGATGGACCGCTATGACCAATATTTTATTAAGTTGTCTGTAAATTATGGTGAATCTGGAATCTCCAACGATATTAGACACCGAACATGTATAGTTTTGATACATTCAGCGTTTATGAGAAACAAATTAGCCTCTATTGCCACAGTTTTAAGCCATACCATAGATTTGTATGAACGTGTCCATATAAAATGTATACTGAGCGATATCGTTGTGCTATATTGCCATAAACTAGTATTATAGCGTAGTCTAAACTGCGCTTTAAAAGCACAAAAATGATCATTTTAATTGCATCGTCTATGCGCAAGAGCATACCAGATGTATAATATGGTACATTATTTATTTGTGTAAGAATATGATATACATACTATTCACAAAATACCTATTGTCTGTGTGAAGATGTAAAGGAGACCTTCTGTACTTTTTTTTAGTTGTACAACTGTCTGCTAGTGTAAACATAGTAAATAAAGTGGCGGTAAATAGCGAGCCCTGATGATACGGTTCTGTTGCGGTCATTACCCGCTAAATATAACACGATTACACGCACCACTCTTAACAGAACAACTGCTCTGAAGGAATACACTTCACGGATTAAGATAAGGTCATGTTTAGTCATAGTGTTGGATCGAATGATAAACAATACACACTATAACGTTTGCGATAACGTTACTATTGTTGTAAGAAAAATATTATTGATCTTTGGATCGATCTTTATTGCTAATGGCAGTTTACATGTTTTTCCCACACAAGGCTTGATATAATGCGTATAGTATCTACTATGGTGGTTCACACACTATAATAAAGCTTGTATTCAACAATCTCCGAGATAAAGTAGTAATTCAATATTAAGTACTAAATACAATCGTTGTTATGTTACAGACTAAAAATATTAATCAATAATGATTATCCATAGATTATGTTGTTTTTTAACTTTTTTAGTTTTTTTTTTGTTTTATTTTGTGTTTGGGTTACCAGGTTATTATTTGTTTTTGTTGTACTTAAGAAATATTGTAATTTTTTTTGGCATGTATTTAACGCGGCGACAAACTAATCTGATTTAGGGTTTTAAAAATAATTAAAATGGGTAGCAAAAATAATAGGTTGGCAGCTACAGTGAAGTAGCATTTTAAGCAGGCAGGGGGTTTTAAAAATAATTAAAATGGGTAGCAAAAATAATAGGTTGGCAGCTACAGTGAAGTAGCATTTTAAGCAGGCAGGGGGTTTTAAAAATAATTAAAATGGGTAGCAAAAATAATAGGTTGGCAGCTACAGTGAAGTAGCATTTTAAGCAGGCAGGGGGTTTTAAAAATAATTAAAATGGGTAGCAAAAATAATAGGTTGGCAGCTACAGTGAAGGAGCTTAAGTCGACGGAGCCCCGCCGTGCGGGGCTCCTATTTCTGTCTGCAGGGTTTAAAGTAACCTAACACGAAGGGGATGACGGGGGCTTCGTTCGCTCGCTTCGCTCGCTCACCCCTTCGAACCTAACCTATCCATGTCGGGATTCCCCTTAACCACCCTGCTAACATTATTAGTCGCCAAGTCATTATTTATAGCTCCTCGCCTCATTTTATTAGTTGCAAACACTTAGTCGCCTTTTAAGTTATTAGTCACCTGGAAAATAATAAGCCATTTTTTTTTGCTTGCGCTTCCTCTTGGGGCGATAAATAAATACTTTTTCTTTCTTTTCTTTCTTTTTATGCAGATTGAAACACAACAGTTTACAAACATTGTTATTTTTTAAGTACTTAGGTACAAATCTTTTTAATACTTGACTTTAGTATATTTTGGTTGGAGACCCTTCAGATCCCGCCAATAACTACCCAGTTACGTAGAAAGGTCCACAAGGAGCATCTACAGAAATAAAAGAGAAAAAAAACTTTATACACTTTTTGAATCTGTGAGTATAACATCTGGCGCCTTTCTTAAACATTCAATACGGCTGCTGTGATGTCAGTAACTCATGCTAACACAGTGTTCAAACAAACACAACATCATGATAGCACATTGTTGAAATAATTCCTACCTTTATGATCCTCAAGTGTTGAAATAACTGAAAATATATAAACACTCGTCCCGTTTGTATATAGATTATAACTTTTCCTTTCGGCTTCGCTCGCGTGGAAAAAGTTGTTTTATACAGCCCGTTGATTTGCTCAACGTTCATTTTCATGACACGAGCAATACGTGCGCTATGGTATATACAGGGTGTTCGGAAACTCAACGTTAAGCGGGTACCGGGCGAGAGGCCAAGTTATACCAGTTCTGGCAAAAATCAGAAAAAAAAAACTATGTCACTTAGTTAAGTGATAATAGGCATATTTTTGAAAACGTTGAAAATCGCTACCATTGACTACGTCTTTAGGTACCTACTGTGATCACAAATTTTCCAATTTTGCAGTGTTTTTTTTATAACGTAATCCTTAATAACCATGCCATTAACCGCAGTCACAAATTAAACAATACCTAAACGTTGTTAGTTCAGTAAAAAAAAGAAGAAAGATCAAGTTCTGGTTTAAAAAATTATGACGCCCAACTTTGACACTTCATCTTTTAAAAAATAGTACCACGCTACCCTCGGCAAGTCATTTCAATAGATGGCTCATTTAGTTAAGATTTTAAAATGGTTCATCACTTGGCTCTTTTCTTTCCAAAAATAATATTATTACTTATTTATTTGCAAAAGGACCTAAGTATTTAAAAATCTCATACAGTGATAAAAATAATAATACTTTTTCAACACACTTAGTTGGTCTAGTGATCGCAAGCGCGACTGTTGAGCGCGAGGTCCTGGGTTCGATCCCCAGGTCGGGCAAAGTGTTATTGGGTTTTTCCGCGTGTAATTTCTCAGTAGCAGAAAAAAATTGGGAAATTCGTGATCACAGTACCTGAAGACGTGGTCAAGGGTGCCGATTTTCAACGTTTTTAAAAATATGCCTAGTATCTCTTAATAAGTGACATGGTTTTTTTCAGATTTTTGCCAGAACCGGTATAACCTGGCCTCTCGCCCGGTACCGCTTGACGTTGAGTTTCCGGACACCCTATATATTATATCAACAATGGCACAGAAAGTAGGACAAACAAACTTGTATTCGCATTTATAAGCAGAATATTAGATAGGATGGGACTCCCCAAAGAGTCGATGGAGGCTTTATATGGATACCACAGATCGCCTATCAGGTATGCTAATTACTATTTAATTTTATTGTAAATAAGCAAATAGGTATCTGTTAAAATGATCAATTTCATGTTCAAAGTTTTTATTTCAAATAGGCACAGTACATGAACTTGAGAACAGTAGAGAATTTCGTTAAAATTTTGTTGCACAGTTCCAAAAAGATGGTCCCTTAGGTAGAGATGCAAAATTACGTAATTTTACTGAAATCGCTGGTAAAATACGGGTATTTTACGGTCATTTATATAAATTACGGTAAAATTACCGGCAGTTATGACATTTTTAATTTTGATTTGTTTTGAATTCCGCGTGCGTAAAGTTGCAAAATCATTACGCGACGTTGCCGATTAGTGTAGCTAGGTAGTCCACCATATTGCGCTCTTGCTGTTCCGTTCCATTGTCGGTGAGCGACTGAGCAAGCGGGCGGCGACCAGTTGATTTGGTTTTGTCCGGCTGATTACACCCACAGCGCAAGAGTAAGGTTTGGTAGCTTCAACCCAATTTTCTGTTTCTCTAAATTTCAATACTGCTTTTATCTCTGTCTTTCATTCGTTAAAGAGTGAAGTAGTGACATACTCATAAACATACTCACTTCCAGATTTATAGTGTTAGTGCGTATGAGTACCTACATTTAATACGTTTTTATCATATATTACCATTATTACTGAATACTACCGAAAATTCCGAATATTACCGTATTTCACGTAAAATATCGTTTTTTACCGTATTTTACCAAGGTAATTTTACCGCTTCACATCTCTACCCTTAGGTCTATAGCCAATCTAAACTGGATAGTACGCAGATATTCAAATAAAAATCAATAGGTCACTCATTTGCCCGTTTTGACCGAACCTCGATACATAAGCAATGTTTAGTCGAGCTCCGCACTTATCGCCAACAAATTAAGGTACTTATCTAAAAAAAAATCTTAACGGGTATTATTTTTAACTCCGTGCTTATGTTCCAAAAAATGTAAAGAAAATAATGTGCTGTTACTTTGTGCTGACGGGCGCATATTTCCTCCTCATTCACAAATGAGGCGGTTACAGACACATTACAATGAGTAATGGTACCACTTACAGGCACGCACTCGTACTAAGAGCGAATTAACCCACATTTAACGAGAGCTTTGCTAATTCGGACCTTAATTAACCTTGTAACCTTATGGATAAAATAGGAAAGTAAGAAGAATACGTGAAGAGCTAGTTTGTGTTTGTGTAGTACCTACTCGTACAACAAACAATGAACTCGGTTCGATTACTTTTAGTTTAGTTTGGTGGCGACTGTTAGCCGAATTACCTCGGCGGATTGGGGGCTGGGGGACAATATTTGGTATGCGAGTTATTTACACAGTGTGGATATACTAGAAAACAGTAGTGATTGTAAACATCCGCTGCGTGACAGCTCGCTTATTTAACGATGCCGTATCGTTTTAGTGAGGTATCGGTTATTAAATAATAATTGCCTTGGGGCCATCCATCAATTACGTCACCCGAATTTCATGATTTTTGACCCTCCTCCCCCGTCCTTGTCACAGCTGGCCACATTTGATTCCCCCCTCCCTAGTGTGACGTCAAATATTTTACAATTTTAAATCTTGAAATTATTAAATTAAAACAAAAAATCCGAAATTAGATTTTTTACCAAATAATTCTTAGATATTTTAAATTTTGAAATTTGACGTCACGAAATTTAGGACCCTCTCACCCCTTGTCACTCAATGTCACACTTCGTCGACCCCCTCCCCCCCCCCCTTAACGTGTGACGTAAAAAACTTACTCATTAGGGTAGTCAGCCCCATCACTGTTCCACTGCTGGGCACGGGCCTCTTCTCAGAATGAGAAGGGTTAAAACTAAGGTCTTAACCCTTCTCATTCTGAGAAGAGGAGCGCATATATTTTTTAATTCTGCCCCAGGGTTCTGATTCACCTAACTAAAGAAGTTCAGTTACCAGTATAGTTGCAAGTTCGATCAAAACAACGCTTTTCGTATTTCTTAATAGGCGATCGCTATTAGATACGCTCGCGTGAACTTAACAGCCTACAGAACGAACGGGCTCATTGAAAATGTAATTTCTTTCTTAACTGTGCATTAAGTTTTCATTACTGTTTTCAAACCGCGTAAACTAAGCGAAACGATACCGCACCGGCTAGCCAGAGAGCGGTATCTTACTTTGCTGTAACTAAACTAAATGAAAACTGACATAAATGTAGGTACTAATTTCTTACGTCCGTTTTACTTACAGATTTACACTAATAAAGACCAAAGGCGTGTATCCGTCTAATTCAATTCAATCATGAAGTTCAATCCACATCCTCGGAGTTTGTAACAAAAGTAAGCCAATGTATGTTCTAGGTATTTGGTATCAATCACGAGTAAAAGGGTTACGATCTGTAGCACGTAGAGCATTGAGGTTAACAAAGTTAATCGAATGATTTCGTAAAACAATGTACATCCCAAATCTTATTAAAACAAGACTTTTGAACCTCTTCTAAACCTGAGCCGTCCATCTTAAACTTAGTTAATTAAATTGAAATAACAAGACGTCCAAAAACTTTGATTCTCAAAGGTGAAATTGTAGCGTCAAAGTAAAGTTGATTTTACATAAAATGTCGGCTGTACAGTGAACGTTTCTGTGCAAGTCTAGATGGAAGATACGCAACTCAAATACTGACTTTATCTGGATCTTGAGTCAAACTTTGTTCCACACTTTAATGTTTGATCGTTTAGTTTTATTAGAAAGCTAATTAAAAATTAGCTTGTTTTCTGATAGGTGTTAGGCCTCATTTACGGACAGGCGGGACGTCGCGCGTCGCGTTGTGCGGCGCGGCCCGCACTGAATTCAAACATATGGCGTTGTATGAGAGCGTTTACGGAGAAGCGATTTTACACGTGTTTGCTTGAAATGCAGGCGGAGCCCGCGGATGGCATCGCCGCGTCGCACGCGACGTTTATCGCGGCGGCGCACGCAGCGTTGCGACCAGCTATTCCTGCAATTCTCCGTCCACTGTAAAACGTAGCGTCAACCGTGGCGGGGCCCGCGGCGTCGCACGCGCCGCATCTTCATAAACAACATCGTCCATTGCCATATGTTTGTGTTTGCGCGTGTGATGATGCGGGCCGCTGCACGCGCCGCCGCAACGTAATCAGAAAAATCGTATGACGCGCCGCGAGGCGCCACGCCGCACGCGACGCGCGACGCCCCGCGTCTCCGTAAATGAGGCCTTAGGCGGATCTCAAACGGCGCGCGGCGACGGT
The DNA here is from genome assembly GCA_905220435.1 of Amphipyra tragopoginis. Classification (NCBI taxonomy): domain Eukaryota; kingdom Metazoa; phylum Arthropoda; class Insecta; order Lepidoptera; family Noctuidae; genus Amphipyra; species Amphipyra tragopoginis. The sequence continues at coordinate 27,485,230 of HG992006.1, read as the reverse complement.
GACGCAGATCTGCACCATCATGCGGTTTTATCTACGACTCCGTGCGGGGCCGCAGATTTCAATATCCCCATGCCATACTTTGCGGGACGACACACGACTACGCGCGTGTTCTGCGCGCGGTCTGCAACCACGCGCGTCGATGCGTTGTCAGTGTGCTGCACTATGCGTGTTTTATATAAAAACTGAAATACTTTGTGTGGCGCCACACCATGCCGAAAGTACGCGACCGAACTTCGGCGTCTATGTTTTTTATATAGGTAAAACGCGACGTAATTTCAGCCTGGTGTGTCGCGGGTAATTTAAAAAGCATTGCAGGCGTAATCATGCCGAACTTCGGTCGCGTATCTTCGGCATAGTGTAGACACTTACAGTCAACGTTAACAAAAGGCAGCCCCGCTCACCGGAGCGTGTTGCGTGGTAGTGTGAGATTCGCCTAACGAGTCAATATCCTAAATGTATTTTCATCGGTTTGTTGAACCACTCATCCTTTTATTTGAACATTGCCTTCATTTGCTATATTAATATTAAAGTTACACGTCTTCTATTATTGACGCACTCGGAATTTGTACAAGCCTGTGTTAATTGCGCGCTAATGCCGAATAAGTACATTACAATCGCCATCTGGTTACCTTTAATATTCAGGCTTCTGGCGTCCTTTAAAATTTTGATCAAGAACACATAAATAACAATATTATACTTCTTATACGTATAGGTTGCGTTTATACCCTCTCAGACTATCCGGTTTAGTTGTCAGAACACAAGTCCAAGTTACACTACTGAGCACAAACGTAGTTACAAGTACAAGCCAGCGGCGCTCAGGGCTGTCCATTAGATATTCTACAGTTTGATAACAAGCCTTGTTCCCGCTCTGCTCTCAGCGGCAATATCACTTTAATGCGGCTATAACCGCAGCCGGGACCTGCCCTGACCTTAACCGCTTCAAATATTCCTCCAAGTTAACTGTATAAGCTCGTAATGACCTCCCCGGAGGATTTCTCCGCTAAAAGACCTCTCTTCAAGCGAACATCACTTTGAAAAAATCACAAACTTCTTAAAATTTGAATACAGAAAGAGTTTCTCGAAGAGCTTTATAACTTTTTGTCTCTAAAGTTTACGAGACGTCAAATGTATGTTTAATGCGAGAGTTATGCAGCAAACAAATGTTTTTGAAATATCGTTTCTTTCAAACAAACTTGTGTATTAAAATGGAGTCTTATTTTACTAAGCAGATGTGCCCCTCGCCCGAAATTTAAAGAAAATACATTCCCCAACGATTGTACATAATAACTGATTATGTACAATGGTTGGGGAATGCACAATGAACACCAAAATTAAATATAAAACACATAACCGCATATCACCCCACGTCTAACCTAACTATCTAGCACTTCTCACAATGACTGACATTCGATTAATCGTTACTGGTGTAATGCCTAAGCTATGTTACTAGCTCAGCCACTCAATCGATGCCAATCAATCAACCACTTCACCGCTCGTTCCAATCAATCAAATAAAGCTTTGCAGGAACGACAACAAAAGTTGTCATGAGTGTCACCCCTGACAGTGACGCGAGTGAATGTCCAATCAGCGCGGAAGTTAGCGCCCGATGAGATCCGCTCTATGCTAGTCAACCGTGTTCGACAACATTGTCGGATTTGTTGGACAAATTTCCAAACTATCGGACGACATTTTCATGCGTGATTTGTCGTACAAAGTTGAACTCGGCTAAGTTCTGATTCGATATCACTACGCAAGTTCCTTATACGATAGCTGATATAGAAAGCATGAATAAAGGGTATTCAACAAAATACAGCGGGATGTTAGCGGAAATGTCACAAGTGGATGACCTAAAATGACATACACTGACCTTACTAGCAATGAGGGTGGCGTGAAATTATTTACATATGTAGCAGCATTTCCAGACGTCCCGATTTTGGCGGGATGTCCCGATTTTGAAATCAAAATTAAATGTCCCGCGCGGGACATGCTCCGTCCCGCTTTTCGGGGATTTCAGGAATTTAAAATGGTCGGATGCCAAAAATGCCAATGCTCCGTAAATTTTATGAAAGCAGAATTACTCATCCAGTTCAATCTAGAGTTATCCTACGCAGAGTTCTTCATCTATATTAAAGAAAAAAAGGAAACTTTAAAAGAAGTTAAATCTTCACAGAAATATGAATAAGTAATTCTTATAAATAATTCTTTCTTAATTATATTACATGGTTTATAATTATATTCCTCTGAAGACTCATCTGCCTAACTATAGGGTAAACCAGACAGTTATTGTTAAAGTAACGTATTTTCATTAAAATACATTTTCTAGGGATATTTTTGCTACCTATTGTCATGTAAACATAATTTAAAACTCAAATGAAAAAGAAAGTATTTAAAAACGGCTGATTATACAGGGTGTTAACGAATTCGTGTAATTCCTTCAAACCACGTGATCTACTGGTGACACAGATTAACCCAAAATGAGATTTTTTGAAAATCAACTAAAAATAATATTTAAAAAAAATCTAGATTTTTTATTTCTGAGTCATTTTAGAGCCTTGAGTTATCTGACTGCAAAGAGTGATATCGCGTTAGTCATGCCTGCCAGCCGTGTCGCCGTGCTTTCATCAATTTATGCGTGGCATCGAAATGTTGACACAAAAAAAAACTTTTTTTTGCAAAAAAATTAATTCTTATTTTTTTACTGAATCTTTAATAGGTGGTTTAGATACGATCGGCAACAAAGCCGCATGAAAAAATAATAATTTTATTTTTTATTTTTAATCAAGCTAAATCCCGTGCGGGGCCTGTCTACATCCGTAGTAGATCATGTGGTTTTAAGGAATTACATGAATTCGTTAACACCCTGTAGGTATACGTTTTTTTACCATGTCCCGTTTTCAACGAAAAGTCCCGCTTTTTTTACTCAAAATGTTTCTAAATCCCGCTTTGCCAAAAAAAATATCTGGCAACGCTGATATGTAGGTACTTTAGTACCTACTTGTAGGTACCTAACTAAAGATTTTATTTGTGATGTATGCGTCATTATAACACGTGTTAAGAGTCACAATAATGAGCCGTTTCCAATGTTTACGCAAAGTTAATTAAATAAAATTAAGTTTGCGGAATGTTTAGTTTAATGTTCCAATTTATTGCCAACAATGTTTCAAGACTTTACGACGATGCCTGCACTCAACAACTTTTGATGAACAACTGGCTAATAGAATTGTATGATTCTTTGGAAAGTTGTCAAGAACAATATAATATTGTCATGAATAAACGCCGTGGGGAGTTTGAGTCATATCCAATTATACTTTGCTGTGTTATAAAAACCTTCAGAACAGATTGATGGAAAATAAAACCTGCACGTAAACGTAAAAGAATAACTCCTAGGAGTACATTAATTTATTCTTCCACGACAAGGGAGAAAATACCGAGAGAGGCTGTCAAAACGTAAGGTAATCTTGTTTTTTTAAATACAGATTTGATTATGGGGAATTATTAATCGGGCGAATAAATAGTATATGGAAGACTGTTACTGAGATACTTTAATACTAAACCGAGCGACATTAAAATATATTTGCGAAAAATTAACTTAACGGGCGATAATTATGAATGATTAAAATTCGTAAAATGAGCTACTAGCAGTGGGAAACAGTTAATCTAAGGTAGCAACTAAAATTCCAAGTGTCCGAATTAAATACTAACTTGGGCGAAAAAAATACTGAGTGGGCGAAAATATAAATTTCCTTACCCCGACACGGATAGGTTAGGTTCGAATTGTGTTCGCCCTCAGTCTTTTGCCCACTTAGTATTTCAGTACGCTATAATCAGTATTTTTGACACCCTTACTTTGAATTTATATTCGATCGTTTAAATACTACCCTTTGTTTATTAATCAAATCATGAAATCAGTATCTTAAGAAATATAAAAGCCATACGCGAGGAGAGGCCATCAACAACAATTCACTCTGTTAACCGCTTCATTGTGAACTAGTTTGCAGTATCAAAGTTGTTACAATGGATAAGTGTGATGGACATAATTCTCTCAATGTTGCCGCTAGCCGTCTACTCTGCAGACGTGAGGAGGAAGAAATGCCAATAAACACGAGAGCAAAAACGAAGACTGACGAGCCGTGTAATTAAACGAACCCTACCGTACGAAAGATATACATAAAATAATAAGGAAATAACCCAACTTACAAAGAATACACTACAATCAGAACATTATCGAAGATTTTGTGAACTGCCGCCAACATGCTAAGGTATACAGGGTGTTAACGAATACGTGTAATTCCTTCAAACCGCGTGATCTACTGGAGACACTGATTGACTCGCAGCATAGGTTTTTTCAGAATCAACAAAAAAAAGTTTTCAAAAAATTAACCATGGTGTTCTGAATCTGAGTAATTTTAGCGTCCCAAGTTAACTAACTGCGTGGAGCGATATCGTGCTACTCGTGCCCGTCAGCTGTGTCGCCGTTCCTTCATTTATTTATGCATGGCATCGAATAAAAAAAATAACTGAAAAAAAAAGTTTTATTTTTTATTTTTAATTAATCTAAATCCCATGCGGGCTTAATCTGTACCATTAATAGATCATGTAGTTTGAAGGAATTACACGAATTCGTTTACATCCTGTATGTATTTTATCTTCCTAGCGCTATAATTCCGACTTGATGTCAAAACACCAAAGTTTATGAAACATTGTACACAGATAAGTAGATACACAGAATGTACGAGGTTCCTATTTGTACGAGTCGTTGTAATATCTTTTGTCAAAGCGATACAGACGCAACTTTAGAACATCGGCATCAGTTGTAAATCACGTAGCAGCGGACTTGTTATTCAGATCACAACTAACTTCACAGATTGTTCTCCTTCATTGTTGTTTTATTTCGAGACGTCTTCGCGACTTTACTGTTATAGGCGCCTCGTTACGGACGCAGTTAAAACGCTGTAACGACTCAACTTCTGGGACTATTTGGAATTTAGTAATGTTGTGATTTACAATAGATATTCAGATGTATTAGATTTGAAAATGTAGGAAACAAATGTAAAGGATCGCTTGGTATGTTTTGATCATGTAATTCTCTTTCTGTGACATCTAGCTTCCGTGAATACTTGCGTGTTAAAGAAACAGCATTCTAATTGCGCAAAACACTCGTAATCGCTATGGCTATGATTTGGACAGGTCAACAATTTTCATAGCAACGTTACTTACGATAACAATCCGACTTCTCCACTACTATGTACCACGTAATGAATATTGTTTTTGACACATCAACTGTCATAATAGGCATGTTGACAGCATCAATAAATTGCAAATCTAATTAGTCAATTAATTGAATTTGAAATTGAATTAATTAATTAATTGAATTGGTAGTTTATTAACTTAATTTAATGTAACTAGTTGTAATTTTATGGTACCTACTATACTATTGCCAAAATTTCACATGTCTATCTAAGACAAAATGGGCTGAACACTGTAATACCTTAAGACCATAATGTACCCTATTTTATGTGAAAATAAATGAATTGAATTGAATAGTCTGCCAGTCAGAGTTTTGAAAAATAATGGACACGTATTTTTTCTTTTGTTAAATCTATGAATATTTGGAAAGATAAAACGTATCAAAACTCGAGAGTGGGGGCTTGTGACAACAGAAGCAAGTAAAAATTGTACTTGCTTGTGATGTTTTGCCAATTTTAAAAGTGCCGTAGCTTTGTCAATTTTGGTTTACGTAACAAAAGAAAAAATACGGGTCAAATATTTTTTGATAATCTAACTGACGGACTAATTAGATTGTTTCAGTCAAATACACCATTGATGTTTGTTATGTTACGCAATTGCCCTGCAGGTTTTCCGATCTCGACTTGGCGGTGCAGACTATTAGTATTGTATTTCAACTTGTCTCTTCATGTGTAACCGCTTAAGATAACACGGGACTATTTTACCCGCACCGATCGGTACCGACTTGTCTGTACCGGGAACCCGTTTCTTTATTCAAGCACTCTATGGCTCAATTTATACCGCCGCGGAATGGAATGGAAGCGACGTCTTCCGGGGAATCCTCGCGACCTTTTTTGGCTCGTATTTAGTTTGTACTTTGCTTTGGAGGAGCTCGTGGCTAAATAATTACAGCCGCATAGACCGATCTTCCGGGTTAAGCCACGCTTGCCGAGGTTGGTCTGTGGATGGGTGACCATTTACCATAGCGAGTTTCCTCCGTGCCTCGGAAAGCACGTAAAGCCGTTGGTCCCGGCTGTCATTTGTAGATCTTTGACAGTCGTTACTGTTGGTCAGAAGCCAGAAAGTCTGACAACCAGTCTTACCAAGAGTATCGTATTACCCAGTTACTGGGTTGTGGAGGTCTGATAGGCAGTCGCTCCATGTAAAATACTGATATTCAGCTGCATCCGGTTCGACTGGAAGCCGACCCCAACATAGTTGGGAAAAGGCTAGGCAGATGATGATTTAGTTAGTACTTTATACAATTGACATAAAGTTCATTATGCTATATACAATTTCGTCGCTTCCATTCCATTCCGCGGCAGTGTAAATTGAGCCTTAGTATGCAGCGCTGATAAAGTTATAGGCTTCGACACGGTTGTTTATCCATGATTTTTGTTTGTAAGGAAAAGTAATTTTGGGCCATCGCGGGCAAAGAAGACCTCGTTTTATACGGCCGACAAAATATAGTTCTACGAGTATACCCTTTTCACCGTAAATTTATTCCTGTCGTTTCTCTATAAAACGTTACCATACAAAGAATATCAAATATATTTAAAAAACAAAACATGTAATAAACACCGTGAGCCAGAGGTACCCGAAAGATTTCAACCATCGATTCCGACGCCTAACTGGAGAAGAAAAGCTAGGATATACTTTTTTGAATAAAGCTAATTTTCGAGATATTCATTATTCACGGAAATTCACAACTCGAAAAATCTCTAGGGTAACAAGCCCTGTGAATGCGGCGTTGCGACTTTTGTCAGACCTTGGTTATACCATACCCCACTCGCCGTACTTCGTGTTTTGTCGGGTAGGTTCGTGAAGTGAGTAGTTTCATAGCCACTCACGCGATAATTAATAAACGTTGCCAATTCAACCTAAGGTATTGTTTACAAGGAAGTACTACAGTAAATTGATTAATTTTGTTCCGAAAAACAAATAAGTTTAATTGACTGAATTGGACTTATGTTGATAACATTATTTACTCATAATACCAGCAGGAAGGCGTGGTTAAAATCTTTCGGGTACCTCGAGTCGGGTGATGCCCTGTAGGGTGCTTCCCTAACATAAGTAATGTCAATGCAGATGTAAAATGTCAAATTTAAACTTAAATGCAGAAAATGTCAGTGAGTGCTCAACGGGATGAATCTAAATAAAAATGCAAGTTGTCCGACTCAAACCACGTCTAATTGAACACTAAAAAATGTAAGATACATAAATTGCATAGAACAATGCAATACGTCAGTGTCAATGCACTGCCAAGTGTAGGTCGCGTCCAAAGTGCAAATACGCGAGCCTACTGGCTAACTTATTGTAATAAATGTATTTTAAAACCCATGTACGTACACCGTACATGCCCGATCTCCCCAAGTTCCAAGTTCCCCAAAGCTTATATTATTAAATAAAATTTTACGACTCTGTCTTGACCGAAATCTAGAATGATACAGTCGCCGAATCAATGCTTACATACGTATTGTTTAATGTTATTACTTTAGATAATCAATGGGGTAAAAATGTATTATGTATTTTCACTGCAATTTACGCTTAATTATAAAAAACGACGTTGTTCTGTACATCAATAAGAAATAGGCGCTCATCAATAGTGGTGTTAATGAGTGCGAATGAGAGGGAAATATCAATTACTGTTTTTGCACAAGTGCAAAAACAGTAATTGATATTTGAAAAATATAAAAAATTTGGACTTTCGTTGATATAACATTTGACTCAAAATACCATCGGAAAGGCGTGGTTAAAATCTTTCGGATACCTCGGGCCCACGGTGTATATCTTCCAAAATAAGGTTAATTTTAACTAGGTACTGTTTTTTTTATTCTAACACTTTTGAAGACGTCAGTACGAGGAATGGTCAAGTGTGAACTTTACAGACAAATTAATTTTACATTTTGGGGAAGTTGGGAATGAATGTATGAAAAATCATTTTGGGGAACTTGGAACTTGGGTAGATCGGGCATCACCCCTCGAGTCCACGGTGTATAGCTATTTTAAGGTTGTCGATGACGTCGTTTACGTTTTTTCGATAGCAATCTCCTTACAGCGGTTACGCACTGCATCCGATCCGAATCCGTGAAAATACGTTCCGAAGTAGCCATAGAACTATTTGTATGGTAGTTTACGCACTACATCCTGCATCCGTCATCCGATTTCTATACGTCATCCGTGAGTCTCCAATTCGGAAGAAATATTGACGGACCGAAGTAGCCGTAGTAATGTTTGTATGAACGCTTTCGCACTACCTACCTCGGATTCAAATCGGACGCCAAATGGATATGCCAAAGATGGCCCCTGAATTGTTTGAATTTGGATCAGAGATCGGGTAAGTGCGTAAGCGATATCTGAATTCGGTCCGAGATTTTTACTCTAGATCGGTATTTTCACGGATTCGAATTGGATGCAGTGCGTAAAGCAATATCCGAATTCGGTCCGAGTTTTTTATATCCGTATTTTCATGGATTCGGATCGGATGCAGTGCGTAATCGCTCTTACGGCTACAATTTACGAAATGACCGAGCTTTCAGGACTCATCTTTGGGTGAAAAAGTATGGTAAAATATTTAGAATTATTTCGTTGTATCTGTTAGAACGCAAGGTAACCTAAATATACTTAGGAAATGGATAAAATTATTGACCACGTAATAGTCAATTAAAACAAAGTTTATTTAACCGTGAACAGTGAACATTAAAACAATACTCTTATCATAAACTGAGCCCGTGCTGGTCCAGTGGTTTTACGGCGGAAGTTGCAGCCGTGCTCGTTAACTACATACTGGCTATATCTGTATGTATCTCATCTGTATCGGTATCGCTCTGTTTATGAGGGTATGTTATAATATTATGATAATATGAACTATAAACATACTTTTAACAGCAACCTATCTTTTAGAAATACATATTCATTTCAAGGTTTTTTTTTTTGTCATGTTGGTTATTAAAGGTGAACGCGCATCTAGACGCGCCGCAGGAGCCGCACGCACCGTAGTCATCGCATTTTATAAATCTTATGCAACGTCGCGCACCTGTCCGCGCCGCACGACCCGCATTTCAGTAAAATGCGGATGACGTCATCAAATTCAACGCGTTCGATGCTTGCGGCGAGTGCGGTGCGGGCGGCGCGGATGATTTCATCCGTATCGCATTCTGTCTTTTTCTTTCATTTTCTTCTTCTAACAATAGGCAATCGACAATAACAGGATCAAGTTCCATAGTACGTTCGTTCTGTACAGAAAATATTTATATACCTAATAAGATGTAGGTAATATAATAAGAGGTACAGAAGTCAATACGATTCCGACAGCACTGTGCGTGCGGCGTGTTCGGCGCGTGCGGTGCGTTCGGCGCGTACGATGCGGATTGCGCGATGGCTGCGGCGTGTGCGGCTCCTGCGGTGCGTCTAGGTGCGCGTTCAACTTTATCAATCAATGGTTGTCGGTTGTCATTAATTAAGATCATCACACACTTAAGCACGCTGATTCTAAGCGACAAGGGAGGCGGATCAGTGCTGATCGGATGCCGTGGTTAAGTGAGCGATGGCCTTAAAGTACTACAAATTACACATTCCTGCTAAAATATTTGGAATTTGCAAGCTCCAATTTATTATATTTTGCATTCAAAAATATTTTAAATTCCTCGCTTCAGGCGATTCAATTTACTGAAAATAAATTTATTCTGAAATATTCTCTGTTCATTAGCCTCGATAGTGGTTCATTACTGCAGAGCAGTGTCATGAATATTTCAATCAATTGCTGAAGGTTTTTAACACATTCGTTAATACCATCAGTATAAACTGCAGTTATTACTCAAAGGTACGCACAGCTATACAAGGTTAGTCAGAAAGGGGGTACTAATCCGAAAGGGTGTTAAAGTACACATAATAATGAATAACTTTTGTTCTACAACTTTTCCCAAAAGTCAATAGTTTAAGAGAAATAGATGGTCAAAAATCTCAAAAAAAAATCTCTAAAATCTATCTATCCCCAGTTATGATCAGCTGTGTTTACATTTTAGGTCATATTTGGGGTTATGAATTAGAAGCACCATTTTCTGAATTTGTAACTAAAACAGGGATGACGAATTTTTGAAAAAACTAAAATAAAAATCATTTTATTTGGAAAAAAAAACATCGGATTTTGAAATTTTAACACTTGCTTTCAAACTGTTATCAGCGATACTATAAGTGGGCTTCGGATTAGTACCCCCTTTCCGACTAACCTTGTATACTATAGATAAATGAAAATGAGTGAAAGGATCGATACCAGTACTTATAACAGGGATGATCTCCAATTGCCAGGCAGTTTGAGACATTGTGAGCTAACTGACTCAACTGTAACAATCAGAAGTCATTTGTAAACCCCCTGTATACATGCATTTTTTTATTGGATACAACTATTATGATTTACTACCTTAAAAACTCACACATCGTATTTTTTATATTTACCTTCATTTTGTATCATTGAATCCAAGTGAAAACGTATTAATACCAATTTTGCTCGTTGTATTGAAGTTAATATTCGTATTTATGTACTGTATGTTCTCGAATTAACGTTGATCAACACGAAGAGATAGAGTGTACAGAAGGTCCACTCTATAACATGTCTGGTAACAAACACATGCGCTCTAACCTAACAAAACGAAAATATTCCTGAAGCGCATCCAACCGACTGCTGTGGTTCAAGCATCAGTACTGCTCCGATCAGCACTTTTATGAACGAGTTACAGAGTGGATCTTCTGTAATTTATATTTTGAGTTCAAAAAGGCTCCGTCACTGGGTCCTTAATTGATTCCTTATCGGGGCCCCTCGGTTAACCTTCAGCCCTTTACACAGTAAGCCGTTGTCGATTGATTGATCAGAAATCAATTATTGACGGAGTTAGTTGAGGGTATACACGTCTTAGCTTATGTGCACCGTTTGGGAATAAACGACTAAGGGGTCTTAATTATGTCACAATAATATAACAGCAGAAGGTCCACACTTATAAAATGTATGTAAACATAATCACTTCAATGTGGAAGTTACACATAGAATGAACCACTGCAGCTGTTGTTTGCCGCCCGAGCGTTTATGAAGACTGGAATACTGGAGGAGTGGCACATGGCCATAGAAAACTGTATCGAGAATGAAAAGCAGCAAGCTCCAGTGCGCTACAGACAACGTACTGTGTCTACTGTGATCATTAACAACATACTATGATCATCAACAACATACTGTGATCATTAACAACATAGGTACTATGATCATCAACAACATACTGTGGTCATTAACAACGTACTGTGATCATTAACAACATACTCTGAATTTCTTAGCCAATCGTTGTGTATTTTGAAAAAAAAAACACATATTCAGGCAGTTCTGATGAAAATCTTGTGGGGGTGTCTCGGTTTTTGTATATACTAAAAATAACGTTGTATATGATCATGATAAGAAGTTTATTTCATATTTTCTTTAATTCTTTCTTTCTTTATACGGACTTTCTCTTTAAGGGCTGCCTCGTTAGTCTAGTGGTCGCAAGCGCTACTACTGAGCGAGAGGTCCCGGGTTCGATCACCAGATCGGGCAAAGTGTTATTGAGTTTTTCCGTGTGGAATTTCTCAGTAGCAGCCCTGAGTCTGGATTTGTGCCCGGTTGATGGCAATAGGCTCGCCCCCTACATGGGACATAACAGCGAAACGTGGCTGTACTATACACCTCTGCCAACCCTTCGAGGAATACAGGCGTGAGTTTACGTTTATGTAAAAGGCCCATAATATGTTTAGCTGTGTACGTTTACAAGCATACGTAGGTATTATAGCAGTAATTTTATTTCCTTCAACGTGTTCGTGAGCATTATATTTAGATGGCACATTTAGTAGTAACTCTACTGTTCTCTATTTATGTTACGACTACACGGGCCTTCATTTAGAGCGGAGCTTAGTGACTCTCCTCTAACGAGGAGTAGCGGACGTAATCAAATGTAAATAATAATGAGCGGTAATGGGAACGTAATCGTGTCCACTTGTCCGTTTTATTGTGCACTGTAGAGTACGGTAGAGTTAATTAGGCAAACTGGAGAGTCATCGTGACGAAGGAGGTTGCTCTATTAATTGTTGTTTGTTGTTTTTCAGTGTTGAAGAATAAAGTGATCACCGAGAATTAATACTGTTAAGCTAGAAACAAACTGATCCCACGACGTATGGAACGTATACGAGGCATTATGACATCTGGGCAACTGACGATGCAAATATTTTATTTATTTATTTTGTACCAACTTAAAACTATCATTACAGGTATTTTCTATGAAAGTACATGACTAAGGCGATTCACACACTGCACCGCATCACGTAACGTAGCGCGCGAGTGCGTGTTCTTATGTTGTTTGCAAGTATCTGTATTTGTATAGAAAACACGCATAGTGCAACACACTGAAAACACTGCGCGTGAATGCGTTTTCAGTGTGTTGCACTACGCGTGTTTTCTATACAAATACAGATACTTGCAAACAACATAAGAACACGCACTCACGCGCTACGCTGCGTGATGCGGTGCAGTGTGCAAATAGCCTAAGAAACAGACTTTTTACACGTTGCATTGCGTAATTGTGACAAGAGTGTTTCTAAATCATTTATTTTCGTAGATAATGTTTGTATTGTCATTTGCCCAGATGTCATAATGCATCGCATACGTTGCATAGGTGGAATCAGTTTTTCTCAACCTTTATTATCACCTTATGACCTTGAAGTATGTTAAATATCAGCTCGTAGAGTAAACATTTATTAAGCGCTCAAGATCGCGATAACCTCAAAACCTTCACTCTTCCATTCAATTCAAGCCCCATTTTATTTCATTCGACCTTTTAAAACGTAGCTTATCCTGGATTATGTATATGTGCGCTCGTTACGTTACGTTTATAGAAGTTTATTCAATTTTCACAATGAAAGGAAAACTATTGGATTTGCGTCCAAGTGGCAAGCGTAAGCAAGTGCTTGCGTACGCACAAAAACGTATGTAAAGTCGGTAAGTAGAAGTACTGTAATAAAATGAAATGCGGTTGTTTACCTTTTCATTGTATTCAGTTATTGTATTGTTACTTGACTTGGGGCCCAATTCTCCTAAAATAAATTGTTGCCAAACGCAATCGAACCACAACCGTCAGTCAGTTTTTGTTTTCGAAAATTTTCAAAATGATTGATTTTGTTTTTTGTGTCAAACAATTTGATAAGTTTTGAAATTGAGAACTGTCTGAATGAACGGTTCGGCCTTGGTTCGGTTGTGATTTATCAAGATTTATTTTAGGAGAATTAGGCCCTTGGTCTCGTTTGACCCTCGTCGCAACTGATGATAAGCGTAGACAGGGCTTAAGATGGATCACACGAATACAAGTAACAGAGAAATAGAGGCATTCCCCTATAATACCCCTCTGTCTCTCACATACACACTCGGGAACACAGTAAACTGCTTGGCGCCGGACTTTAATGTTCAGGTGGTAGCTAGCCAGGCGGACCGTATAGATCCTACCACCAAGCGTGCTGGGTTTATTTGTATATTACAACACGCGTCTATTCCCAGCGTGCGATGAGGAAGTTTTAATTTTCTAGTCCGTCCCCACACGGGAAGGTTTTGTTGTTTTGAATAAAATAGATTTGATTGAATATTATGTATTCGATTTTATTTATATTAGATTTTAGAAAGAGAATAGTGTCAAACATCGGACATGGGGCCTTATTCTCCTAAAATAAATCTTGATAAATCACAACCGAACCAAGGCCGAACCTTTCATTCAGACAGTTCTCAATTTCAAAAGCTATCAAATTGTTTGACACGAAAAACAAAATCAATCATTTTGAAAGTTTTCGAAAACAAAAACTGACTGACGGTTGTGGTTCGATTGCGTTTGGCAACAATTTATTTTAGGAGAATTAGGCCCCTAGCTTCAGCTTTTATACATAAAAAAGTAAAAACCGACTTTAAAAAAAACTAAACGGAGTAAAATAATTATCATTTAATGAAACTACCAGTTTCAGAAGTCGGTACATTCAATTTGTTTCAGCGTGGAACACCGACTTCTGAAACTGGTAGTTTTATTAAATGTTAATTATTTTACTCCGCTTAGTTTTTTTTTGAAGTCAGTTTTTACTTTTTTAAAGTTTTTTCATTTTATACTTTTTAGTGCCACAAATTACAATTACAATAGTGTACAAATTCTCGGACCAGCACTACAACTAGAACGTCGTCTACATACGATTTGTGTATTTTTTTTTTGTTTTTGTTGATGTTTTCAAAAAGTGCTGAATCAAATTCAATAAAATTTATATGGGACCACCTCTGAAGTATGGCCTACCAAACAAAAAAATAATCATCAAAATCCATTCATAATTGGCGGAGATATCGCGTAACAAACACACAAAAAAAAAACGTTCATACGAATTGAGAACCTCCTCCGTTTTGAAGTCAGTTAAAAACCGAACGAAATTATAGTCTTAGAACATATAGTTACCTTGCAACAGATGAGTCGAATTGTGAATCGACTTACGATTAAATACTCAACAATTCTACTACCTACACAGAAAAAATAAACCACAAAAGGAGACTAAAATTGCTAATAACAAAGCCGAATATACGTGCCTAATTTTATAATTTACATCCAAAGCATCTAATTAACAACTTATACAATTACAATCGCACTTAAGGAGTCCATCATTCATACTCTAGATTCCCATAACGTACGTAAATTATAGTGGTACGTGTATGGTGACGTCCACCATGAATACCATAGGACTCCATTATGGCTGCACACCTAACACCATTAATTTTAATGGCGCCTTTACGACACGCTGAGGCGTTTCGACAATAGCCCATTGCGAACGGCTCCATTGATATTGAGATGGTGTTTCATTGATGGTCATCGTAACGGTCCACGTGTGTGGACGGTACTTACGGTCAGAGGAGGTAATTCATCTCAGGCGACCGGTGTGGCTACACCCTGTGGGTAACAACAGTCATTTTTTTAGGATTCCGTACCCAAAGGGTAAAATGGGACCCTATTATCACAGTGTACCTACTTACTACATACCTACAATGGGTCAACGCCCATATATTTGACAGGTCTGAAATGTCAAAATTATGTAGGGGCGGAGGTTATGTCCCAATTCACCCCGTAACCCTCCGCAAGATTACTCTGCGACAATGTTCTACGTTGACCAACTGTAAGGAGTAAGATATAGGTAGACTGTGGTATTACTAAGACTCCGCTGTCCGTCTGTCACCAGGCTGTATCTCATGAACCGTGATAATTAGTCAGTTGAAGTTTTCACAGATGATGTATTTTTGTTGCCGCTATAACAACAAATACTAAAAAACAGAATCATCATCATCTGCCTAGCCTTTTCCCAACTATGTTGGGGTCGGCTTCCAGTCGAACCGGATGCAGCTGAATATCAGTATTTTACATGGAGCGACTGCCTATCAGACCTCCACATCCCAGTAACTGGGTAATACGATACTCTTGGTAAGACTGGTTGTCAGACTTTCTGGCTTCTGACCAACAGTAACGACTGTCAAAGATCTACATGTCGCAGAATCAACACAGAAGCACAACTATTAGAATGACTATTCATTATTGTTAATGTAGTAGGACGCCATCTATTGTCGGAAACGTCAAGCAGTGTGCTTGGGTGAGGTCGGTGCGGGGCATGGCATGTCTTGTTTGACGGCTGTCAGCTGTCATTCTTTTTGACATTGGATGCATTTGATTTGAGTGAAGTCACTTTGGAGTGAGACACGAGGGCGAGAAGTCGTTTTGCCAGCCTGCACCGAACTTACCGCGTTTCTGTACTTTAATCTATTTCCATCGGTTTGATCATTAGACATTTTATTATTTTGTTATCGAGAGTGAATAAATAGAGGACTATAATCAGTGTTGTGACTATTATTTCCTGCCTACACCAAGTCGAACTTGGACTCTGATGACGAGGTACCCCCAATGAGTGAACTACCCTCGTTATACAAATGACAGCCGGGACCAACGGCTTTACGTGCTTTCCAAGGCACGGAGGAAACTCGCTATGGTAAATGGTCAAAAATCAAATCAAAATCAAAATCATTTACTTGCATAAATAAGGTGCAGAAGGTTGGTAAAATGTATAAAATTGTTCTCTTATTCTGCCTTTAATTTCGGCGTGCGAATATAAAATAAAGTTACATATTTTATTTAAACTAAGTATTGAACATAATCATGCAGTTATTAAACAAATAATCCCATTAAAATTGTATGATTGAATTAAATAAATGTCAGTATAATAATGAAAAAATAATAAAAATAATAATCATAAATTTAAATAATAATCAGGCCAATAATGGCAGAGATTCACCACACAATAACAATTACAATAATAATTTAAAATAACCGTGCAGTTTACAAAACTTACAATTTATAATCTAAAAACGCATGTACACTATAAAAGCATTTTTCAATTAAAAACCTCGTCAAATGATTTTTAAATCTAGAAAACGGTAGCGTTTTTATGGAATTTGGTATTTTGTTATACAATTTTATGCACATAATATAGCTGTTGTTACCTGTAAATGTCAGATTCGTCCTCGGTCGAAATAACTTATTAGTATTCATAGATCGCGGGGCATAGTAGCTTGTCGCTTGCTGAAAAAGTCTCTTATGTTTGAAAACAAATATACCGGATTCTAATATATAAATACATGGTAAAGTTAGTATTTTATATTTCCTAAAGAATGGACGACATGACTCTATTTGCTTCAACCCAAATATAGCTCTTAGACACTTTTTCTGCATCACGAATGCTTGATCAATCTCCACACAACGACCCCACAGGATAATACCATACCTTAGAGTGGAGGTTATATAGCCATGGAAAGCCGTTATTGCGGCGTTTCTGGATACCTCGCAGCTAATGCGCCTCAAAGGATATATAAAATTATTAATTTTAACACAAATGTCATTTATATGATTTTTCCATGAGCAAAATTTATCTAAATTTATTCCAAGAAACTTAACAGAGTCAGTTTCAGCCAGGGCCACCCCTTTATGAGATATATTTAGGGCCAGCGGTTTTGATCGATAGGTATGAAATTGCATGAATTTTGTTTTATTAATATTAACTTTTAAATTATTAGCCTCTAACCACTCTATAGTTCTTTGAAGAGTAATGTTTATTTCTTGTTCGTACGAACTTTTATCTTGTCCTTTGATTATAATTGTAGTATCGTCGGCAAACAGTACACATTTATGATTTATAACTTGTGGGAAATCGTTTATGTAGAGCAAAAACATTTGCGGCCCCAAAATACTCACCCATCCACAGACCAACCTCGGCAAGCGTGGCTTAACCCGGAAGATCAGTCTATGCGGCTGTAATTATTTAGCCACGAGCTCCTCTAAAAAACAGAATAAAATATTTAAGGGGGCTCCCATACAACAAACGTGATTTTTTTGCCGTTTTTATAGATAATGGTACGGAACCCTTCGTGCGCGACTCGCCGGACCTGGCCGGTTTTTTTATTTTATTTTATTTGACGTTTGATTGCTCTTGGCTCTGGTCAATGTCAGAGGTGACAGAGACCAAGTCTACGATGGAGTGAGCTTACCCAGAAGAAGCCTGTTCACTATAACTTTGAAGAGATTTGGGTTGTAAGCGTTCGGGAACACAGACGCAGGTAGTGAGTACTCTTTTGCCGTGCGCATTATGAACGATGTTTGGAAGCGCTTAGTGCGGATTGGTGGAAAGTGCAACTAAGTATGGATGGTAACTTGCAGTGCGTCTAGATGGCCAAGTTTGAACCTCATATAATTAATTGAATTTATTAATCGTGTCGACAAAATTGGCGCAGTGGCTGAGCGCTTGGCTGTTATGCAACTTGACGCGGGTTCGATTCCTGCACGAAATAAGTATTTGTATGGCCTACAGATAATTATTCTGGGTCTGAGTGTTCATGTGAAGATTTATACCTTTAAAAGCACGTACGATGCAGGAGTAATCCAAAAGCGGGGCACCGATTATTGAATAAATACTGATAATAGTGTAATATAAAGCAATTAAGTGCGCATCGTTGTGAGTGTGGTTTCTGGGAAAGAAGTACCATCTGTGTATTATAGAAGTCGATGGGATTATATCAAGGGTACTTACGTACTCACTTCAATAAATCTGCATGCTACTACTTGAAAATTCGATCAATCTGTCACCACTGTTTGATCGCTGTAGTATTAAGAGTTACATTCAGAATTATAATCAGAAAATCATTTACTCAAATTAGACTAGAAATCAATTTAGCCCCCAAAAACGCCCGCCATTCATTCCGCCGCCAGCTGGGAAGAACAAGCATTGAATACATACACACATTAATTTGTAAATATTATACAATTAATATCGTTCTATTTTTCTGATAGGTATGTATTTGCCTTTAGCTGAGTAAAACGTAGAGATTCATCTGTAATCTGATAAAATAGGATCGTCACTTTAGTGGAGTCCTTCATACAGTCGTCACTTGTATGTATGGTGTAGATTGAATGAATCACGAATAAAAAATTTAAATAAAAGTAAAAAACGATTTAAAATAAAATAACTTTAAAAAAAAAAAGTAAAAACCGACAAAAATAATAATAAAAAGAGTAAAATAATTACCATATTATAAAACTAACAGTTTTAGAAGTCGGTGCAATTTTACACTGAACCTAATTGAAGGCACCGACTTCTGAAACTGTTAGTTTTATAATATGGTAATTATTTTACTCTTTTTAGTTTACAAATATGCAATTACAGCAATCTCGGGTAATTGGCTGTTATCCATTGAAGAGTTCCATTGTCAATCTCCGAGGGTCTTCATCAGATCCTCACCAACTTTAAATGGGACCATTTCGGAAGAATACTCTTTCAAACAAAAAAAGAATTTTGCAAATCCGTCTGTCTATAAACGACGGAGTAATGCCCGAAAATACAGAAAAAAATATACATTATATATAAACATCCGAATTGAGAACCTCCTCCTTTTTGAAGTCGGTTAAAAAACTACAAGGAGTAAAATAATTAGGTACCATAATATAAAATTAATAGTTCCATAAGTCGGTAACTTCAATTTGTTTCAGTGTAGAATCGCACCGACTTGTGAAACTGTCACTTTTAAAGAACCTCCTCCTTTTGGAAGTTGGTTAAAACGTTACGAAGATGAAACTCATGGCAAGCTTATTAAACATTACATTAACGTCTTAAGGTAAATCCAGACATTGCGAGGCATGCGCCGCGAACGGCGCACAACGCATGCGTATCCCTACCGAGACTACCGACACACGCTGGCTCGCCTCGCACATGCTCAGCCTGTGCGCAGCACATGCCTCGCCACAAACATGAAGACAGACAAACGAAGCATTTGCTTCGCACGCGATGGCTCGACCCGAGCCAACGTTGCTATATTTTTTCGACACGCACGCTTCACTCCGAGGCATTCGTTGTGCGCCGTTCGTGGCGCATGCCTCGCAAAGTCTGGATCCACCTTAAGAAAATCGGTACAACTAATGGTAGAATGAAAAAAAGACAATAGATTTATTTGCATCGTGATGCGGCGTACATAACCACCAAAAAATAACAACATTCCTCGGGGAACCCTGTTTTCAAAAATAGCAACAAGACATCTAATCCTGCCAATGGCTTCAGATGAAAGCGCTTTCAGCTCGCATGTCATTTAATCTGTCTGACAGGTTTAAAGTCGATTTAACACGACGTGTTTGTTGATTAAGTAATATGTTTGACAGACGGAGACTGAATACGTGTATAAATGATTGCATCCTCTCCTACGGTTGATACATGAAGACAAATAAATACGGATTGGTAGTACAGCCGCGGACTTGAAATGTTTATCAGATTTCAAATTCGATTCCTTCTCACACTGTGCGCAATAAGGTGTAAGATGTCATATCATCTGACTAATCTCCGGTTTCTGATTTGAGAATTCGGAATAAGGGATAATAAATACTTAAGTATTATTTGAGTACAAAGTTTCTCGAATTCTCAAATCAGAAACCAGAGGTTAGTTTTTTTTTAATTTTTATACTTCAGTTCTAGCAAAAAGGATATTAACCAGTTTTTGATATTATGTGTGTTTTTTAGGTGTGTGTCTATAGTCAAAAGTTGTATAGTGCGAATTTGATTGAATTTACTAAATAGATTGATTTCTTTTTCTATTCTACCTAGCAAAAATCCTCTTTAAATTAACCTTTTTATGTCAATTAAGAAAAAAATATCTTTGCCCTGTCAATTCTTTGCGAACGACAGAGTAACCTTATGAAAAAGTAATGTGCAAGCAATTATAGCACCTTAGGGTGGTAAACATTTTAAGTCCGCAGCTGTACATCTTACGTTAAAGCTTTTTATTTACCTGCGCAGTGAAGTGATCTGGAACGATCATCATCACGTATATAAATATATGTAGGTATATCATATGTTGGAGCACCGTTGGGGAAGCAATGGCAAAATCTGCAGGCGCGGCCGTCGGGTCACGTCTCAAGATGCAACAGACACGTTAATGTTCAGGTTCGCGTCTTTATGTGACTACAAAAAATACATACTTTTGAAAATAAAAATATTTTATATGTAATGGTATTATGACGGTTCCATGTAAAACGCACTTAAACTCTTAAATGTGAACTTCTTGGACGTATCTTACCTCTATGTTATCATCGTCACTCTAGCATAAAACTTTTACAAATAAGCACTCAACATACAAAAGGCCCAGCCTTTTAACAGTAACATCTATCATTATTACAACAATACTTTACTACTACACAATCCCTACTATCACTTACACACAAAAAAAGAAAACAATAGAAATCAACGCCACGCATTCTACTAACAAAAACAAGCTTTTATGTACCAAATAGTTTTATCCACAATCCATTAAACCGTTGTTACCCACCCACGCAATAGTTAACGTAACGCGTTTACAGGAATAACTATTACTTTGTGAAAGCACAGTCATCGTGCGATATTACTATGCATTAGCAATAATTACTAAAAAAAACTAGTAGGACAATGCGCTCTCAGTAATTGGCCAGTATAAAACTAAACACAGTAACTTCAACTTTTTTCGCACACAGTAACGTTCAAAATAAAATGACAGTCAGATTAGGTATATAATAATAGAGATGGGCAATGTCTTGCATCTTGGGAATAGGTCTTGCATTGCAATGACTGAACAAACGACGTCACGTAACTTTATTATGAACAGCTATTATAATAGTCTGAGTGCACTATTCTTTCTGAAATCAAATCAAAGGTTATCAACCCATTTGCCCGTGAGGACCTGCTTATATTAACAAGATGATGTTCAACAGGGTTTTATGTTAAACAGAAAAGAGTAGTGTGAACAAAACTCATAATGTTATCGCTAGCGGGTAACATTGGGCAATGTTGACAAAGGAGGGTAGTCGTCGATATGGATCAACGCACCCGATGTTATAAAGGCGGTGGTCATTCGACGAAGCGGAGCCCCATCCTTAGAGCACGCAGTAAATTGTCACTTAGAAATAAGCTGAGAATCCACGTGACGTGCATCCGCCCCATCTTGACTTACGCTAGCGTCGTGTTCGCACACGTTAAGCCTTGTCGCTTCAAATCCTTCCAAACCCTCCAGAATCGAGTGTTGCGCAGAGCCGCGGCTGCCCCGTGGTTCATGCGTAACGTCCAACTCCATCTCGATCTAAAAATGCCAACCATCAGGCAATACCTCAAACGCATTTCCAAGCGGTACTTCAACACTGCCCCCCTCCATCCGAACCCCCTAGTCGCCGCAGCGGCCGACTACAGTCCGTCTCTCATAAGTAAAGTTCGCCGTCCCAGGCACACACTTTTAGAACCCGATGACGAAATAACCCTCCTCCAGGAGGCGAGTAAATCGACCAGCATAATACACAACGTCCGCCGCCGTCCGGCATACCGTCCTCGCCGACGAGGCCCGTCGCGACGTCCCACCGCCGCCGGTCACGATCCACCGAGCTCTCCCGTCGTAGAGCCGGTCGTCTCTTCAGACTCCGCAGTCACACCGATAATTCAGCCCTCATCAAGCTGTCTCCCCCCCCCCCCCCCCCCCCCATGTCCACGCCAGCAACGCCCTAAGCCGAGGTCCGAGTCCCACTAGGGGTCGCCCTTAGTGCTGTTGTTGCAGGTAGTCATGATGTTAGTGTAGTACAAGTAGTTAGCTTAAGTTAAGTATTTTACTTCCCCCCCATTGGCTGGAGACCCTTCAGGTCTCGCTAATAACTGCCCGGTTACGTAGAAACCGTCCCCTAGGACGACCTACAGTAGTCCAATAGAAAAAAAAACGAAGCGGAGCATTCTGTGTTCATCAGCTGAAGAAGTCTGACCTTTTATATCTGACTTGCTTGTCCTTATTTTCTGTATGCTTGTGTAACTGAATATATTGTGATCTAGTTCATGTTACTAACACTTACGCAAATGTAAGTACTCTCAGTGGTGGAGAGTCTATGTTGGTTTTATTTACTACATTTACCTTGCTCGCAATCCTGACATACCGATATTAGCTATAACTGTAATAATAGAAACAGCTTTACACAATCATGTTGTTTATGTGTTTTACATATATTTCGTTGACATGAGTGTAACTTAAATGGCTCACCTTACACCATTGACCTATTGTCATCATGGCCGCAGTGCTAATGACAACTTATGTATCCCCTAATGGACCTCCCACATAGATTGCAACAAGCCAAATATGTTGCCACCGGACGCTTTGCACGCACCTAATGTTATTATAATTTAGTGCATCATAACCATATTCGGACGAGTATACAGAACTGTGTGACTGCACAGCCCTATTATAAACCAATTCCATAAATTAGAGGTACTAATAACAGTTGCATTGTAATTAGGAACAAAGACAAGGCTAGACCCAGAGCACAAGAAACTCACAATAGCTAGATCTTTATGATAACCCAAAGAGTTCTGACAAAAAGATATTCCCCGCTGGAAACCAATCACCACTGGACAAATTGAATATTGTTTTAAAGATTACCAAAAAAAAGTAAATAAAAAAATCAAAAATCCCATTGCATTAAAAGCGAACTTAAAAATAAGAACTGAAAAGATGTAAACAACACACGTTCTAATCATAACATTAATAACATAACGTATTTACGTAGGTTTTCAAAAAGTCATGCCATGAAATCATAACAAGCAGTCGGAGGCTTTCAGTTTTTGGTCAGTTAGTTTGCGAATTACATAAGTCGTAGGTAGCCTCCGACTGCAGTCTGTGATTTGAAAGCATATTTTTTTGAATTGTTTTATAATTTTTATTGGTTGATTTTATAAAAACCTAACCTATAACCATTGCACTGCTTAGACAAAGCGATAGATGCCTCATTCATTAAAATCCATCCAGCCGTTGGAATGCTTTGAGGCTTTATAGAATCTCACGTACATAGATACTTAGAGACATAATTACATAGATAACATATATAGATACACGAGAAAAACATAACCCTGTCTTTGCTGTCACGCAGTCGGGTAAAAATAACAGGCTGTACTTTAGAGAGATACATTTCGGGTTACTTGCATTCACGGTTACTGAGGTCATCCCGTCCCTATGAGTAAGTAATATAAGTAAATGAGTACCTTCGACATGGTCCCAGGTGTCGGCGCGCCTCTAATCAACGCGGAATGTTTCTAATAAACTATTTTATTTGGAACAAGCCACGTAAACAGATTATGAGCAGTTTTATTGATACTACGACCCAAGGTCGACTTTGATGACTGACACATGAAACTGATACTGCTCCCAAAATATACGTGTTTTTATAATATTCTAGTGAGTGTTTACGAGTGCCTAACTAAGATACTGTTATGTAATTGTGAGTCCCAGCTCAAGATGGAGATGGAGAGGTGTTGTGAGTTTGAATAGGTAAAGACTTTATATTATACCGGAACGCCAAAGACGTTGCTGAAAGCCAGAGGTAGCAAATCAGTTATCGTAACTCAGAAGTTTTATTTAATCTAATTTCTAACCGTAGAGTTTATTATTTATTAGTTCCATGGCGTTTCTTGCCAGTTCCCCTCCATAGCACCTACTATTTGGAACCATGCAACTGGTTTTGAAGTTTGATAAAATGTATTGATAAACAAATCTATTTGAAAAATAAATTGTTACTGTTTGAGTAGAGGTACCTGGCCTTTAACATGATGTACAGACAACGCGACCTCATGAAAGTCGCGTGGAACTGATAGATACAAGCGGCTTTAGATTCGTTATGTTATGTGACGGGGTCTGAGCTCCAGCACTTTTCCAATCAGATGACGACATTTGTTAAACATTATTTTGAATGCTCAAGTACTACTAACCCGCCAGCATTTTGCAACGTGTTCTTTCGAACGTGATTCGAACGTGATTCGTTAGAAGACTATCATTTATATTTAACTGACTTTCTATAGTACTCTGTGACTCGCATTCTAATAACACACAACTTACAGGTTCTCTAAGTTGACTCTGACAGCATAATATATAGCTTACTTGAATCATTTAGGTGTAAGATCATGTACATACCATGTATATAAATTACTATGAACGTTGTAATTCATAGTCCACCCACGTGCACACAAACAATAAAAAGGTAATAATAATATACGCAGTGGTAAACACGCGATACATAACTTGTGTGTTTAATTGTTGAGGGCGACTGTGGCGTGTCCAGTAATTAGTAGCTGTATGAAAATTAATTATTATGTTGAATAAATAATAACTTACAATTGTAACGTTGTTTTAGTCAGGTTCCGAGAAGCGTTTCAAAGTCCTTACATATTTGTTATATATCGTCGGTGCACTTGCCAAAACCTATGTGCACGGCGTAAAAAATGACACGTGTGCACGAAAAATACAAAAAAAAAAAGTTTATTTTGAGTTATGAAGTAACACTAAAAGAATATTTTTATCACAGTATAAAAACAACATGTATTGCTAGCTAGCGTTTAGAATTTTTAGATTTCTCTTAAACTTATTAGTTGTCAGATAAAATAGTCCGCTTCCTGAAAAGTTGATAAAATACACATAATAGTTATTTGTTATACAAGAGTGCAAAGTTTCTTTTTAACCGCGTGCTCAATTTTGATGACCGAGCAAGCGAAGGATTCTAAAATTAGAATCCTGAGCGTTAGCGAGGGAATTAAAAGAGCACGAGGTGAAAAAACTTTGCACTCGAATGCAACACGTAACTTTTCATCCCACCTCAGCGAGGAATTACTTAATGTAAAAAAAAAACTTACTCGTCGCTAGAATCACTCATTTTAGGTTTGTCACTTGTTTTTAAGTTTCTTGTTTTTAACCTAAGGTTTTAACACTAAGACGTGAAAAGAAATAGGCGCGCGTAAAGCAAATTAAAAAAAAGTAATACACCAAGAAGGTTCCGAGACTGAGTTTTAACAAATTAAAAAAGGTTGTATGATAAATTCGGCACCATGGAGGTAGAAGTAAATAGGTTTAATGAAGTTTTGAATTCACAAACTTGGTGCACAATATGTTCTTAATTCAATTTACTTTATCCTCTAGCGGATAAAAACGGCTTTTGCACTCAGATATCGAAGAGCAAAAATACTCTTTCCGAGATGGGGGGGATGAAAAGGATTTTGCAAGCGCATCGACAATATATGCAATTTACATAACATTTTACTATAAAACCTAAAACTCGTAAACCTCGGTATAATTATTACTACGAGTATAAAGTCAAAACGAAATGCACCTTTTTTCGGTTTCATATATTTAATCCTGGCAAACACGTACCTCTTATTTCACGTGGTGTACAAATTGCCCCCATCTACGTAAAGTAACAGGTGGTTGTGTACAACCTCAGCGTGACCTGTAAGTCGTGACCCACTTCTGACCCACAGTTTGCATCAACAATTCTCATACTTTGTTTTTTTCCTTTTCATTATTCATCAAGTTCAAAGGAAGTTAAACGTTAAGAATTTAGAAGATTTCGGAATTTTTCCATCGTTTAATAAAGTTATAAGAGTATTATCTAATAAAAACGATATTAATATTGGGGTTTAGATGAAGAAATCTTATCTTTAAAAAGGCTTTATTATCATTATCAATGTAATGAACATAAATGATTTATTTGTTTTCAAGTTGCTCTAAATTAAGCTAATTACGAGTGTATGTGTATTATAATAATATCTTATTCTCATATTATACAGGGGTTGGATCTAGTATCGTTTGGCAGGAGTTGGGGGGTAAAATTGGCTAAAGTTGGTAGGGGTTGGGTCCACAATTATAACGCTACCACTCATATTAAAAGGTAATGCATATTTTTCGAGAAATTTATAAAATACCTACGTTTCTAATCTCTTGAGTCACGGTGGCTGTCCTCAAACGTTTTTTTATAAAGTCAATTACAATAATCGTGCTAGCTAACATGAAAGGTTTAATTTATGAATATCTGTGGAGAAGAGATTTAGAAAGAAATAAAAGAGATCCTTTTGAGGAACTAATTAAAGTTATAAATTATGGATTTAATACGTAAAAAAAAATATGAATGTAATATAATAATAATTCTTTATTCACTTAAAAGATTTGTACAGTACTTACTTATACTATAACACACATAATGATTGTTAGAGGTAGGCAGTACAAATTAATTGTTAAACCCTGATTTCCAAACTAGGCAGACCTGTACGTTGGAAGTCAGTGTTCGACCGTATTCTTAAATTAAGGAAACAAACAATTTTTGAAATATAAATTTGTCAGTCATTAGGCAAATGTGTAGTTGTTTTATGTTTTTATAACAACCTAGAAATCCTGCTTAGAAGAAAGTTAGTATACTGATCGTATGTGTGTACAAAAGTCAATGTTACTAGGAGAACTTAGGATGCAAGAGCGAGCGAAGCGAGCTCGGGACTTGGGGCACTCCGACTCGGATAGGTTAGGTTAGAAGGGGATTACTAAATTTTAACCCTGGAAGCTGACCCGAACTTAATTAGTAAAAAACTTTGAAGTGCAGTTCAGACTACGCTTCTTCCTTCTTCTTCCCTTCCTCTGTCAGCCGTCAAAAGTCAAATGTGCGCCATCTGTCAGGCTATTGATTTTTCCGGTAATTAATTGCGCATTTTACGCAATTTTACAATGTTAAGCCTCTGGACTTTATACTATAGTATATAGCAAATATTATATACCTCTAGCAAAGATTGTATAGCACGGCGATATCGCTCAGCATACATTTTATATGGACACGTTCACACAACGCTACGCTATAAAGTATAGGCTTGCTGTACGCGGTAAACTTGAGCGATTTTCAGTGCTATATCGTTCGATTCTCCAGTCCCCGCCCCGCTGCACTTCTACCCCGTCCAACCAAATAACTTGCTAGCATAGTAGACCGGCTAGCGATGTAGGGTATAGTGTGTAATGTAGCAGACGGCCCTAGGACCTCCTGAGAGCACGTCTGCCACACCAGTTGTAAGGAATGTGACGTTATCAGTGAATCCTACCTATCTATCCCTAGTCGGGCAAATAAGGAAACACTTAACACACAACAATTTTATAATACGATAATAAAGAAACAGTCAGTAAATCCGGGAGTCACACGTAAATGAACTGTAACTATTGGAACACACAATCAAGTTTACAGTTGGTAAAGCGAGCACGAAAAATGAGGTGAAGGGTGGCGAATACGTAGCCCGTCAACCAGACGGAGTGCCTGTAGCGCAGCAGCGCCTCAGCGCCGGAGGCCCAGCAATGGCCCACTCGGCGGGAAGCTGGCAGTTCAGCAAGCAGCAATGCCGGAGGCCCAACAATGGCCTACTCGGCGGGGAGCTGGTAGTTCAGCAAGCAGCATAGAAGAGGCAGAGGCCCGGTAATCGTCCACTCGGCGGAGTCCTAGCAATTCCGCCGTCCGGCAGACCGTCCGCACCCTTTTGTTGTTCCTTTTCGAGTCCTTGCAAAAACAGCTTGCGTTTTACTTTTCGCATTTTTAAAATTTGAACGAGTGTGTTCCAAATAAGTGGCCTGTGATAGAGAAAGAGGTTTAATTGTAAAAGGTAAAAAGGAGGTGAAATG
The DNA here is from genome assembly GCA_905220435.1 of Amphipyra tragopoginis. Lineage (NCBI taxonomy): Eukaryota > Metazoa > Arthropoda > Insecta > Lepidoptera > Noctuidae > Amphipyra > Amphipyra tragopoginis. The sequence goes on along the minus strand of HG992006.1, from coordinate 27,456,933 downwards.
TGTGAAGTGAATGATGATAAAGGTGTGATCCTACATTACCCCAAAAACCCGGAAAAAAAAATTTTTTACTTAGAAAAACATTTTTTTCAACCTATAAATTTTGAGGTGAGGAATATATTACCTTGACACATACATTCATCATTCTGTCAAAACAATCAAGCACTCACACTTACAGAGGGAGGGGATATGGCTCACGACTACTTTGAGATCAATGGCGCATACTCCACAAGGATATATTTGAGATAATGAAGGCTTATTTTTAGGGTGTCATTACCCGCACCGCATAGAAAGAAATTATATTTAAAAAAAAACAAAAGAAAAAAAGAAATTAAAATGATCGTTAAACGATTATAAAAATTGTCCTAATGTTTTTTCCCAATAATGGAATGAGATGAGATGATATAATTAAAAAACACAGAATATAGAAAAATCAACTTAGGCTAGTAAAAAATACATGACTAAGATTACTAAGATACTAGATACTAGGTATACAATATGTACATTAAGTTAAAAAAAAATATAACATCACAAATAATTTAGAAGGGATAATTAGGTAGGTATATTAAGCCAAAAGAAAAAAAACGAAATATTAACAAATGTAGAAATTTAGAGAAAATATTTATTAAATTTTGAAATCCTTAACGTGCCACTTTCCCCTGGCGCCGTTCTGGTCTTGGAGGATGTAGACGAGTGGTGACAATTTTTCAACGACTGTGGCTTTAATGAATTTAGGTGCGAGTTTAGAACTATAATAGTTACCGGCATTACTTAATGTATAATTCTTATGCCATACGGTGTCGCCCACACTAAATTCCTTAGATTCTCGCCTGAGATTATAATGTGCTGCATTTTTGGTGTGAGCATGTTGTAAGGCGACTTGGACTTTATCGAAAAAAATTGATAGTAAACCCAAATTTGCAGCGTAGTGATCACGCGGCATAAAAATAATTTCATCTAATTCGTTACATCGTGCATAAAGTGTGCCACAAGGAATTAATTCACGACCAAAGGTTAAGAAGGCAGGAGAAAAACCGGTGGTTATATTTACTGCACTGTTAAGGGCGAACTGAATCTTTGGGAGATGAATATCCCAGGAACGGTGATCTTCACCTACCAATGAAGCTAAGGCAACAATAATAGTTTTGTTATATCGTTCAGTTGGATTAACCTGAGGGCAGTATCGAGGAGAAAAGAAAACATGGGGTACCTCGTATTTACTAAGAAAACGGTGAAACTCATGTGACTGGAACTGCGAACCATTGTCCATTATGATAGTCTGTGGAACCCCATGTACGAGAAAAACATGGTTCTCAAGAAGTTGAATAATGTTAGGAGCTGTTGCACGTTTAAGAGGAAAGATATGACAATATTTAGAAAAACAGCAAGTAACCACGAGGATAAATTGATTACGCCGTCTAGACATGGGTAAGGGGCCCATTAAATCAAGTGATATTGTTTGGTTAGGTCTTGAGCAAATTTTTGGTTTACCCATAAGACCATAGGGGGAATGGTTAGAATGTTTATATGAAAGACACTTTTCGCAAGTAGAAATAAATTTAGCTACATCTCTAAACATGCCAGACCAGAAAAAGCGAAGAGAGAGCTTTTTGTAGGTCTTAAAGATGCCTAAATGAGGATAATCGCCGTTACCATGATGAGAATGAATAAGATCTAGTCTCTCGTTAGGGGGAGGAACTTCCTTCCAAGCGAAGTCTTCACTAAGTGAATCAGGAGAGTTAGAATAGCGATATATTTTGCCTTCCACCAACTTATAATTGGGGTAAGCATCAGGGTCATCGCGGCAACCTGAGAAAAGTCTATTAAATTTCTCCCATTGAGGGGAAATTTCAACAGCAATAGGCTCTTGTGGGGAAGTATCGCTAGCGATAGGTTCGACAGAACCCAAATTAGCTGTGTCAGGATTCTTACAGCGTGACAAGAAATCGGGAACAAGATTATCTTTGCCTTTCTTGTGTTTCAACACAAAATTAAAGCAAGAAAGACGAATTGTCCAACGAGCTAATCTCCCTGAGGGATTAGAAAGATTTAAAAACCACTTTAAGGCTGAGTGATCAGTATAGACAGTGAATTGTTTCCCGTTGTCCAAATAACAGCGCCAATGTTCCAGTGCGGAAATAACCGCTAGAGTTTCACGCTCAGTAGTAGAGTAGTTCTGTTCATGCTTATTAAGGGATTTGCTCATATAAGCTATAACAGTTTCCTTATCGGCATGCTCTTGAGTGAGCATGGCGCCAATGGCGAAATTTGAAGCATCACAATGAACAGCAAATGGGAGATCGAAGTTAGGACATGCTAGAATCGGAGTAGATACTAAACATGCTTTCAGTTTTGTAAAAGCCATATCAGCATCTTCGTTCCAAACGAATTTAGGAGCTTTTTTTCCCGTAGCAGTCAATCTATTAAGGGGAGAGGCAATAGAACTAAAGTTTGGAATAAAACGACGAAACCAACTACAAGTTCCTAAAAATCTCCTAACTTCTTTCTTTGTCTCAGGAGTAGGATATTCTAAAATAGCGCTAATTTTATTAGGGTCAGCGCGCAGGCCTTGTTCGTCTACAATATAGCCGAGATATTTCAGTTCCTTTCTAAAGAACTGACTTTTTTCAAAGTTGATAGTTAAACCAGCATACGAGAGCTTCTGAAAAATTTTCAGCAAGAGAGAGATATACTTCAAACTTCAAACTTCAAAACTCATTTATTCAAAATAGACTAGAATTACTTAGTTCTTTTTGAACGTCAGAATTATATACATCAAAGACAGCCCCAAAAAGCGCCCTCCCTTCACCGCTTCCTAGTGTTTTTGCTGTGAAGAAGAAACGGCGCAACAAACTCCCCAGCAACACATATCTGTCTGTCAAGTGAATAAATTAATTGAGTCTATACAAAGCAAAAGGTAATATTAATTACAATAGTGAAATATGCAAAATGCGGATTATAGAAAAAGTATAAGTAATACAATTCTGGTTGAATTGTAACAAAATTACTTAAAGTTATCTAAACAACATAGATAATTCAACATAATATAGGTACCGGTAAACCGGGGTTACTTTCAAATACAGGGGCGACATTGATAGTTACTAAACATTTTGCATTTGGTTAAATATCTGTGTGAAAATGGAACTTGTGCATTTTAATTTAATATTGTAGGGAACGTTGACAGTTTTCCTATTTTACCATTCAGTATAGAGGTGTCTGCGATGTTAGATGGCGATGATAAAAAATATTAAAGGACACCCCTGAATATGTAAAAAAAACGAGTTTTAGATTTTTCGATTGGGGCTACTTTGAAATTCAATGATAGAACAGAGATCATCAAAGTAGAAGCTCTACGGTCCAAGTTTGATAAGGAACATTTCTCCTTTTTGCTATCGAAAACTGTGCTCTATAGTTTTTTTTATCTAGTCTATGTGATTTTATATATCTCAGTTAATTGAGTCTACATAAAATATTTTTGATGTAGCAGCTAAAAGCGAAAATAAATAAGATACAAACACATGAAGCTCAAAAAATTGATCAAAGTAACCCCGTTCTACGGTACACATAATTGTATACACTCAATATATTTAATTCAATACAATCTTATTACAATAATGTGAGAATAATGTAGGTAATTGTCAGAAGTACATGAATAATAATGAAAAAGTGCCTAACAACTGCCATAGTAAGTATGAGCCGACCGGTCCCGACAGACAGCACCCGTTCACGAGCATGACGAGTGCACCAGCGTCGCTTAACTCAACCATATTGTAGGGAACTTGACGACCCGATACACAACGCCACCGTCAGCAGGACATTTTAGTGAGCATGACAGACTCAAGCCACCAGGCAACGGACAGGTTTATGTAGGATTAAGCACCTACAGTAAAACGTAGTAAACAATAATGGCTACATGATACTCACATTTTACATTTGATAATGCTATAAATACTAAATAGATCGTTGCCAGGGGCAATACTAAAAGTAAAACTGATAAATATCAGAATATAGTACGTTGTAAACAATAAATGTTACATGTCCTAAAATAAAAGTTATATAATAACTATGATACAATATATAATGAGTAGGTAACAAAAATGATACCTACAGTGAAATATTAAATACATACAAGTGAAAATTTACATTTAGACTGCCAGTTAAGGAGAAGTGCCAGTTAAGATATGCTCTTCAAATGAGTTTCCTATTATAACAATGTCATCAAGATAACAAAACACTTTATTATCAAATTCAGGAGTAAAGAGAGCATCCATTAGTCTTTGTTGAGTTGCAGGAGCGTTAGTGAGACCAAAAGGCATAACAACAAAACGAAACATACCTCTACCCGGAACATAAAAAGCCGTTTTGTCACGATCGTCAGAATGAAGAGGAATTTCCCAAAAAGCCTTAGCAATATCGATACTAGATAAATATTTAGCATCTTTGAGATTATCCAATATTTCATTCACAAAAGGAAGACTGTAAGCATCACGGCGAGTGAGAGAGTTCAGTTTCCTACTATCAACGCAGAATCGCCATTCGCCATTCTTTTTAGGAGTTATAATGACTTTTGACAACCAAGGACTATCACATCTTTCGATAACCTTAAGCTCAAGCATTTTATCGACTTCATTGATCAAAGCTGCTTGTTTTTGAGGAGACAGTCTATAGCAACGTTGTTTAATAGGAAGCGCATCACCAGTATCAATTCTGTGACAAACAAGATTAGTACGACCTAACACGCCTTTCTTCTCAAAAGAAATATTCTCAAAACGCTCGATGATATCGAAAGCAATCGCCTTTTGGTCTTGCGAAAGATGATCATAAGAAAATACCTTTCCTCCAATACTGGATATTTCACAACGTTTAGAAGTAGAGCTTTGGTTTAGGGAAAATATCTTACTAGACAAATCAAATTGTTTCCAAAAATCCCACCCTAAGATAAGAGAAGGGTAAAGATCTGGGAAAACATAAGCCTTAATAACATGGGTCTGGTTATGGAATTCAATGGGTAATTCCATGTAACCCGAAGATACAGATCTTTGTTTATTCGCTACGAAGATTTGAGTAGGTGACTTGAATAACTTAAACCCCAATTTCATAATGTCTAAATGTGCATTATTTCCAAGGACTGTTATGCAACTACCACTGTCTAACAATCCGGAAAACGTTACTTTATTAATGTTCACGTTAACAAAAGGACGTTCCTTATCTTTTTCCTCATTATAGCAAACAGAGGAAATTTTATAACAGTGCATAAATTTTCTAATAAATGACAACCAATTATTCCAATCTTTTGGGTCAAAGTTAATTGACTGTAAGCCATTCAAGTCATCTAGTTTTTTTTGATTCGAGGGTGAGGGGTTGCATTTAGGGCAATTATTTAACTTAAAACCCTGTAAACCACACTTAAAGCAAATTAAAAATTTGGGTTTCGTGCAAGATTTAAGTCTATGGCCTTCAATACGACAACGAGGACAATAAAGTTTGTTAGAATTTGAAGATTTGAGTTGACGAGAATTGAAGACGTTATTAGAATTTGATGTCGAAACAGCATTCGTGAAACGTTTATAGCTGCTGTTTTGAACATTATTATGTTTAGAGGTGGAGGGTCTATATGAGAATTCCTGTGCGCAGGGGTGAACGATACCAGTAGGTTCATTAAAATTAACATTTCGAGTTACGCAATTTTCATACGTTTGGCAAGCAGAAATAAGAGAATCAATAGTTTTTACGTCTTTGAGTGCAACAAACATGGAGTAGCAAGGACGAATATTATGTAGTAATATCTCGAGTCGTTCGGGCTCCAAAAGATTTTTTGATAGCCGTGAAAACATTCCCGACATTATAGAGACGTATATTATAATAGTCTCTTCTTCACCCTGAGTTCGATTACGAATGGCTTCTAAAAGCTTATAATCATAGTCATGTATACCGAAATCTCTGATAAGTAAGGATTTAATTTCTTTCCAAGTTAAGGAAGGGTTTAGGGAAGACTGAAACCTGTACCAATGTAGCGCATCTCCTTTAAATATTTCGTAGGCGTGTTTAGTTAAATTATCTTCCGAAATATTTCTAGAGACACAGAACTCCTCAAGTTTCTGCAAAAATGACCGAGGACATGATTTACCCTGGAAGGTGAAGTGTTTGAGATCCTTAATAACCTTAATAATGTTAGGTGAAGAAGGCTGTAAACTCTTGGTTAGAGAGTCCATAAGTGAGGATAGTAAACACTGGGAAATTGGAACAAACTGTTCAGAGTTTCCCTGAATGGTAGAGTAGCAAGGGTCGACTCTGGGTTCCGAAGTTTGAGGATGAGAAGGACCCAAAGGTTTGTTGGAAGTAACGTCTAACGGTTCGGATCGAGGTGAATTCGGCACTGAAGGTGTGGGTGAAACATCTTGACCCTGGTAAATTTCAATATTAGGATGTTCAGAAGTATTGCGAAAGATATCAAATCTTTTCTTCAGTAAAAAGAAGTCAGACCTTACCGTCTTGTAAGTATCCATTAACGTTTCGTCAGTAATTGTGTTAACATTGATACGATCAAGTCTAAAATGTACATGGTTTAAAAAGGATTCAATCCTTTTAATGACCAACCTATCAGCCGACGGTTCTAATGACGAAATCTTTTCTTGAATATAGTTCAAGGTTTTAGACGTTTGATCTAAATCAACCGAAGGCGGAAAAGTTGAGATAGAAATCACTTCGGCTGGTTTTAATGAAGAAAGTCTGTCGATCTGTTCCTTAAGCGAAGTAATCTTCCCTGAAGGAGTTTCGTGTCGAATCGAAATTTCGTACTCGAGTTCAGATTTATTTAAATAAGCGTAGTTAATTTGTTTCGTCATTTTGATATGTGAATCACAATCAGGTAATTTGTAAAGGTATGTAGAAGTGTAGTATTATGTGTTGAAAGTGTACTACGTTCAGAGTGATGAATGGAGTACAATTCAAAGTTAGTAGTAGTAGTAGTAGTAATAGTAGTAGTAGTGGTAATAGTGGTATGTATGTAATAGGCTTCAGCTTTCAAGTTCTGAAAGCTTGCATGAACGTATACTACGAGGATACTCTCCTGCAGCACGTCGTAAAGTCTACCAAACCCCGTCTTATCAGTGACCACGAATGGTTTTAAAAACACTTCAAAGAGAAGAATGGTTGTAGATTACGCATGGGTAATCCGTAAGTGATGTTTGTGTGTGGGGGTGTAGTCTAATGTTGTAAGAGTACTGTAGAGTGTACTACGTTCGGAGTAATGTTTGAAGTATTTGTAAGTTCACGGAGAGTCAAAAAATAGTTCGAAAAATATTCGTACTTGTGCAAGTAAGTTTTTAGAATTTAGAAAAAAATCTTTAAGAAAGAAGATTTAATTCCAACTTAAAAGATCGAAAGAGTTCGCAATTAACCATAAAGTTATCAAACTCAAAAGAAAAATAAATACGTCAATATAATATGACAAATTTATGTTGACGTATTATATGTCAATATCCTAAAATAAATAATATTGAATTATTTTATAGGAAAATAATTCAGTATTTTATTTCCGTAAAACGTTAAATTAAACGCACGAATCGTAAGTATGAAGGAAACATGTAGGTAAGATAACAGTTCTACACAGAAATAAAACCACACAAATTTTATTCCTAATAGTGAGTAACAGCAGGGATAGAAGAATTTATTTTTCTTCGAATATTGCGGTAGACGCGATCTAAGTAGACTAGCTAAGCTACAACTTGGGTTTACTACAACCAACCAACAAGGTAGAAAGCATAATCATCTACAGCAAAAATATTAAGTCACCTTACAGGATAGCAAGATGAAACGTAGAACGTAGGGTACGGAGGCTCACCAGAATGCAACACAATATCTCTGAAAAGACAAATAAATATTAACAGAGGGTTAGGAAAGAGGGAAAAGAGTATAAATAGAGGTAATAGAGGCCGAATGGATATCCAAAACTATACAATTCGTAGCTGAATTATTTTAGAATTTAGAGGAAAGGGAGGGGTTCAGACAAAGTTGGGCGCCAAACTGTAATGTAGCAGACGGCCCTAGGACCTCCTGAGAGCACGTCTGCCACACCAGTTGTAAGGAATGTGACGTTATCAGTGAATCCTACCTATCTATCCCTAGTCGGGCAAATAAGGAAACACTTAACACACAACAATTTTATAATACGATAATAAAGAAACAGTCAGTAAATCCGGGAGTCACACGTAAATGAACTGTAACTATTGGAACACACAATCAAGTTTACAGTTGGTAAAGCGAGCACGAAAAATGAGGTGAAGGGTGGCGAATACGTAGCCCGTCAACCAGACGGAGTGCCTGTAGCGCAGCAGCGCCTCAGCGCCGGAGGCCCAGCAATGGCCCACTCGGCGGGAAGCTGGCAGTTCAGCAAGCAGCAATGCCGGAGGCCCAACAATGGCCTACTCGGCGGGGAGCTGGTAGTTCAGCAAGCAGCATAGAAGAGGCAGAGGCCCGGTAATCGTCCACTCGGCGGAGTCCTAGCAATTCCGCCGTCCGGCAGACCGTCCGCACCCTTTTGTTGTTCCTTTTCGAGTCCTTGCAAAAACAGCTTGCGTTTTACTTTTCGCATTTTTAAAATTTGAACGAGTGTGTTCCAAATAAGTGGCCTGTGATAGAGAAAGAGGTTTAATTGTAAAAGGTAAAAAGGAGGTGAAATGTGTGAAGTGAATGATGATAAAGGTGTGATCCTACAAGTGTGAACGTTATGCTATACAATTATAGCTTATGACGCAATATGCTAAACTATATAACGAAATAGTATAGCGTAATGAGAACTGCCCTACTGCGAAAACTCCAAGTCAAAGACCACTCGATAAATGAGCTCATCTCAAACAAATACAATGAACGAAGTCACAGTACGTCGCTAGTCCACAAACATTTATTTATGGACTCCACGAGTATTATGAAATTACCTCTCCCAAGACAGACGCCTGCATGATTACTAGGTATTCTACACGAGGTCGATTTATTGCCTCGTCTTAGTATGAACCGGCGCAACATACTCCGCTGTAAGTAAACGACTGAATTAACCCGCACTTCAGGTGGGGAGGCCGGAGGGGGGAGGCACTCTGCTGTCGTCCGGTTATTATTATTTCACGGACGTAATTAGCTGCCTCTCCCTGTGAGAGGTTAGGTCTGGAGAGGGTTAACAACTACGATAAGTCAAGGCATGAATGGGTTAAAAGAATGTTAAGTCTTTTATTGTCATGAGAATGACTTGGCCTCATTGGTGGATCTATAGTATAATAATTCTCTTCCGACGATGTATTACGTCACGATTTGTAATATATTCCCACCAATAACAACAAAGTTCGACAACAGAAGCCGAAGTTTATTGGTTTATCAGTAGCTGTGACGTAGAATATATATTTATGTACAAATATAATAAGTATATAAACAATGAATACACTGAGTTGGTAATTATTATTTATTAATCAGTTTATTTCAGATAAAAATTAATCCATACAACATACATACATCCATACAACGTAATGCTTGGCTGGAGACCCTTCAGGTCTCGCCAATAACTGCCCGGTTACGTAGGAAGGGTCCCCAAGGACCACGTAAAGCAGTACAATAGAAGAAAAAAAAGAGTTTGTAATGTATCTTCTTGGCAAAATAACAATCTAAAAGGAGAGGTAATAAATATTATTTTACTAATTTTATGTTTGTCCGTTGTTCTCGCCAGATATTCACTAGGGTCGGCCGACTAAAGAACATAAGTCAAAAATTCGTTACACTTTAAATTTTTTACTCTGACCTTGATTGGCACTTATAGTAGTGGTTTAAAAGGATGCATTCAATGTAAGGCAAAATGTATGCCCGTTAGACTTATTATGTGCTTTGGTCGGGTCATCAGTGGGTTAAAAATATTCGACTGAAGCATATAACAAAATAATGGGAATTGTTGACTTATGTTCTTTAGTCGGCCGACCCTAGTTTAACAGTTTGAAGTATTTTGACAGTGTAGCGTTCCACCATGACAGATTTGCCCGCGGCGCCCCTAACTCAAATTGGACCCGGAATGGAAAACAAACCAAAAAACCATTAAATAAAGCAGATTTACACTAGACTTACGTGTCGTGTCGTGATGCATCAATAGGTACATTAGAAGCTATCCGAGTCATCTTTTTTTAAAAGACGTGCTGACTTTTCTGACTTGATGCGTTCCGACATCATGTCAGAACAGTGTGCACGCCTTTATGAAAAATATTTGGCTTCGATAGGCTTCTGATGAACCCACTGATGCATCACGACTATTCACGACACGACACGTACGTCTAGTGTGAATCTGCGTTAAGAAGCGTTCAGAAGTCTTTTTGAGGTTAGAAACTCGCACGGCATAGGAAAACTATGAAGCAAACAGACATAATATGTATATTGAACCACCGTAGATAACACTGTAGCGATATTTTCACAGATTATTTACAAGTAATTGATTTAATCATTATTACTAATTGAAACAGCGACCAATACAACATCTTCTTCTTCTTAATCGTTTCCTCACTACTGAGGATCGTGACTCCATTTCAACTTGTCTACGGTCTGTCTCCATCTGTTGCGATCAGTTGCCTGGTGGATTGCGGCGCTTATAGGTATCGCGAGCTGTTCGGATATCTGATCAGACCATCGTTTTGGACTTCGGCCTCTAGGTCTTTTGCCCTCTATTTTTCCTGTTACCATTAGACGTTCCAGGTTATCGGCACCTCTGCGAGCAATGTGGCCGAAGTATCGCACTATGCGTTGCAGGCTGGTTGAGGACAGACGTGGTGTCTTCTCTATTTTAAGCTGTTTTAGGATCGAGACATTTGTGCGGTGGGCTGTCCATGGTATCCTCAATAGGCGGCGCCAACACCACATTTCAAAGGCGTCAATTCTTTGCCTGTCAGCGGCTTTGAACGTCCACGTCTCTGCACCATAGAGAGCAATGGAGAAGACAAGTGTGCGGACCAGATGTATCTTGGTCCGATTGGTGATGTTCCTGTCTCTCCATACTTTATCTAGTTGTGACATCGCTGTCTTGGCCATGCCAATTCGTCTTCGAATTTCTGGTTCGCAGCTACCTTTATTCGTGATTACAGAGCCCAGGTATTGAAACCGGTCCACGGTTTCATACTCTTGTAAGAGGTCAGTGCGCTGAATGGCTGTGAAACGGTCAATAACAAGAAGCTTGGTCTTAGTTTTGTTAATAGCGAGACCCATTCTTAAGCTGGTTGTTTCCAAGCGATCCAGTAGTTCCGCCATTTCAACTTCGGATGATGCAAGGAGTGTGGTGTCATCTGCATAACGGAGGTTTGATATTTTCACTCCGCCTATCTTGACACCACCTTCCCAATCTTCAAGCGTTTGGCGCATTATGTACTCGCCATATATATTAAACAGAATGGGAGAGATCACGCATCCCTGTCGGACTCCCTTACAGAATTTGAAACGGCTTGATGTAGCGTTTCCCATGGTCACAGTGCCATATCCTGACTCATAAAGATTGCGAATCAGCATTACAAGGTGGGCCGGGACTCCTGTCTCAGTAAGAACCTCCCATAGTTTTTCCCATTTGACGCAGTCAAAGGCCTTCTGATAATCTACAAAGCACATAAGTGCCGGGGTGTTATATTCATAGCATTTTTCTACGATGAGCCTAATGTTTAATATCTGCTCCCTGGTACCCCTTCCTTTAACAAAACCTGCTTGTTCAGGTGGTATCTGCCAGTCAAGAAAGGATCTCAATCTTTTGTTAATAATGTGTAGTAGAATTTTGCTAGCATGCGACATTAGGGCTATTGTTCTGTAATTATTACAGTTTCGCACCGATCCCTTTTTGTGGAGAGGAATTATGGCGGAGTGTACCCAGTCAGATGGCCAGTGCCCGGCTTGCCATACCGCGTTACAGATGTTATGTAAACTTGTTATGCCGTTTGGTCCTAAACCTTTTATTGCTTCCGCTGTGATTCGATCTGGTCCTGGCGCCTTGTTCGTTTTTAGTTTCCGGATCGAATCTTCTACTTCCGAACGGAGTATGTTAGGTTCTGCATCTATTACGATTTCAGCTGCTCGGGTAGACTGGGTCAATTGATCCTGATAGAGCTCTTCACAGTATTGTCTCCATCTTTCTGTGACTTCAACGATTTCATGTATCGGTTTGCCATCTTTATCGTCAATTACCCAGGAACATGGTTTGAATTTCCTCGTTATTTGCCTAACCTTTTTGAAGAGATCAGCAGTTTGATATTTTTCTGCATGACATTCAATTTCAGTACAGATGTTCTCGAGATATTGATTCTTGTCTCTTCTGCACTGTTTTTGAATTTTTTTTGTAAGCTTAGTGTACTCCTCTAGATCATCAGATCTCATGCCAATCTGCAGTTTTTTTCGTAGCTCTATATTTGACCATGCCTCATCCGATATCCAATCCTTTTTAATTTCGGGCTTTTCAATCATAGAGTCTAACACGTTAAGGATCTTAGTTTTAAACTGCAACCATTGTTCATCTGGGTTTGCTTGCGTTACAATAAGGCCCAGTTCGGGCTCTGTGTTCTTCTGGAAGTATTCATATTCAGGCTGGCTTAACCTCATTGTATGCTTTGTTCTTGTGCTGCATGATTTTAGTCGCACTCGTAGATCAGCCACTAGCAGTTGATGGTCAGAGCCACAGTCGGCACCGGGAAAGGTTTTGGCGTTCGTTATGGACGACTTCCATCTTCCAGCAATAGTAATGTAGTCAATTTGGTTGCGGAAACGACCACCAGGGGAAGTCCATGTGTAAAGCCTACGCTTGTGATGTTCATAGCAGGTGTTGGTTATAGATAGATTGTGGCTTACACAGAAGTCTATGAACCTCTCACCCCTTTCGTTTCTGACACCAAGTCCGTGTTTACCAATTATATGACGTATGTGATCATCGCATTCGGTGTTTCCTACCTTCGCGTTCCAGTCACCCTGAACTATTATTATTTCGCGCTTAGAGATGTTGTCCACTGTTGTCTGTAAGTTGCCATAAAAGTCGTCGATGTCTTCTTGTGATGATTGGGCAGTTGGTGCATAGACTTGTACAATATTAATTGGGAGCGGGGTGCAGTCTATATATATACATAATATTATATTAATCACAACATGTTTTTGTTGTTTTGTATCGCATTTTCGAGTTGTTAAAACTCTATGTATATTATGTAAACATAATTATATTGTATGGACCTATTGTAACTATAGATACTGTAATACTCGGGGATCGATTCATAGGAACATGAAATTTTAGAGGTGGGATTTTCCAACGAGTATCAAGAAACATTTGATTAGATGGCTATCGAATAACGTAGTTAATAGTAATTTTACCGGTGTTATGAAAGATAACGATATCTTCAGCGTCGTTCCCCCTAAAGTTGAGTAGAATTCAAAGTACCCATCGCAAATATTACAACCAGGAGTTATTTTGGATCGTAACCTACTCATTAACCAAACGAAGTAAGTCGACATGCTTGATAATCTTGCAGAAATACGAGAGGTCAGTCTTCTACAACCTCTTGGGAAATAGATTTTCACTGCTGCTATCTGGTAAATGCTCCAACCGACAATTTAATTAACTTATTTGAACAGTAAATGTAGTTGATCTGCATTCTGTTGACATATTAAACTGTCAATCACCGTAATTACAGACACAATAGATAAGACAATTAAGTGTCGTCCTGGGACGACGGGCGGTACGCAACTGGTTAAAATAAGGAGTCATATGACACGTATCGTACGTTAAATTTCATTTATCAAATGAAATATTTGAGTAAAATAGGTATTTAAACACAATGTTTTGACGAAATGGGAACGAAATTTCCCTTTCGCTGTATCAAAAAATTAGGGCCTTCTTTATAAAGAGATAAAATTATCATAAAAAATTGTATCCCTTTAACAGGGGTGCCCGTTGTTTGACCGAAGTACTTTATATCGAATTTAATTATGCCGACAACGATTCGCCAAAGTAATATTTGCCGAAGCAATGTTTTCCCTAATTTGATTTCGCCAAATGATTTATTAGCCACAATGATTGATTGGCCAAAAAATCATAAAAAAAAATGTTTCAGTCGAATACTCATTTGGCTATTGTTTACTTTGGTCACACAACGGAATGTAATGTTAATCAGACTCAGCGCACCCCGACTACACGTGGTCAGACTCTATCCTACCGCTAGAGTGTTATTTAAAAGCTTGGAGCCAGAAGCTTCTGGAGGAGCAAACCCAGAAACACTTGCATGCTCGCTTGTATGATGGTATAATGAGCTATCTAACAAGTGTAATTTGGCCAATAATTCATTTGACTAATGAAACAGTGGCCAACAATCTAGTCGAAGTAATAAAAATTTACAAAATAAAATTAGGGACTTTAATCATTCGGCGAAATAAAAAGTGGTGAAAGATTTTCAACCAGATAAGAATTGGCTAAGCATATTTCGGTATTCCAACAGAGAACCCTTCAGCCCCTAATAGCGCCATGACAACGCAAGTTTGGCCTATTTGTAGCCACACGTGCACGTCTCTAACTTAATATCTTCATCGCTAATGAACATAATAACTCTTTCAACCGACTTTAATTATTCTCTCAGATAATAAGGACGTGAATAATAAATTCATGGCGCGTCTTCACTATTCTACTGTATAAAAGTTTCATTAGAAGTAATTAAAAATTCTTTATTATTAAGACTTTATTGCATATTCACTACGCTTTATAGAACGTGTAACATAAACGCAAACGCTGAAAGAATCGATTTAAGCCATTTTAATACGCAAGTGTATTTTTTTAACGAGCTTTTTCATTTCTTTCTTTTAATTGAGATAAAAAACCTCATGTCAAGGCTGTATGACTGAATTTTAAATGCAGTCAACAATGAGAAAGTATTATAACTTTCGTGACACACATTCATATTTATGATTATTTATGGTTTACTCACGTGCATTTTTCGGGATTGCCCGACTAGTTTCGGACCCAAACGGAGCCCTTAATCATGAGCTGATCACGCGGCGAGGTCGCGAGTCGAACAGTCCCGAAAAATGCACGTGAGTAAACCGTAAATAATCATAAAAATGAAAAAGTAATACTATTTTCTTAATTAAATAATATAAAAGTAAAATTTCAGTGTAAGTATTAGATAATTATGAGTATAACTACATATTCCAATTGGAGTGTCTAAGGGTTATTCCTGTTACAATCACGTTGCTATTCTATGTTATTCATGCTCCTTTGCTTAGGAGGTCAACGGGTTATTGTGACTATGTGAGAAAAAAAAAGGATCTGTCCCTAATGCATGCTTGCCCCCTGAAGTACGCGGTTTGAAATCAATTGTTATTTATGAATGATATACATAACAAACCTACTCAGAGTCTACTTAAAAAAATAAAAATAACAAGCAACAGCCCGTAGATGTCTAAATGTAACCTTCAATGTTAATGAATATTTTAGTATTTTGAGATTCCACTCAGAAACCGACCTTCGTTCTGAAATAATAGTAGGTATGCACCAGTCTTTACAGTTTTACCTACTCTATTATTAGTTTTACAATTAATAAAGGACAATGGGCAAAATTGTATGGAGCTTGTCCCATCGGCGGCCACTTCTGTACTATTTACTTTCTAGTAGGCAATTATGTATACAATAAGACTACAAAAGATTGTTTCTGTAACTTCCTTGGATAAAAAGTTATCATAGGTGGATTATATTCGAAAAAATATCGAATTAAATCATTTAAAGGAATTATCACAGTTTGTATCTTTAATACAATATTTTGTACACCTCGTGATGATGTTACATTGATATAATAATGAATTTAAGCATATAATAATGATATGATTATGTTATTATATACGTATATACAAATATAAGATAATGATAGGTTAAATAAAGCTGAAGGTTTATTAAATACGTTGATTTATTGAAATGAAAACATGTATACCATATTACAATAATGCAATATAGTGATTAACTTAATAACTACATTAATGATTGGGCTTTAATCATCATCACCGATTAATTCATTTAAAAAATCAGCTGGCAAAAGAATTTCTTCCTCTTGGTTTCTTGCCCACCTTATGTGGGCGCAGCAACCCGGAGTGCGCTTAAGGGCCACAACAGAGACGATGCTTTTAGCATCAGCGATCGGCGATTTTGCGTTTGCATCGCGTTTAGGAGACTCGTTTGTGTGCGGAGTGAAGTGTTCAGTCGCGGCATCCAGCGACCAAAAAGCGATTAAATCGTCAATCGCCGATGCTAAAAGTATCGTGTCTGCAGTGGCCCTTACCGCTAAGGTTATGACAAATATGTATTTTACGTTTACATTTAAGCCTAATATTTTATTAACATTATTTATTGATGCACACGTCAATAAAGTAAACAAAATGCAATGATTTTTCGTATGTTTTATCATTATAACAAAAATAGCAGCATGAAAGAAATATGATAATTCATTAAAATAGTATTTTACCAATATCTTTTTTCCCAAATGATATTTAACCGTACTCCTTGAACAATATTTGTTCTAAAAGCACTCGCCTTTCAAATGATACTAGTTTCTTTGATGGCCGCTGATGGGCCAGAACGCCCATTGTCCTTTATTATTATGTGTAAATATCCATCCATCGCTCCCATCAGGAAAAGTATCTTGGATTGAGACTTGATGATAAACTCACTTGGAAGAGCCATATTGCTCACGTAAGATCAAAACTATCATCAGTAACTGGGATCCTAAAAAGAGCCTCGGGATGTATCCCTCATACGGTGCGTAACACCATTTATAATTCTTTGGTCAGTACCTCATCGAAATATGGGAATGCGCCGCAAAATCCAATTTGCAAGACCTTCAAATCTCACAAAATTAAGTAATAAAATCTTTATTTAACTATTGTCGTCTAACCAATACTCGTAAATTATACACAGAAACAAAAATATTTAACCTGCGACAGATGTACACTTACACAATGTGCATACTAGTGAGGAAAATAATAATTGGTCAAATATATATCCAATCGGAAATAAAACTCATACAAAAAAATTTTCATCATTGAAACACCAACAAAATTAAATTAAGACCTCACAGAACTAATTATGGTAAAACAAACATTATGTATGAAGGAGCACAATTATATAATAACCTACCAAAGAATATCAAGGACTGTCAATTAATTTCTGTGTTCAAAACTCGATTGAAAAAACATAAACATAAAATATTTATGACACCATCTTTTAAAACCGTTCGATCTCTGTAATAAATAAACATTGTAATAGCTATTAATTATTAGTTATAAATTAGTAACTTAAGCTCATTGTAAGAGAACTGTGTTCTTTATGAGTAATAAAATTAATTAAACCTAATATAAGACTTTTGGAATATTAAACAATAATTACTTACTTTTAATGTTGACTGTCAGTGGTCTTCTTGTGAGGGAAGCGTACACAAAGTACTATTATTGTTGGTTCTATGATGTTTTACACACAATGCATTAGCAAATTATCATTTCACAAGCAACATTTGTCAACGTTTTATTTCACAAACTATTATTGGTTTAACAATGACATCAATACTCAAACATTCATATGACAAGCAGCCATCTTGAAAATGCATTATTATATTTTATTTTTAAAGATAAACTGACATGTCAACATTTCACAGAAAGGAAAAATAATGTTTGTGAATAATCTTTATGTTGGTATTGGTGGAATGTTGATTTGTAAAATGATAAATTTGCGTTTCGTTGCTTGTTGCCCGAAAATTTGTTTATTAATTGTCGACCTTTCGAAGGGGAACCACTATTGTTCCCAACACACTACCATAACATCTTGTTAATGAATCGTTTCACCAAGTTTATGCACTTCAGCTCAAAGTTAGAGCATTATATTTGACAACTTGGCAGTTCATAACTGAAGTTTGAATAGTTTATAGTGCAATCGACTGAGCCGACACCTCAGTGTAGGTAATAACTATACAACTATGCGTCACACTCTCGACAGTGTTGAGGGAAGCTTGAAGCCACACGTTATCAAGTATTGGAGCAACTGCGACAATATTATGTAGCAGTAAATATTTACTCTTTTAAAACGGTTTTTTTACATTATGTTGGGAAACGAGCCGACGGCAGCGGTAGGTGGTTACCGGTGCCTACATACACCTACTTACAACAAATAAAAAAAAAAAAGGTTTATTTCAGAATCTTGTACACTTTTGCAGTAAATCTTACACAGGGGCCTCCTTTTAAGTAAAGAATATACCTGTGCTAGGAGGCCCCGCTCTTGAATATCAAATTATAAAGGGATAATTTATCAATTATTATTATAATCTACAATCCCAAGAGGATTGCAGATTCATTGAAAACCTAGAGACAAAGTGAGAAAGTGTATATTGCCTGTAATTTCACCGGCACCCATACCTTTAAACAACGTCACACAGTAATGCCACAGAATAGTAAGTAATGCTGCTTAACGGAAGACATAAGTATGGATAGGTATGAATATCGAAATTAAGTATTTTGGATACAATGTGATCTATTTGATGCTTTTCCGTAATCGCACCTTGGAAAACCTTAGAGAAGGAGGTAATTTTATTCCACCGTTTAGCATATCTCTCCTTAGTTGAGTACTCTTATTACTAGCTTTTGCCCGCAGCTTCGCTTGCGTGAAATTGTGAACCCGTTAAGTGACGTTTTTCCATACAAACTTTCATCCCCTATTTAACTCCCATAGGGGTTGAATTTCGAAAAATCTTTCCTTATTCCTTGTCTACATTATAAAGAGAACCCCTGTGCAAAATTTCAGCTTTCTAGGTCCAAGGGCTGGGCGTCGATGAGTCAGTCAATGAGTCAGTCAGTCAGGACCTTTCTTTTTATTTAAATAGATGATCCACTGCGTGATATTAGATAGATAACTATATTACAAAGGCACAAATTGTTTATTTTTCCTTCGTTTTAAAATTCAAACTGATCGGTCTTCCTTTTTTTCGCATTTTCTACCTGGCAACTGATATCCATTCGCATACCTATCTTAATACATCAGTTAGTATAGGTACACAAGACACACACCTCTTGCCCCACGCACTTGTTCGACTCATCTCCTAAACAGTGACAGGTGGCTCCTCCATCTACAAACACATCGTATCTGCATCACTCACAGTTTAGAAACACAATCAACAAAACTTTACGAGCACACGAATAGAATTCCTGTAAAAATGCGATGTTTGCGTAAGAATGCCGTGTTTTATACTAAGAATAGAACAAGCATCACCTCGTGTACTGCTGGTGTCGTAAGAATTGTGCAGCATCCGAATCATGCTTTGAACTACATAAGTATGTAGAATACTTTTGAAAACAAAGCCATTTAATTGGATACGAATTTCATACAACAAATTAAATAAAAGATCAAACAAAAACAAACGCGAATATGACACATAAAACCATGAGAAGTGTACGTAATGAAAAATAAAAGAAGTTTTCACCTAAGATAATAATTATAAAACAGGGGCTCAATTCTCCTAAAATAAATTGTTGCCAAACGCAATCGAACCACAACCGTCAGTCAGTTTTTGTTTTCGAAAACTTTCAAAATGATTGATTTTGTTTTTTGTGTCAAACAATTTGATAGCTTTTGAAATTGAGAACTGTCTGAATGAACGGTTCGGCCTTGGTTCGGTTGTGATTTATAAAGATTTATTTTAGGAGAATTAGGCCCCAGATGACAGAAAGAACATACACAACAACTACTATAAATAATACGAACTGAGATAATGAAATATTTCACGACAAGTTTGGCGCAGTGGCGCTGGCGGAGCGATTTCTGCGGTAGTGGTCGCGCACGTACCTAATGTTTGTATAACCCACAGATAGATGTTCCGGTTCTGAGTGTTTGTGTTTGTGAGGATTTGTGTTTGTAGACGCACCCACGATACACGCGAATCTTAGGATGGGGTAAAGCTTTTATATTAAAAAGCTTTGCTTGCGTTCGCCTGTTCGCAGAATGGTCGATGCCTACAATAGGATTTTTGAACATATAGACATTATTGCATGTGCTCCCTTTAGGTTCAAAAGTCTTATACTTAAGGATATTTCTTGAATATCATAGTACACACGGCTACACATCGAGCTATACAAAACCAGTTTATCTTGGCGTCGCTTCGTATAATCTTTTCGCACAAGTAACGGTCAGCTTATACTGGTTTTGCATAGCTTGAAGTGTAGCCGTGGTACATGTTAGTTAAAAAAAATGTATTTACTTGTAACCCTAGCGATTATTTTCACTGTAGTGTATTCTTTAGTTAATCTGTGTACAGCGATGTGGGCTGCAATATTGTCTAAATGTTTTTTGTATTTCTTGTTCCTATTTTTATATTGTAGCTGTGTGTTGCAAAATTTGCGTAAAAAAACAGGAATCTTAGTAAGTAGTAAGTAAATAAAGATGCACTACACATTTAAACACAGTTCAGACTACGTTATATAATATAAATTCATGCAAAGCAACAATATGTAGCAAATAGCAAATATCGTAAAGCACAACGATATCGCTCAGCATACATTTTATATGGACACGTTCACACAATGACAACGCTATGCTATAAAGTATTGGCTTGCTGTACGCGATAAACTTCAGCGATTCTCAGAGCTATATCGTACCATTCTCCGGTTCCCGCCACGCATCACTTCTACCCCGTCCGTCGCCAGACGGATCGCCATCAAATAACTTGCTATGCATAGTAGACCGGCTCGCGATATAGCATATAGTGCGAACGTCATGCTATATAGCTATAGCTTATGATGCAATATGCTTTACTGTATAGCAAAATATTATAGCGTAGTCTGAACTGCGATTTAGTACTCATAAGACTATACTGATACAGTTATAATATGTATACGGGCCTCTCGCGAATAAAAGTCTATTTCTGGTGTAAACATGCGCAGGCGCCCATCTCTCTATTACAAACGTGTTTCGACAGTTTTATACAGATTATAAATTATACAGTTAAGTACACAATAATGGAAGCTCATATATCAGAATTTCAAATACCGTAGAGTGTATTTTCTAAGATGTAGAAAATATTTCTTGATATATGATTCTATTGTGATTTATTAGGATAATGCATCAGTACTTATGTTTATAACATAAATTTGAATTAAAGAGGGATTTCAATCAGTTTTCAATCAAGATAAAATGTGGGTGGGTATAATACTTTTTCGAAAATGTTTTATCTTTTAACCCATTTTGCTTGATTGAAGTCTTTATGTTCGAATACACTTCAGTCAAAGAAGTTAAATATACGTCGTTTGGCTAAAATGAATAATGGAATGTAAAAGAAAAAATGCAAGGAGAAGTTCTCTCAAAAAGTTTCGTTCAGCTTTTCTTCTCATATGTTATACCAGGTTGGACCTAATGTAGATAAAATGTCAACTGTTTCACTATGACGTAACTGCGTGTTTATTTTATTTTATTTATTAGGGATATACATTTGTATTACAATAATAATAGCGCCACATTTGAAAAAAAAAAACGTAAAATTCAATGATGTCTTTCATTTTTGAATAGCACGGCACCTCATAAAACGAACGTGTTCGATCTTGAATTCGTGTGGCGCGGCAAACGTCTCACCACAAACTGCACCTACTACAACTGTTTCCTTGATGTGCGGGTTTACATAATAATATACGGGGGCGATAAATATGTCACGTTTCAAATGTGGCGCTACAATTATTGTAATACTAATGTATCTCTGGTGTGCGGCCTCATTAAGTGGTTGAAATATTGACGGTTGACCGAGTTCAGCAACTTCCTGTGACTCAATATGCTTGAATTCCACAAAATATTGAGCACTGGAGTGAACCCGCCTTTACTATTGATTGGCAATTCATAAATATTTCAAAACAACATTTGGTATTCCACTCGAGTCGTTTCCTGATTGAGTCACGGAAGGGAACACTCCGTGGAATGATACCGGTTCAGTAATTGTTGTGTGTCGTTGTTACTGGTTTAATTGTGAACCGATCGATCTGCACTTAATCGGTTCAATCCTGTTCAATCCAGGGTATTCCGGCTCGAAGGGAATCAATTATGTCTTTTGATCCTTATAGAAAATGGGATCGATTGGCATCATAAAAAAGTTTTGTGAAAACAGCCCTTTTTCTCGCTGTCTGTACTTTTTTTTCAAAATCTGTGAATGCCGATTGAAATTTTCCCAAAAGTTAAGGGTGGTCTTCTAAGAACGTTTTCCTGTAGCTAGAATTGTTAAGGTAGTTGCCCTTCATGCCCTATCTCAAATTACCACCCTGTATAGCATATAGCAAATATTGCACAACGATATCGCTCATTTTACATTTTATTTGAACACGTTCACACAACGCTATTCTATGAAGTAATGGCTTGCTGAACGCGATAAACTTGCAATTCTCAAGCGTAGTTCAGACTATGCTATACTATTTCGCTATGTAGTAAAGCATACTGCGTCATAAGCTACTGCCCCGCGTCACTTCTACCCCATCAGTCGCATGACGGATCGCCGTCAAATAACTCGCTATACATTGTAGACCAGCTTGCGACATAGCGTATAGTATGAACGTTATGCTATAGTTATAGCTTATGACGCAATATGCTTTACTATTTAGCGAAATAGTATACCGTAGTCTGAACTGCGTTTTATTAGCCAGGCCGCATATCCTGTCAGAAAATTTATAACGCGTGCGCGAAGGCCCTCTGCGCATAAACATTTTGTACGAGACCCCGTACAGTCGCAGACTTGAAATGTTTACCACCCTAAGGTCTATAATTGCTTGCACATTACTTTTTCATAAGGTCGCTCGGTCGCTCGCAAAGAATTGACAGGGCAAAGGTATTTTTTTGTTAATTGACATACTAAGGTTCATTTAAATTAAAGAGTAATTCATTTAGAGAGAATTAATACTAGGTAGAATAGAAAAAGAAATCAATCTATTTAATAAATTCAATCAAATTCGGTCTATTTTGACTAGACACACACACATCCAAAAAGGAGTTCAAAACATCAAAAAGTGGTTAATAGCCTTTTTGCTATGATTGACGCTTCACATTTTTTTGTTGTAAGTTGATATGACACCTTAAACCTTATTGCGCACAGTGTGAGAAGGAATCGAATTTGAAATCTGATAAACATCTCAAGTCTGTGACTGTACACTGCCGGATCCAGCAAAATCTATCTTTTTCATGTTTGTTCATTTGTTTTATAAACTCATTCAACAAGTTGTTTGGTTACCAATATAGTGAACTCCTGACTTACTAATCGCCATCATTGACCGTGAACTAGTTCAACAAGGTCATTTGTGTTCTTTCATCTCCCAATTCCGTAACTACTTAATAAAAAGTAATTTATTGTTCGAATAATGCGACAATGAACTTAGTAAAAGACCTGAAGTTCACAGAATCTTTCGAAGAAATAGCAGTAAATATACTTTTACGGTTATTCGTTTGAAACTCAATCGATTATGCGAACGGTGCGTCGGGATATTTTGCTAATCTAAATCCTTGCGCAGTATTCGTTTACATTAGACGTTGTAACTTCAGTAAGTTCCCGGGTCCGGGTAATAACGGGTCGCAGGCTTCGTTCAAAGTTATTTTTACGTGAAGCTCGCTAAATAATAGAGTCGCCTGTAACGGTGGGATTACGGGCTTTTATGCGAGACCCGGCCAACGCCGGAAAATATACGTACTGAGCCCGATTGTTTTGTAACGTTTTACTACTGAGAATTGAGTATTTGGTTGTATTGTACACATACAATGTATTAATGTTGTTTTATTGTTATTTAATATCTGTGGGTCTTCCTGATTTAATATAAAACATAAAAATGAACACATTCTTGTTTAAATCGCATGAGTGTACTGTAAGGAATTGGGTGAGGCGACTTACCATCTTCAAATCAGAACTCATGTGTGTATAAGATTTATGTAGCAGGCGACTAATAGAAGTGTGTATTATAAAATATTAAATAATCTATGCTGCAAATAATAGTTAGATTTTGGACCAGACTTCAAAATTATTCGTAAGAATAATAATAATCTTTAAAAAGAAACATTTAACAAAACAAAATAACACTCACTTCATCTACTAATCCGGACATAAGGACGGACTTAATAACAGGAAGCTTCCGAGTGTAGCAATTAGCGAACGTTAAGAGTTATTCACATATGTAGATGTGGACAGTGACTGCAGGAGTATGCCTCGTGCATGAATAAATAATACCCACGTGGCTCCCTGCCTTGCCCCTCCCCCCTGCCTCGCCCGGCTTAAAGCTGAGTCCAGAAGTACGATGGTACAGAAGGACCATTGCTAGAATACGAGATAGCTAGCCCAAGCGCTTCAGCCGCGGAACAATAAATATCGTTTTTAATATCATTCAATCCCTAGGAAGAGACTCACTAGGTTTAGATTTCCAAACCGATGACAAGCAGCAGCATGACTCAGGCTATAATGTGTTATCCAAATTATACCTCCAGCATACACTCTTTTCAGTAGAAAACAAGTCTAGCAATATTATTAATCCATTCGTCACTAATAGTAGCACGGCAAGAAGGGCGCTTAACCCTAAGTTTTTCAATTAGTTGTGAGGTGTATCTGGTTTTATTTTGAGACTATATTATTGAATCGTAATTGTTCTGCTATCAAGAGTTCCCTAAGTTTTTGTTTTAATGTCTGTTGCTATCCGTGAAAACCTGTAATTGGCTTTATGTCACTAACTATAATTACTCATTCAATTTTTGTAGCTGTTGGTTTTCCTAACATAAACAAATAAATAGTCTGCAATAAGAATCTCATGCATCTCTCTTCTGCTTGTAATCACAACTGCAGTTGTTTTATCTTTCTGAGAGTTTCTGTCACGGCGTCTATCTGCGCGAGCTTGTCATCCCAGATTGTACAAACTGAACCTTCTGTTCTTTCCCCTTCAGCGTCCATGTTTCAAACAATACATTTTTTAATTACGGCGTGTAATCCCCGTGGGGAATTGTTAGCGCTCGCCGCATTACGCGTAATGCCGATTAAGGCACGTGCACAGTGATGGATGATACGTTCAGTTCGGCGACTGTCGGCGGTACAATGACACGAGTAAACACGTGTACATATGACATCAAGTTAGATGAAGAAAAATGCGGTGATGTCAAATAAAACCTTTCAAAAAATTAAGTCATTTCATGAGTGTGCTTCACATCTACTGAAAATTTCTCAGTCTTAGGGGTTATTTCACCAACCTATCATTAACTATTAATTAAGCTAGTCACATTTAGCTTATTTGGTGAATAGTTAGTGAAATAGTTACGGACTACATTTTTTGATATGTTGGTGAAATACCCCTTAAATCTACTAGTAAATGTACAATGCTAATTAAATGGAACTAATTAAATATTTACCATGACAAGCAGTATAATTGCAGAATTAAAATGTAATAAATATGTTGTAAATACTCACAAGAGCTACACTGCAGCTTCTCCACGCTACGCTACACTACACCTACTCCACGTCACACTACACTATAGCTATTCCACGCTACACTACACCAATGCTACAGCTATGTCACGCTTCACTATAGCTACGCCACAGCTACGCCTTGCTACGCTACAGCTACACCACGCTACGTTACAGCTAGGCCACGCTACGCTACAGGTACGCTACAGCTACCCTATGGTTACGATACAGCTACGCTACAGCAACAACACGCTACGCTACAGCTATACTACAGCTACGCCACGCTGCGCTACAGATACCCTACACCTACATCGACACTTCAGGTATGCCACACCTACGCTACAGATACGCTACAGCTACACCTACGCTACAGTGTCGCATAGTTACTCTACAAACACGCTATATCTATGCTACAGTTATGCTACGACACAATTACAAAATGCCACACCTACGACATAATTATCTCAAATGCGCCAAGTCATCAGCCTAGCCGTGACGCGGCAGTAGTCGGCACGCACCACTCAAAGGGTTATTCTCTCGTTTGCTGTTATTGCAGAGACAATGCGCGCTGAGGGTTAAAAGAAAAAAATACGCCGGAGCCTTTGCTATCCTTTAATTATAGCCGGAGCACTTTGTGTTGCAAAACAGTGACGTTGCTGGAACGGTAGGATAAATTTCATAATTTCTGTTTTGAAGATTTTTTCTTTGCATGAGAATGTTTTAAAGTGGATGTTAGTGACCTAGAACTCTTTATCCATGCAAATCGTTTATATGATGACCTTTTTTCAACAATGGATGTCTTTGGGCTGCTCGGTTTGATATTGACTTTATTCAACTATCTTTCACTGTGTGGTTTGTCTGTGATGCAACTTGTAAACTCATTGTCATGACTACATTTCTCCATTCGACTTTCGTATCAACTTAAATATGGTTAAAGAAGTTCTTTTTACAAAACAATCATCGCAACAATGTCTGTTCCTCGTTCAATATTCAAAACTTTGTTGCAACGAGACTTGAAACTTATCAACTAGATTAAAACTTTAGATATAACAATGTGTACTTCCATAAGAATCGTCGCGATTGGACTGAGATCTATTCAATTAATTTTATTAAAGCTTCAGTTTTTATTGCGTACTCTGGCTGGATAAGACTTTATATAAAAAAGTTTGAATTTTTTTAGTAATTCTAGCAAATTCTTACCAATTGGTTGCCAAGATTTTAATTTATCAGGCTCTGTCACTCGCTTTTTGGAAACCATTTTACTATGTAAGATAACTTTTTCATCATCATCTTCATAGTCATTTCACCTTCATTCTATTTATATTAAAACTTTTTTTATCACAGGCCACATCGTTTTTGATTATTATATTCGTAATTGGAAAGCACTCGAAAAAGAAGCAAAGTTGCTTTTGCGGGTGATTCTAGACGCGACCAGGAAAGTGAACGGACTGATGTTAACTTGAAGGAGAATGCACTGCTGAGCCTCCGGTACTCCGACTTACTTGAGAGAGTCGCCGCACTGCAGACCTTGCAGCACTCCGCCTAGTCACTGTTCTACTGAGCTCCCGGTCACCCAACGTGTGTGTTTACGTGTGCTATTAGGGACTATAAGTTTTTTTTATCCATGCTATAGAAGTTGTCTGTTTGTGTTCGTGTGTTTTCCTTGTTATCCGGCTAGGGGTAGGTAGGATCCCTTAGTATTCAACCTTCTTCATAACTGGTGTAGCACACATGTCTCTAGCTCAGGAGATCCTGAGGCCGGCTGCTACATTACAACTATAATCCGCTAGGGAATGATTATTAAATTAATTAATTAAATCCAAACTCTTTTGCAACGCGCTATATTAGAAAGTTTCTTGAAACAGACACAAATCTCACATGCACAAATACCCAGACCAGAAACAAACATAAGTAGGCACAAAAAATGCAGAGTATAGAAAGACAAGCGCAGCGTCAATTACAAATTACAATAAAAGTTGTCTAAAAGACCATTAAGACCGGTCAGTGACGTATTGTGACAGTATATAACAAAGTCAAGCTGCCTCCGCCGCGCCATTCGTACCGCATTGTGTTGGAACAAGTTTTCCAATTTCCCCGTCTCATCGGCTGCCGTAAATCTTCAGATTACAAAAGTTTGAAAGGTACTCGTATGAGCCGGAAATAACAGTTTTGTTAATTTCTACGAGATAAAAATAAAACTCTTTATCACATATCATTTGACGTTCATTTACGCTTACGAACTTTAAAAGTCGATCAGACTTGAAACTTGTTCTTATACAATTAATATCTTACGCACAAGATCTATGAACAGTGACTACACAACAGTGGCGAAGGGTGAATTTTCTTAAAAGGGACGCCGCTGGACCAAAAAATGCTTACCTTGCTAAAGTGTGATACGTGAATTCCAGTAACTACTCGTATAGCTGTGGCCCTGTGGCTGACTTCGAAACCTTGTACAGATGAATTGGCTTTAGCTCACTTTCACTATACATGTAAGCACTGATACATAAAAACAGTGTCTTGCAAGTATAATAAAAGTGGCTTTGAGAAAAGCCGTTTGGGGATGGTTATGAGAAGCATGTTGCAATGAAGTGTGATGAAATCAAGATAGAAAATACCCTCCTCTATATCTATCATACATCATCATCTGCCTAGCCTTTTCCCAACTATGTTGGGGTCGGCTTCCAGTCGAACCGGATGCAGCTGAATATCAGTATTTTACATGGAGCGACTGCCTATCAGACCTCCACAACCCAGTAACTGGGTAATACGATACTCTTGGTAAGACTGGTTGTCAGACTTTCTGGCTTCTGACCAACAGTAACGACTGCCAAAGATCCACAAATGACAGCCGGGATCAACGGCTTTACGTGCTTTCCGAGGCACGGAGGAAACTCGCTATGGTAAATGGTCACCCATCCACAGATCAACCTCGGCAAGCGTGGCTTAACCCGGGAGATCGGTCTATGCGGCTGTAATTATTTAGCCACGAGCTCTTCCTCTATATCTATCATACATGTATTGAAAATAACTCATAAGTAAATAAAAACCATTCAAAGTCACAACTTACTAAAAAAATAAATAAAGTGCAACTTTAATTTTTACAACTTATACGCATAATATACGCTTCTTACATGCTTAATCAAACAAAACCATGCATACATGCAAATAGTAATTATGATCTGATGCGAAAATCGAACTCACAATATTTCGCGCAGCGGCGAATTGTGACAACACTTAGGTCGTTAAAATTATATGAAAAAGATGAAATAAAATATGTATCTACTTTACTGTTACTACACAATATATTGTGTTGCTACACAATAGTATTAGGACTTGTTGTACAAACTAAAAGACAATTCAATCCATGGTTCGGTTTATCAAAGGTAAAATATTGTAAAAATGTAGTGTGTTAGTGAATAATTGCAAACAGATGATTTGTTCAATAAACTCAAAGCATCAGAGCTTTATAATAATTATTTTATGCTGAACAAGACATTACTTCTTTCAAAACATTATTTCAGACTATCTGTAAATATACCCAAGAAGTGTATTCACAAATTCCGAACATCAAAAACATCACGAAAAGGTTATCTCGTTAATAATGTATTCTGAAAGATGTACAGAACGAGAAACAGACACAAGTCACGAACCAAACGCAATGACATGTATATTCATCACGTACTCTCGTTTACCGACGCCGACGGTACAGCGAAGCTCACGTGTTCGTCTCCGTTACCAAAAGTAAGACGCGATCTATGTGTACAGTCGCGGACTTGAAACGTTTACCACCCCAAGGCGCTATCTCCACGAGCGATTGAATCGCGGCGATATTCTCGCCGTGCCATCAAATTCAATACTAACTATCGCCGTGATAACATCGCCGTGTGTAGAGATGTTCTAAGAGAGTGTATAGAAATACGTGGCACAACGATAATATCGCCGTGATTCTCTCGCTCGTGGAGACGGCCCCTAAGGTCTACAATTGCTTGCACATAACTTTTTCATAAGGTCGCTCGATCGCTCGCAAAGAATTTTTTTCTTAATTGACATATAAAGGTTAATTTGAAGAGGATTTATACTAGGTAGCATAGAAAAAGAAATCAATCTATTTAGTAAATTCCATCAAATTCGCTCTATACAACTTTTGAATATACCTTAGAATAAGTACTAAAGCATAGAAGCCGCCTCAGTACTTGAAAAACGTACAGGGGCATCTGTCAAATAAGAGCAATTTCGAGATTTTGAGCCAAAGCCTAGCTACCAAATTAAATTGCCCGCCACTAGTACCCCCTGTCAGACGGCAACGACATTTTAAATTTTGTCGTACAATACTTGTGTCAGTGGCGCGGTGATTTGAAAAAATATTTTAGTCTAGAATTTATATTTAATTAATTGTGTTTTGTATATGTGCACATTGTTCTTATAAATAAGAGTGTGCGCTACGTCCTGAATAGTAAAAAAATGTAAATCTCGCAAGGGATGTACAAAAAATCAAAGTGAAAATATCAGTTTCCACAAGTACGTAGTATTTTTATGTTTATTCATAGATTTTCCTTTAGATATATTTCATTATACATTAAATAAGTAAAAGTAAGACATTACCTTTTAGAAGAAGTAAAATAAATAAGTATAAACTATCTAAATCTTATCTATTTATCAATATGAATATTCGCCAAAGAAATTATTAAAGGGGTGCGAAAATTGTATCGATAAATCTATCGACAACGTGATTTTTGTGTTAGGTTTAATTAATTAGGTATTTGTACTTTTTTTTTTCATTTAAGTTTCCCTGTGACGAATATTTTCGAAATAAATTGATTGCCGTGGTAGCTCACGAAATTGGTTGGGTTCCAAGAAAGCACCACAGAATTTGCTCCAGCCATTTCACTTTATCTTCTTTTACTCGTTCTGGCAAATGGCGGAGACTGAAGGAGGACTCTATACCAACATTATACCTTCAATCTAAATTTAAAAGCCTAAGTTCTTATTGAATTGCATGTCTACAGGAAATAAAAGAATTCGAGTAATTTCTTTAAAAAAAATTGGGACAGATTAACCCCGCACTGGATTTAGCTTGATTGAAAATAAAAAAATAAAAATCTTTTTTTTCTTGCAACATTACGTTCGACATCTTCTTTCGGCCATTCATACAATAGACTATTTCAGATAATATTTCATTGTCTTGTTTATCTTTCAAATAAATGCTGTTAATACAGTCGTAATCTTCAAGCCTGATAGATTAGGAGAACAGTGAATCTAAACAAAATTAACGTAGGTATTAAATAAACGATGATTAACTTACTTCTCAATCAGTTTGCATTTGGTGCCACTAAATTTTACACCTCTTTACCGTAATTATCTTTAAAATCTTGTATTTTTAGGGATGCCGTTTTTTTATAGATAGAGTGATTCAAGAGGAAGGTTTTAAGCTATTAAACGTACACGTGCGAAGCCGGGGCAGGTCGCTAGTTATATATAAAACAATCATTATTTTATTTAAAATTTCCAGCGCCTCGAAATAGACAACTTACCTGAGACCACGTGGCGCCGTTCTAGTGACAGAAAAAAACGTGCATGTCCAAGTACATTACAAGGAATACTCAATAATAATGTATTTAACTTTTGTGAAGCTTTTAGTAATTGTAAATTAAATAATAGACATTTATACTTAAACGATGACTTTATTTATTGATAGCGATAATAACAGGACCAGTCGAAATGATGATGCTCGGGAGAGGCCTACGTCCAGCAGTGGGCATCTTTCGGCTGAATAATAATGATATTATGACTTTACTTTTGTCATTATAACTTTCTAAGAAGTAAGTATTTAAATGTACTATGGCAATATCCGGCATGGCTGTTATTTGGTTAACACAATCATAGTCACCTTCTTTCGGTCTTACAATACCACTTCAGATATTTCGTAATAAACATTATACGATGACTTTATTTTATCGATAGCTATAGTCTAATAGTGTGAATACCCTCATCCCTAGTCTCTGTACAAAAGGTTACAAAATTAACGTTTACGGCCTGTCAAAAGTTTATCTTTCCCGCTCTGACAACAGCGAATCCGCCATATGAGTAAATAGCATGGCTATATTTTGATTCGTTTATGCTAAGTAGCGCTCCTTCTATGCTTTAGTACTTATTCTAAGGAATATACACACATACATAGGACATACATAGGAGTTCATAACATCAAAAAGTGGTTAATAGCCTTTTTGCTAGAATCACAATTATAAAAATGAATACTTATTTAAGTTGATATGACATCTTAAACCTTATTTCGCACAGTGTGAAAAGGAATCGAATTCGAAGTCTGTTAAACATTTCAAGTCCGCGGCTGTACATCGTGCACACACAGTTCTTTGATAGCGGGTATCGTGGTAGAGCCTCCGATCACGCCACCCATTCTAGACTAAAAAGGGCAATTCAGACTACGCTATACTATTTCGCTATATTTTAAAGCATATTGCATCATAAGCTATAACTATACAGCAGATGTTCACATTATACGCTATATCGCAAGCCAGTCTGCTATGAATAGCAAGTTATTTGAAGGCAATCCATCGGGCGACGGACGGAGTAGAAGTGAGACGGGGTGGGGACCGGAGAATCGTACGATATAGCCCTGAGAATCGCTCAAATTTATCGCGTATAGCAAGCTTTATAGAATAGCGTTGAGTGAACGTGTCCATATAAAATGAATGCTGAGCGATATTGATGTGCTATACAATCTTTGCTATGAGCTATACAACGTTATTTTTAGTATATACAAAAACCGAGACACCCCAACAAGATTTTCATCATAACTGCCTGAACATGTGTTTTTTTTTTAATAAATCTCCAAGTTACACCTTAATTTATGTCGCGTTAAGTTCCCTAGTAGAGTGTGAAATGCCTGAGATGTGCTATGCAGGGGTTGTCTAATACACGGAAACTGACTGAGCGGACCACCTCAAACCTCAAGGTGTCTATTCCCGTCAACTGTTATGGGTAGAAACCTACTGAAACAAAATTGAAATTTAAGAAGAAAAAAAACGTGGTGTAAAAAATATGTTAATGGATTCTCCTAGTGATTCTGAACAAACTAGTTTCAGGTTTAGTATATACTAAAACTAAGCTTGTATATTAAAGCGTAGTCTAAACTGCGAATCACAGATATTTTTGGTATCAGAAACACTGAACTACTATGTATTATGCTCAAATCTCATAAAAATTATCGTAAATAGAGCTTATTGTGACCTCAGGATTATGCGGCGAGCATCATTACAATTTACAAATTGGCTTAAGATGCGCTAATAGTCGGTAAAGCTCTGAAAGTACTTCATAATAACCCACCACGAAAAGGTCAAGGAGATTATAAAAAAACAATTTCCTGAAGGTGTCCCAGATAGGTGACAAGAAATAATTACTGAGCGTAGACGTGGCATACTGGCCGTGCATGCTAAACAGAGCTGTATCGACCACGGAGATCTTTAGTTGATGCTTAGGCTCACTCAACACAACCATGTCTAGATATACCTTCTAAACGATAGTAGATCGTTTTATCTAAGATTCAAAATTATCAGCTTATAGCAAGCAAACTCCGGCCTAAAATAATCTTCTCTCAAAAGAAGCGAGGTAAGTACCGTGGGTATCCAAATACAAGGTCAGAAAAGGGGTACTAATCTAAAATGGTGTTAAAGTACCCATAATAAAGAGTAATTTTTGTTCTACCACTTTGACCAAAAGTCAATAGTTTAAGAAAAATTGTTTCTATTATTTTTGGCCCCTAAGATACAGGTTACACCTAGTTTAGGGGTCAACGTCGAAATTTCTGTAAAAAAATTATTAGTTACAAGTTAAGCATTATGTATTACTTATCGTTAGCACGAATGTAACAAAGAACTGAATTAATTATTATTATTATTATTCACAAATTACATAAAAAATATGCTAAAATCCATCTATCCTCAGCTATGATCAGCTGTGTTTACATTTTAATGGAAATGGAAATAGAAGCTCCACTTTCTGAATTCGTAACCACCGAAGGGCCGTTGAATTTTTGAAAAAACTAAGATAAACATTATTTTAAATGGAAATAAAAATCACGGTATACCGCCGTTTGCCCGATTTTTATTTGCCCTAATATCATTTGCCATTATAGTCAACAGCCATAATATTATATGACGTAATATTCATTTGCCCTACTCTTATTTGCCATATTAGTCACGTGCTAGGAGCTTTGTTTCCCATAAAGTCACTTACCATAACGTCATTTGTCATAATCATTGTAAGCCCTAATTATCACATGCCATAATTATCATATGCCATAACATCATTTGGCATCGACATTGGGTGTGTAACGGTTGTTATATCAGGAGAAACTGGATGCAATCGGGACTTTAGGGCATCCCGACTCGGATAGGTTAGGTTAGAAGGGGATGGCGGGGTCGTTTGAGCGAGCGAAGCGAGCGAATAGACCCCGCCATACCCTTCGTGGTTATTTTTTTATAAACCACCCAGAAGTAGTTTGGTTATCATGTGTAATGATTATTATGGCCTTTAAATATTTGTCTAATAATTATTACGGCATTTAAATATTATGTCTAATAATCATTATGGCGTTTAAATATTATGTCTAATAATTATTATGGCAATTAAAAACATGAAAAACAATACGTATGGCACTCGTATCTTATGGTATCTAAGTTTCGGGCAATTAAAAGTATGTCATGTCTTTTAGGGCAAACAAAACGTTCGGGCAAACGAAATTCGGGTAAATGAAATTCGGGAATATGATGATTATGGTATATAATCTTCGGGTAAACAATAGACAACCAAAAATCACACTTGCTTTAAAACCGTTATCAGTGATACTTTAAGTGACCTGTGGATTAGTACCCCCTTTCCGACTTACCTTGTATAGTCCATTCAGAGCACTGAATTTACTTTCTGAATGCTAACTTTAAATGGTCGGATTGTTTCTACTAAGAATAATAAATCTAGTTACCACTTAAGGCTTAAGCACTAGACTGAAAAAGCAATGACTGTTTGAAACTTTTATGCTACGAGTAGCTACGTATTGGTAGGTAGGTACGGCTAATTCAGCAAAGCCAAAATGTGCACAAACGTTAAATAAAAGGCTGCTACTTAAACATTAACCTTTCCCTACATCTGAGAGCTCTCTCCGGCTGTACATATTCCGCAGCGCGCCGGCGACGAACAAAACGAAGCATGTTCATTAAAACCAGGGCTGCCACACACGGCTTGTTGCTATCAGGCTTTTAATACGTGTGTACCAAGCAAAAATAAAAAGAGAAACGAGAAATCCGTATCATTTTTGTGTTTTTCTGTCTTTTAGGCATGATTTAAATCTAAAATAGATTAAGTATAAACACAATTTACATTTAAAATGGGAAAGACAGTTTGTGTTTGAACATCTTAATATTTAGCATGCATTTAACTTTTTGTTATGAAATAAGATCCAAGCAGATTTCATGAACTATTTCTCCAGGGCTAAAAAATCATGAACTACGCAAATGAAGCTGCGCGCAAAAGTTTTCATGCCAGATTTAAACACTCATTAGCTACTAAGTACAATTACATGATGATAAAAAAAACACACGTGGTCGCTTTGT
Organism: Amphipyra tragopoginis; assembly: GCA_905220435.1. Lineage (NCBI taxonomy): Eukaryota > Metazoa > Arthropoda > Insecta > Lepidoptera > Noctuidae > Amphipyra > Amphipyra tragopoginis. Next base: position 27,421,847 of record HG992006.1, on the reverse strand, counting down.
CCAATTTGGGGCAAAGTGCCCGACTTAATGAATAGCGGTACACTTTCGTCCCAGTGGCAACCCTAATTACAGCAGTAGCTAATTCATTAGCCGACTCGTTGTGGAATTAAAGTCGCTTAATGTTCACGTTGATGAACTATAACGTACTCCATACATGTTGTATTTTCATTCATGAAAATAATATTAAAACATTAATGACATTTTATTAAACTTAAAATATTTATTTAAATATTTATAAACTTACGAGTGCTGACAGTACTTTTAACCTACCAACAATCGGGGGCGATTTGGGGTATTTAATTTAAGGGGCGAGTAGATACACTTACACAATTAGGGGCAAGATCCAAGGGGCGAGCGGAGCCTACACCCAAATATCAATAAGTTGTTTTCAGAATGCCAAAAAGCATGGAAACGGTCGTAAAACAATTTAAGTTGCAACAGAAATTGAACCAAATATAATAATAGTTCCTAATCCCGAAGTACGTTAATTCTACATTTATAAAATGGCTTTTGGAATGGAATTCCATTTCCACTTCACTGTCATCTGAGAGCGTGCCCAGAAGACTGGCAGCGTTGCCACGCTGGATGGCAACGCTAATTCTTTGGCCATAGAATGCTTGCTAAATTTTGTACAAAAAAAAACTGTCAATAAGTAATTTTCAGAACGTGTTTCCCACACACACATGTGTAATCTCGTGCCGTCCAGGTTTTGAACCTGTCAAGTTCACCTGCTCGCGATAAACCCTGCGTATACAGATGTAATGATCTAACGGTCGACGGACAATGTAATGACAATTTAACTAACTGGTCAAAATACTCCAGGCCATTTTCGGCCACTAGTCTACAAACCCGACGAGGTAACGAACGTATGTTCACGGTTATTGTAGTTATGTATGATGGAATTCATTTCTCTAAGCAGCATAAACAGACAGCCTCGCTTCGTTTCTCTCTCCTCGCATGATGCAAGCTTCCGGAACACGTGACAGCTAAGAGATAACGATGTTCAAGTAATAATAGCAAAAGAGCAAAGTACAGACACACAAAGGTACGTAGAAGTGCAGCGATTCGTACACACCCCCGAGCGACGCCGGGCGCGCTTGTTAGTATTCCAACAGTATTGAGTTTCAAAATGAAAGGGGCGCAAAGCAAATCAAAGGGGACGATCATTTTATGGCACAATTTTGTCGTAATTTGAACACTACAATTTTACAATTTAAACAACGGAAAATGTTGAAACTAATTTTGTTTGTTTTTTACAGTGAATGCTGAAACTTGACTACAATGTTGTGGGCCCCTGCGTTGACGATACAATCACTCGTTCCCTAGAGGTGACTAAAATTACATAGGGATAGATAGCTAAACCCAGTTATGAAATGATAATGCAACCACGAAGATACATCGCCGTCCCCGGGGAACAAAATGATAACAGCTATTATCTTTATTTGAATGTTATGCCATATTTGAAATCTGTGGATCCCAATACATCTTCCCAATTTTTTTCGGGTTCTTTTTGTTGTAATTGTAGAAGTTATAAAATAATGTATTTTTTTTCGAAGTATTGTCAATCGTATAAGGTTACGCGAATAAAATTGACAGAAAAGGTTGATAAAATATTTACATCACTCATCAAATCATAGAAACAATGTTCTCGTATTTGCGATTTCGCGAAATAATACTATGTAGATGTTGTCATTTTATTCTCGTAAAAAGATGTTTACACTTGTCGAGTAACATTGCTTTAGTATATCGTTTGTATAACATCGAGCGAAATTTTACCAGAAGAAAATGTTATACAAGTTACTCATAGTTTTGCTACTTCCCAGTTCCGAACAGAATTCTAAGATAATGTTGCTATATTCATCCTCGCTTGGATGAAACGAGAATAAAATGCCAACGGACAATAATAACATTCAACGCTAATAATAATTAATAACTAATATCTTATTTTGTTAATCATCACTACAAAGTATAAAACAAAGTCGCTTCCCGCTGTCTGTCCGTATGTCTGCTTAGATCTTTAAAACTACGTAACGGATTTTGATGCGGTTTTTTTTAATAGATAGAGTGATCCGAGAGGAAGGTCTTAAGCTATAAAACGTACACATGCGAAAACGGGGCGGGTCGCTAGTATCTTCTAATTGGTAGATCTCATTAATTATTTCCTTAAACTATGACAATACTTAAAAACAGTACATTCATTTCAGTTTTCTAGCCTACTTATGTTTAATAGGTAACTGGCAAGTATTCGTCAAAAATAGGTTTTTATTGTTTCCTGAAAAGTTGAGTTTTTGCGAATGCCATTATATTCCCCGGGGACGGCGACATGTACAGTTTTACTGATTACTAAGAAAGAACGATGTAGTCTTTGAACCTCACTTAGTTTTCTGCCAAAACCATAAATATGAAGTCGATATTCTGCTTCTACTAAAATGCAAGAACACCGCTTAATACTGTTCAAAGTACATATTTATTAGCTAGCACTGTACTTGCCAAGTACAACAATAATATAGATAAGCACGGTTTAGTAGATCGTAACAGTGTATAAGCAGTGATAACTTCTCGTTTACGATCTCGTATTGATCTGTTCTCGAGATGCTGCGGCTGATCCGGTAAGTAAGCAAATAATAATATATCTTATCTTAAAACTACGTCAAAACAAACAGACATTGCATTACCATGGCGTAATAAAATGTATATTTGTCAATATGAAATCCGTTTTTTGGGTTCCGTACCTTAACAAGAAAAACGGAACCTTTATAATATTACCTTTGTCCGTTCGTCTGTCATAGAGGTTTTTATCAAAATCTATGCAACGTAAAGTCTTTTTGAATCTCGGAGACTAAATTGACAGGTACAAACGTCAAACTTGTAAAATTTTGGAACATTATTATCTTATTTGACATTTCGTGCCTGTCAATTCAGTCTCCGAGATTAAAAAACGAACTTTAGGAATTTGTGGCATAATGTTAGGTATTGCAGACGTGCAAATAGACAGAAAGCGATTACAAAAAAAGTTTTATTTTGGGGTTTATTACGAACCGAAGAAAAGGGTAGGATAGGTTTTTTCGACAATGTTATAGATGCTGTTTTTTTATATAAAATAGGTAGGTATACATAGTTTATGTACTTAGTATAAGTTCTTATTAAATAAAAAAACGTTAGTTAGCTAAAGCATATAGTGCAGATAAAATTTTTCCTGAACACTATGTCATTTAGATGTATAGTTTAGGAGCTAGCACAAGTTTATTAATTACGCACAATACAGTAGGTAATTACGGCAGACCAGCGGCCGGCACCTACCACAACCAGAAAACCGTTTCAATCGACCGCGCTGTTGATCCCTCTTGAGGATTGCGGGGAGGTGGGGGGGTTAAGAAAAGTTTAATTTGGTCTATTGACTCACTGTAGCATTGGTACGGAACTCTAATTGGGCGAATCGGGCTCGCTCTTGGCCGATTTTTTTTTACATCACACAAATTGTATTTTTCTTCATAAGTTCGAACTTTGTAGGTACATTGTCCCATCATCGTCGTGAAACTCCTGTCCTTTCCCTTGAAAAACGTTTATGTAATTTATGTAGTCATTTATCACTATCACAAGAAAGCACAGCTCTAACTAATATTATTACAGTTACACATAATATTTCCCTATAAACACAATGTTTTTATCAAGGTGTACCCGTCGCCGAGGCGCCGCTCGCTCAATATTTCAGCTCGCTAGTTAGCTTCACTCAACAACGGGCATTCAAAGGCAACAGAGCTGAAAACTTCGCGATTTGTCGTGTCATACGTAATGGTTTTATGCGCCGTGTGTTTCTAGTTCTGTCTCACACGAACCAGCAGAATAAATGTTATCATTACCTTGTTATCATTACATTATGAACAATTTGCTATCATTAATTTTCGAGACGGTGTGTTTCATAGACGTATAGGCAGTCAGACTCGAGAGAAAAACGAATGTCTTGATTTTTGACAACAATTGTCGTTTTATCTATATCTTATGTCAAATTTGACGATTAGAATAGATACATTTCTCGAATCGACTCGATAAAAGATCCGTGCTCGCGGGGGAGGTTTGGTAATACAGTCAGACATTTCTCTTCTTTTTCAAAATTATAGACGTTCGTTTTTCTCTCGAGTCTATCTAACACTTAGAATAAGTACTAAAGCATAGAAGGAGCGCTACTTAGCATAAACGAATCAAAATATAGCCATGCTATTTACTCATATGGCGGACTCGCTGTTGTCAGAGCGGGAAAGATACACTTTTGACAGGCCGTAAAAATTAATTTTGTAACCTTTTGTACAGAGACTAGGGATGAGGGTATTCACACTATTAGACTATAGCTATCGATAAAATAAAGTCATCGTATAATGTATATTACGAAATATCTGAAGTGGTATTGTAAGACCGAAAGAAGGTGACTATGATTGTGTTAACCAAATAACAGCCATGCCGGATATTGCCATAGTACATTTAAATACTTACTTCTTAGAAAGTTATAATGACAAAAGTAAAGTCATAATATCATTATTATTCAGCCGAAAGATGCCCACTGCTGGACGTAGGCCTCTCCCGAGCATCATCATTTCGACTGGTCCTGTTATTATCGCTATCAATAAATAAAGTCATCGTTTAAGTATAAATGTCTATTATTTAATTTGCAATTACTAAAAGCTTCACAAAAGTTAAATACATTATTATTGAGTATTCCTTGTAATGTACTTGGACATGCACGTTTTTTTCTGTCACTAGAACGGCGCCACGTGGTCTCAGGTAAGTTGTCTATTTCGAGGCGCTGGAAATTTTAAACAAAATAATGATTGTTTTATATATAACTAGCGACCCGCCCCGGCTTCGCACGTGTACGTTTAATAGCTTAAAACCTTCCTCTTGAATCACTCTATCTATAAAAAAACGGCATCCCTAAAAATACAAGATTTTAAAGATAATTACGGTAAAGAGGTGTAAAATTTAGTGGCACCAAATGCAAACTGATTGAGAAGTAAGTTAATCATCGTTTATTTAATACCTACGTTAATTTTGTTTAGATTCACTGTTCTCCTAATCTATCAGGCTTGAAGATTACGACTGTATTAACAGCATTTATTTGAAAGATAAACAAGACAATGAAATATTATCTGAAATAGTCTATTGTATGAATGGCCGAAAGAAGATGTCGAACGTAATGTTGCAAGAAAAAAAAGATTTTTATTTTTTTATTTTCAATCAAGCTAAATCCAGTGCGGGGTTAATCTGTCCCAATTTTTTTTAAAGAAATTACTCGAATTCTTTTATTTCCTGTAGACATGCAATTCAATAAGAACTTAGGCTTTTAAATTTAGATTGAAGGTATAATGTTGGTATAGAGTCCTCCTTCAGTCTCCGCCATTTGCCAGAACGAGTAAAAGAAGATAAAGTGAAATGGCTGCAGCAAATTCTGTGGTGCTTTCTTGGAACCCAACCAATTTCGTGAGCTACCACGGCAATCAATTTATTTCGAAAATATTCGTCACAGGGAAACTTAAATGAAAAAAAAAAGTATAAATAGGTACCTAATTAATTAAACCTAACACAAAAATCACGTTGTCGATAGATTTATCGATACAATTTTCGCACCCCTTTAATAATTTCTTTGGCGAATATTCATATTGATAAATAGATAAGATTTAGATAGTTTATACTTATTTATTTTACTTCTTCTAAAAGGTAATGTCTTACTTTTACTTATTTAATGTATAATGAAATATATTTAAAGGAAAATCTATGAATAAACATAAAAATACTACGTACTTGTGGAAACTGATATTTTCACTTTGATTTTTTGTACATCCCTTGCGAGATTTACATTTTTTTACTATTCAGGACGTAGCGCACACTCTTATTTATAAGAACAATGTGCACATATACAAAACACAATTAATTAAATATAAATTCTAGACTAAAATATTTTTTCAAATCACCGCGCCACTGACACAAGTATTATACGACAAAATTTAAAATGTTGTTGCCGTCTGACAGGGGGTACTAGTGGCGGGCAATTTAATTTGGTAGCTAGGCTTTGGCTCAAAATCTCGAAATTGCTCTTATTTGACAGATGCCCCTGTACGTTTTTCAAGTAGGTACTGAGGCGGCTTCTATGCTTTAGTACTTATTCTAAGATCTAACAACTGTTGTCGTTTTATCTATATCTTATGTCAAATTTGACGTTTAGAATAGATAAATTTCTCGAATCGACTCGATAAAAGATCCGTGCTCGCACCGCTCCTCAGATATTTTGAAAATCAGTTCGTTTCTCTATGCAATAGACATCGTATAGCCCTTTTTCCAAAATAAAATGATCACAAACTAAAAACACATGTTTATCAACAACATTTGCCAAAAATTTATTATGAGACATTTGAATATATTGAATAACAAAAGAAGCAACCTTTAACTAAGTTATGTGTGAGTCAGCCGTAATATATGAAAGCTGAAAACACAGTTAGTTGAAACAAAGCACCAACTTATAAGTACGTAGATAAATAGTGTGGCTAGCGTTCACCTCGGGGCCAAGTGGGTTAATGCTCCAAACATTCTCAGAGTTCCATAACAAAAACATAAAAACGGAACCGTACTGGTGACACTTGTTATTCGTCCGTCTTTGTGTCGCCAATTCGCCATATCCATTTTGTAATCTATCACTTCAAAAGGGATATTAGACTATCATTATATCTAGGATTATATCTCTTAGGTATATGACCTCTAGTCATATCTGTGAATAAAGAAATTATTCATATGTCTATACTACATTGTCATATATCTATGACTCATAAATCAATAATCCTAGATATACGGGTGTTAACGAATTCGTTTAATTCCTTAAAACCACATGATCTAATACTGATGTAGACAGGCCCCGCACGGGATTCAGATTGATTAAAAATAAAAAAATAAAATTATTATTTTTTCATGCGGCTTTGTTACCGATCGTATCTAAACCACTTAATAAGGATTCAGTAAAAAAACAAGAAAACATTTTTTTGCAAAGAAAATGTTTTATTTTTGTGAATATTTCGATGCCATGCATAAATTAATGAAAGCACGGCGACACGGCTGGCAGGCACGACTAATGCGATATCGCTCTTTGCTGTCTGATAACCCAAGACTCTAAAATGACTCAGAAATAGAAAACAAAGATTTTTTTTCAGTTGATTTTCAAAAATTCCCATTTAGGGTTAATCTGTGTCATCAGTAGATCACGTGGTTTGAAGGAATTACACGAATTCGTTAACACCCTGTATGATAGTGTAATATACCCCTAACTCATTTATAAAAAATAAGTAGAATTACTTAGTTCTCTTTGAACGTCAACGTTATATAATTTAGAAGACAGCCCCAAAAAGCGCCCTCCCTTCATCGCTTCCTAGTGTTTTTGCTGTGACGAAGAAACGGCGCAACAAACTGAGCAACACAGATCGGTTTGTCAAGTGAATAAATTAGACTATCACCATTCTTTAGAAATCAGCTGTTATATAGAAACATTTACATACATGGAGTTGGCAAATAGTCCTATTTCTTGATGAGGACAACGGAACCACGCGCAACACAAACTCACACTTGACCACTTCTTATATTATTCGAAAACTTGCATACATTTGGTTATTGTTGTGGCTCTCGTTGTTATTATGCGAACAATATCGTCAGAATAGAATGGGTAGAGATTTTACAATCAACTTATTTCAATGGAAAAGTATGAAACTTGACTGATGTGTTATCGGTAGCGGGTAGCACTGGGCAATGTTGACAAGAGAGGGTAGTCGTCGATATGGATCGGCCCACCCGAGGTTATAAAGGCGGTGGTCATTCGACGAAGCGAGAGCATTCCGTGTTGAACAGCTGAAGAAGTCTGACCTTTTATATCTGATTAGCTTGTCCTTATTTTATGATCTTGTAATAATTGTGTAAAGTAATATACTGTGATCTAGTTAATGTTACTAATATTAACCCAAATACAAGTACTCTCAGTGGTGGAGAGTCTATGTTGGTTTTATTTACTGTGTTTACCTTGCTCGCAATCCTGACATACCGATATTAGCTAAAACTGTAATGATAGAATCACCCCTGAACGATTATATTGTTGTGTCATTTACATCAGAAGTGGAACAAGAAAAAACCAGTCCACATTATGATTGTATACCCACATGTAAATTATTTGCTTTGTAAAAATCCCCTGTAGACGGACTGACAAAAACTTGATTATTAGATTGATATTACAATGGTGAGAAATGTGAGAATGAGAAAATGTGATAAATCCGGTGAGTCACAACCATTTTATTATGTGTGAAGGAATTTTGAGGAAGGAAATATAATATGAGAGGTTATTTATTCGTGTAAAATAAATATTAAATGATATCTTTGCTTATTCATGTAAAATAAAAGAGATGTTATCTGTATTTATTCGTGTAAAATAAATGAGATGATATCTGTGTTTATTCGTATAAAATAAATATGATGGTATCTGTATTTATTCGTGGAAAATAAATACGGCATCTGTATTTATTCGTGTAGGAAAATACATTGCAAGTCGTATTAGAGTTTGTGGTGAGATGCAACCAGGGTTGATCTTTGGCACCGCCCGGTTTGGCCAGCCGGGGTTGGCCAAAGGCTTCGCCTGGGGAAAGCTGAAACTTTAACATGACGAAGCAATTGTTATAGGGCTGGAACCAAGGCGGGATATGCCATGATATGGCTAGATCCAAGGCGGGTGATGCCATGTTGATAAAGCAGGATCCCAGGCGGGTGATGCCAAATGAGTTGGCTAAATCCAAGGCGGGTGATGCTATTAATTGATAAATGAAAATGCAGTGAAAATGAGATTCTGTTTTGAATTAATGTTTTGAAAAAGTTTTGAAAATATTGATATTTGTTTTTATTGGTTTTGTTATAATTCTTGTTGTAGAATGGTGCAAAATAGTTTATTGAAATTAAAAAGTAGTTTGTTATTATCACTCTTATGGTTTAAAATGTATTTTTTGTAGACGAAAACAGGAAATTGTATTTATTATTGACGATAATTACTATGATGACTTCCGTTAAAGATTAATTTGTCAAATTTATTTTTAAATAAGAAATAATTTGACTTATTTTCGTTAAAGATGTGTTTAATATGTATTGTATTGTTGTAAAAAGGTTGTATTATTAGCACATTATTGAAATGTTATGTAAATTTACAACATCATGTCAGTTTTGTAATATGAGTTTGTGAATAATTGAGATAATAATAATAATAATAAGGTTATCAGTCCACCTAACACCCCTTCCCATAGACCAGACATTTTTCACCACATTTTGCAATAGTCTTGCACCCACCTGGGACGGTCCATGACTGTACTCCAATAGTGCAGCCGTGGATAGTCCCCGGTTGGTGCCCCACCCCATTTTAGATTAAAGTTCTCAAAGGGGCCTCTGCGCGTTGGACCTGTGTCCCCGTGTATGCCTTCCAAAGGACCGGACATCTTCCGCAAGGAAGATGAGCCGTGACTGAAAAGAGATACAAAGATAATAATAATAATGTTTATTTCCAAATCTTGTACACTTTCCAGTAAAAGTCACACAGGGGCCTCCTTTTAAGTAAAGAATATACCTGTGCTAGGAGGCCCCGTTCTTAAATATGAAATTATAGAGTGTACCAAAAGAAGAAGAAGAAGATAGAATTTAAACAAGAAACAAAACAAATATAAAATTAACAAGAAAAAAAAACTTAGAGATATTGTCTAAATTAGTGTGTGTTTGAGTGTGTGTGTGCATGTGTGTAAGTGTATGTGGGTGTGGGTGCGTGTGTGAATCTTATCAACTTATAATGACGATGCTTGCAGCAATAATTCAATGTCATCATAGGTCTTCAGTTTTAGCCATTGAACTATTGCCTGTTTGCAGTTTTTAGTACTCATGGGATAGATGTTAATTATGTTATTTATTTTATTATATAGGGTAGCGGAATTTGTATTGAATTGTATTGTATTGAGATAATATCATAAGTGTTTATAATTATGTAGGTACTATGATACTGTGAATAATGATTATAAGATATTTAACCATGAAACATTTAGGATGTTTGTTTTATGATTTTGTGAAGAATTGAGATATTTAAGAATGTAGGATTTTGTGAATAATAATGAGATATTGAATCGTGAATTATTTTAAGGGTTGATACGTACTATGAGTTTGAAGTGTTTATATGCTGGTAAAATGAATTGTGAATAATTGAGATTTATAATCATGGAATATTTTAAGTGTTAAAAATGTTTTATGAGTTTGTAAATTATTGAGATATTATGTTATGATTTTGTGAATAATTATGAGATTTTTACGAATGAAATATTTTAAGTGTTTATGTATTATGGCTTTGTGAATCGTTGAAATATTTAACCAAGAAATATTTTAAGTGTTTATGTATTATGAATTTGTGAAAAACTATAATGAGATATTTAGCCCTGAAAAATATTGTAAATGTATTTAAATGATTTTATGAATTTGTGTATGATGAGATTGTGTGTTTATGTACCTATTATGATTTATTGAATAACTAAAATTTGATGTTTAACCAAAGTAGAACTGTCTAATAGGCATCTGAGATAGTATTTTATGAAAATGTGAAAATGTTGGAAATCTAATGTGTGGATGTTTGTAAGATTTTGATACGAGAAGTTATGAACGAATATATGTAGAACTAGGTTGATACTGAATGAATATCAACTAGTTCAAGCCACGGGTGATGAGCTTGTTGGCCGTCGATGGGATAACAAGCTCTGATCGATTCAAACATTCTTTGGATGCTTTTCATTTTACTTTGGTCAAAGACATGAGTAACATGACGAGGTCAAAGATGAGTGATCAGGTGTGGCCGAGATGTGTACTGTATTATTTGTTTCTGTTTAAGGTCCGAAGGTGTCACTGAAGTTAGGCCTTGATGCACAATCTTGACGATGGGGTTGATGGTGCGTCAACCACCAACCACCAACACACGAGGACGTGTGTTTTGCAGGAGGGCCGTGTTATCGGTAGCGGGTAGCACTGGGCAATGTTGACAAGAGAGGGTAGTCGTCGATATGGATCGGCCCACCCGAGGTTATAAAGGCGGTGGTCATTCGACGAAGCGAGAGCATTCCGTGTTGAACAGCTGAAGAAGTCTGACCTTTTATATCTGATTAGCTTGTCCTTATTTTATGATCTTGTAATAATTGTGTAAAGTAATATACTGTGATCTAGTTAATGTTACTAATATTAACCCAAATACAAGTACTCTCAGTGGTGGAGAGTCTATGTTGGTTTTATTTACTGTGTTTACCTTGCTCGCAATCCTGACATACCGATATTAGCTAAAACTGTAATGATAGAATCACCCCTGAACGATTATATTGTTGTGTCATTTACAGATGTAATTTATTTAAATAAAATACAAGCTCATTTCAGTTGAGTGGTTCTAATATACGGGTACCCTACACAAAATTTAAATAAGTAAACACTTGTTTACTACAAGAACCTGGCTATAAGAAAAACTCAAACTTTAAATATAAACTAGCCACGTAATAAATCAGTCTGACTGTGCACTTGCTTTGAAAATAAAACCATGTACTTTTAAGCGCAGCGGACCCTTACAACAGAACGTTGCTTAGGTGTAGAAAAGCTGCGTTAACAAACCTAGATACGAAAGCTCGTACATATAGCATAAGGTAAGTTGGAGTCTACTGCAACTTAATGTTCTGAGTCTAGTTCCTTATCTATACATATAAAAGGAGAAGCTGACTGACTGACTGACTGATCTATCAACGCACAGCCTAAACCGCTGGGGTTAGAAACTTGAAATTTTGACAGTAGGTTCCTTTTGTAACGTAGGCATCCACTAAGAAGGGATTTTTCTAAATTCAACCCCTAAGGGAGTTAAAGTTTGTATGGAAAATCGTCACTTAATGGGTTCAAAATTTCAAGCAAGCGAAGCTGCGGGCGAAAGCTAGTTACTAAATAATTACCACTACTACCTCATATATGTGTTAATTATTATATGTTTTCCTTTTTTATGTTTAAAGATAAATATAAGTTTAATTAATATAATATTTTTATTGTGAAAGTTCCTATTCTACTGCAATACTACTAGTTTTAAGTTATCTTGCTGCGCCCTAATAGGGCCATGTACTCAATAGTTTTAAGCCTAGCTGTAACATAATTGTGTACATTGCGCATTAAATAAATATACTACTTTTTTATTGTTTTTTTTTCGAGACCTTCGCAGTACTGGCAAACACGAATTAAGTCTTCAAAATTGTATGGACAGCCTCACCTTTATAGAGGCTATAATTAATGTAGGATAGATCACATGAATTTCAATTGAATCAATACATCCGAATTAATCTCAATACGGTCGATACTTACTGTGAACCGCTTTAATATCTAGGTAATTCAGTCCCAGTCACGAATCTATTGTGCGTCTACCTAAATACTTAGTCCCTTACAACAAATAAACTAATATTAAGGTAACTTCGCGGACCATTGAATGCTTTACACTGTATCCGTACTCTCAATGTAGAAGATTCTGCGCAATGGTTAGCTTACATATCTTACGATCGAGAGTATCCAGTTGGTTTTATTACAAGTACTATGTAAATGAGTGTCTTCCATCGAAGTCTACAAACGACTATTGTGATCCAATGAGTCCCGAATTAAGGATAATCGTCATTCATTGTATAGTTCATAGTACCGGGCTATGAGGAGTTAGGAAAATTATATTTCGACTCCAGAAATCGCTCTGAACTAGTCCAGCGGTTAAACAGTTGCTTTTTATGCAGAAGGGTCCGAACTTGGATCCAGCCCGTACCTTCTGACTTTTCAAATTCATCGGCTTCGATTTGCTTGCGGATCCGAAATTGATTATTAAATTAAATAACCTTTATTTCGGATGAGTTACATCCATAGTTGGTTATTAAAAGAGAGACAAAGAAAGTTACAAGATAGTAAAAAAATATTTAAAAATTGTTACCAGTTCATTGTTCGTCATGCATCTTTGAACAATGGCATTCAACAAAGAAGAGTCGTATCTCCCTGCTATGATCTTCAGGATGGAGTTGGAGCTGGCCCCCACACTGGACAGCAACGAGGCAGATTTCTGTCTAACGATGGCATGAAAGCCATCGACGTGAGCCTGCGTGAGCATACCAGATGCACTACAGAAACGGGGCAGCCTCATTTTACTTGCGTTAACTATGAAAGAATACATTGTGAGGAAACCTGGGGCTCTATAAAGTTCTCGATGGTGTGTGTGACCCGCCAACCAGCACCAGGCTAGCGTGATGGACTAAAGGCTTAATCCCGACACATCCTGAGAAGACACCCCGCCCGTGTCCAGCAGTGGGACTGTAAGGCTAAGCGTATGCTGAGACGCAGGTGACGCAGGTGCACGCAGCGCAGCTCAGAGCAGATTTTGTAATGTATGAACGTACTAAGAGCTGCGTACGCTGCGGCGCAGACGCGTGCGACGCAGACATGCGTCTGCCCTGCTCTGCGCCTCGTTGTAGTGCCGGCACAGATTTCTGCGCAACGCGTGCATGTCGACATGTGTTTTTTACCGCTAATTCAAATTTAATTGCAATCACAGAACATTTAATTGAATTAGTGCGTTGTGAACCTTGTTTGTATGATACTAATCATGCAGACTATTAAAAAAAACGTTCGTCAACTCGAAAATTATTTGTACTACTCGTAGTTAAAACTCGAATGTGTCTTCAAGCTGTGTCGCAGCATGCGATCATGGCCTATATCTGCCTCGACTGCCCATCGCGGCAAAATCTGTACTGTGCTGCGCTGCGTCACCTGCGTCTCAGCATAGGCTTAGCCTAATTGTTTGATTATACTACCGCGCTGCACTTGTTATCTGCCGGGAGGAAATAACAATGTACAACTCAATCCAACTTCCTCCAAAGGGAATTATTAGCACACAGTGCACCCTACACATTAGGACTAGCTAATCAGCAGTTTCCATTAAATGGCGTGCCCGTCGTGGATACTACAACCATTTCCTAAAGCTCTTGTTCAGCATCAGAGTGCGATAGGCTCCACATAATTAATCAAACACTAAGGTATAGCAGATAGAGCATAAATAATATGCTGTGAAATAGCCGACAATCTTTTAACCCAATATATTAGATAGGTACTGTAACGTGTACTTTAGCAGTAAGTATCTAAAAATATCGTTAAAGAATTATGTTCACTCCATTAACATAAAAGCGGTAGTCGTTAGATGCCTTCCCTACACGCGCAACTATAATATAAGTACTATGTGCTAAGTTGACGGTACTATAGATCACAGATCTCTTAATAGCCGTTTGGCATACGACACACCACATACAGGTGAAGTAATTTGAATTTTGAACACTGCGATACCGTATGCGGAAATCAGAAAACGTTTGAATTATCTTCCGTATCATCTACATTCACCTCACAAATTGAAGAAAAATCCACGACAATTAAATTACCTGTTTCCCACACATAAACCAAGTAGTAGGTTAGGTACTTGGCAAGGTAGATTCAATTATCAAATTATTTAGTCCCGAAGCTGCATGAAGTCTCGGAACTTTGCACTCTGCAGTCCCCTCACGTCTGCTGAGTGTAAATAAAAGTTTAATTAGCGGAGTCGCTGACAGATGCCGCTCTAATTGATAAAAGCAGTCTTCGTCGGGACAGGATCGCGTTAAACACTGTGGTTTTAATATTACTCTGACGCTTTCGTTTTCCGTTTTTACTGGCTTCATTTAAAATGAGAGAATACTTACTTATGCTATGATATGCTTTAGTAGCTCGGGATTATAAATAGAATGTTACTCTCGTGTGAAATAAATAATTTATAAAGAGTATAGTACAGATGGGATGAAGCAGGCGTAGGACAATAGTTGCAGCAGTTGTTTGGCCATACTCGATGAAAACTTGTCGCCTTAGTTTAGAAATAATTCACTGCTCATTTGTAGAAAGACTTTAAGAGACAAACACGTGGGAACACAGTTATCACAACTGTGTTTCCACGTGTTTGATTCACAATTTCTACAATTTTGAACAATGAAAAACTAACCAAAGTCTTGCAACAACTCAATGGTAACATTGTACATTGTTTGACAAGACTAAGTCAGTGTTTGCACATCACTCACAGCTCTGATTGATAGTTCAATATTGCTGGCTTGGCCGGCTCGTTCCATTCTGACCGAAGTACATGCAATGAAATGAGTGAAAGAGTGAAGCGTTGTCATGACAGGATACAAGCTACGGCAATAAGAAATCGGTTTCTTTGGAGGTAGGCAGTGAGAAAGTTCCTACTTATATTAAGTATGTTTGTATAATATGAGTGCTTTCCCATATTATATCGCAGGATGACGAGGAGAGCAGCCGAACACACTCTAATATAATTAACTCAAAACAAAATCGCCCACACAAACCGTAGAGTCTGAACCAAAATATCAGTTTCAACTTAGTGTATACATTAAGTTATAATTAACGTTCAGTAACATTACCGCCCGGGGACGTGCACTAACTAATATACTAAACTATGAACGTTCCCGGTTCAAAACAAACGCTCTACACTACTAACTTTACAAATTATTTCTGGCCCACAATTACCTTATGTAAACGTACTAGCTTAAAAGAACAACTCTGGTAATAATTAGATAAAGTTGAGACTTTTAAATAAATCTAATGGTTACCATAGTGTACCTACATGCTTGTAGATACTTCTTTGTTCGCACTTTAAATTAATCAATCAGCACATGTCGAGATTTGAAAGAAAATCATAGCTGAGCTTGAAACGCAGGGATGGAATCACATTCCACTGAATACATTACGGTGTTACGTTTCAAATACTCGTAAACAATCCCCCATACCTCATTGCGTCTCTCCCTCCCCCTCATAGGCCGGGAACGCAACAAGTAGCCGACTGAAACATGTCCGGACATGTCTCGCTTCGTCCCGACTCCCGACTTCCCAGCGTTCCCGGGGTGACGTCATAACACGGTAAACAAATAGAACAGTAGTAAAACTGCGGAGAAGCGGCCGATTTGAACACGTAGTGTTCAAATCGGCCGCTTCTTCGCAGTTTTACTACTGTTCTAGTTTTACTAAGTTTTCAAAGATCATGCCTTTTGTACCGTTGCGTTTAACTTGCATGACTATTGTAGATTGTAATCCCTCTCTCTACTCCTACGTATCGGTGACTATGCAAACGCGTCATCAGGACCGTACTTAAAGAAAGAAAAAAGAGGCCAGCACCACAAATAAAAGTATAAAGTTACTTTTTTTTTTAAACTTTGCTCCACACTAGGATTTCTCTTGTATCGTGGGTGCGTTTACAAACACAAATCTCACATACACAAACGCCCAGACCCGAAACAACTATCTATAGACCATACAAATGTTTGTTCCGTGTTGGAATCGAACCCACGACCCGTAGTGCAGAAGCCAATCGCTCAGCCACTGCACCAAACGTGTCGTCAATAGTTATATTATTTTCATAAATTGAAATACAGATTTTTGCTTCAGTCTTTCTTTCATCTTGTTATTGCTATTTATGTTAGGTTGATAAGTTCAAATGTAAACAGGTAATGTGAGGTTGAATCGCACTGTTCTCCGTACTGGTAATCACTGTATCACGGTAGGACGGTCCTCCCCATCCTTGAAAACCATTATTACATACACATTCATTCATTTGTATTACTCACTTATTTCAAAAACTATAAAATAAACTGCCTCGTAGGTCTGTGGCGACATTTATCACGCCACATGCGAACTATCCTGCATCGCGATATCAAGATTCGACACGCAGCTAGCATATATGTATATAACGGCCCAACATTGATCGTTGGGCAGTAGCCCGCCAGGTACAAGACTCCGTCTGGTTGGAGGACCCTCCCTTTGGTTGGAGGAACACTATATCTGGTTCCTCCACAGGTCTAGCGGTTGCGAGCGATACTGCTGAGCGTGAGATCCAGGGTTTTGATCCCCAGGTCGGGCAAAGTGCTATTGGGTTTTTCCGTGTGTAATTTCTCAGTAGCAGCCCGGTGTCTGTATTTGTGCCCGGTTGATGGCAATAGGCTCGCCCCCTATTACATGGGACTTAAACATAACGGTGAAATGATGGTGTACTACACCTCTGTCAAACCTCCGGGGAATAAGGCGTGATGATATGTAAATATAAAATAATCGAATGTTATAAACATTGAGAATTGCAGTTTATATTTTTTGAGTCATTGGTGCACTATTTTTGTTACTACGGAAGCCTTCGCATGCATTTTAAACATTGTATCATGATATTATTTGGGTATAATCATTCTACAGTCACGTCTTACGAAGGGATAATCTGTTCATAGCTCAGACCACAATTACTTACACCGCAATATTACGGTCAACAAGGAGTACAGCTGAAACTCAACGGCTGTATAATAACTTCTGGATTAAATTATGATCGGTTAATCTTACCGCGAAAAACTGGCCGGCTTAACCTTATTATATCCTAAAGCCAATCTCTCACTTACAGAAGAATGAACCGCCGATAAATAACCTGTGTTTTTCCCTAACGTCGTAAAAAGTCAGCCATTGTTGTGGAACCTTTTCAGCAAGCATTAGAGGTTATCGTGAGCCTTTGAATCTGTGTAATGCCTGATATTATCTGATATTATCGCTGTGAATACCTTTGACGTATTTGCGGAAATGTGGTTGGAAGTAAATTATATTTATGAGCCAGCTGCCTAAGGGATTTTGTTTGGACTTTTTAGTAGATAATGTATAAAGGCAGCAGTGTGAGCACGGTTCTTTGATCGATGAACTTCTCGAATCGATAAAAATTTAAACATACCAAATATCGAGAGTCGGTAGCACGGAACTTGCGGTAACTTTATCAAGCCTTGTCGAGGGCTATGTCTTCTCGACAGCTTATCGACTTTACAGATGACAACACCAGATTTCAAAAGATATAATATACTGTATAATAATGCTTTATTAGTACTCACAGTAAAAAACATAACATTACAAAAACAAAAAAGTACAGTATGCATTAGCTTATGTTTCTTGGTCACAGTACGGATCGCAACTGGCATCTTAGCTAGATTACATAGTTACCTGTGTTAAAGATACCAGATTCATCATTCACTCATAAACTTTATTTTATTTATGAAATAATCTTTTCCTGGTTATTTCTCGCGACTGAAAACTATTTCGTTTTATTATTTTGTTAGAAATATTGTAAACAAGTGCTGTGCACACCTGTAAGTGACGAATTCACCGCACAACTGTTAAAAAAGAATATATTTAATGTAATAATTTAGTGAATAAGTCGTTGGTGTGTCAATAAATAAATAAATAAATAAACATTTTATAATCTTTGTAAGATTGTTAATAAATATTTAAATTATAATATTAGTGGCATAAAATGGAGGAATATATGCTAACTTTCATAAAAAAAGGAGCTCGTGGCTAAATAATTACAGCCGCGTAGACCGATCTTCCGGGTTAAGCCACGCTTGCCGAGGTTGGTCTGTGGATGGGTGACCATTTACCATAGGAAGTTTCCTCCGTGCCTCGGAAAGCACGTAAAGCCGTTGGTCCCGGCGGTCATTTGTAGATCTTTGACAGTCGTTACTGATGGTCAGAAGCCAGAAAGTCTGACAACCAGTCTTACCAAGAGTATCGTATTACCCAGTTACTGGGTTGTGGAGGTCTGATAGGCAGTCGCTCCATGTAAAATACTGATATTCAGTTGCATCCGGTTCGACTGGAAGCCGACCTCAACATAGTTGGGAAAAGGCTAGGCAGATCATGATGATGATTTGCTAACTTTCACTCGATCTGACTTGACTGGCACTTTGTTTTTTTGGCAACGGTTTTCATCAGACATTTAGATTTCAGATGTCGACATTGAAATACAAAGAAGCGATTCCGCCTAGTTTGTTCACAAATTTACCGCTCATGTTTCTGGGTGGCGCCACTGTCTAAGTATGCAACACATTATGGTATTTCATCTAGGTGAATCAAGTTTTTTTTGCTAAAACTCTCCTGTATATACAAATAATATCAGTGTTGCGACATCAACTATCAATATCATGCCATCGACTATAAGTGTAGAGACATCAACTAACAGTGTCGAGACATCAATTATGAGTGCCGCGAGATCAACTATCACTGTCAAGACGTCAACGTTCAGTGTCACGACATTAATTATCAGTGTATCGACCGCAACTAACAGTGTCACGACATCAACTGTCAGTGTCGTGACATCAACTAACAAAGTCACGACATCAACTATCAGTGCCGAGACATCAGCTATCAGTGTCGAGACATCAATTATCAGTGTCACGGTACTAACTAACAGTGTCGAGACATGAATTATCAGTGTCGAGACATCAATTATATCAGTGTCACGTTATCAACTATCAGTGCCGAGACATCAGCTATCAGTGTCGAGATATTAATTATCAGTGTCACGGTACCAGCTGTGAGTGTCCGGACATCAACTATGAGTGTTGCGATATTAACTCTTATCGTCGCAACATTTACTACTAGAAAATAAAAAATAATAACTGAAAAGATGTAAACAAAACGTATTACATATATTTTCAATTATCAGTGCCGAAACATCAGCTATCAGAGGCGACACATCACTTATCAGTGTCAAGGTACTAACTAACAGTGTCGAAACATCAATTATCAGTGCCGAGACATCAGCTATCAGTGCCGAGACATCAGCTATCAGTGTCGAGACATCAAT
The DNA here is from genome assembly GCA_905220435.1 of Amphipyra tragopoginis. NCBI lineage: Eukaryota > Metazoa > Arthropoda > Insecta > Lepidoptera > Noctuidae > Amphipyra > Amphipyra tragopoginis. The sequence continues at coordinate 27,402,073 of HG992006.1, read as the reverse complement.
TATCAGTGTAAAGGTACTAACTAACAGTATCGAGACATCAATTTTCAGTGTCGATACATCAATTATCAGAGTCACGTTATCAACTATCAGTGCCGAGACATCAGCTGTCAGTGTCGAGACATCAATTATCAGTATTACGGTACCAACTGTCAGTGCCGAGACATCAGCTATCAGTGTCAAGACATCAATTATCAGTGTCAAGGTACTAACTATCAGTGTAGTGACATCAACTATCAGTGTCACGGTACTAACAGTGTCGGGACATCAATTATCAGTGTCGAGGCATCAATTATCAGTGTCACGTTATCAACTATCAGTGCCGAGACATCAGCTATCAGTGTCGAGACATCAATTATCAGTGTAAAGGTACTAACTAACAGTATCGAGACATCAATTTTCAGTGTCGATACATCAACTATCAGTGTCACGGTACCAACTATCAGTGTCAAGACATTAACTATGAGTGTCACAGTACCAACTATCAATGTCAAGACATCAACTATCAATGTTGCGGTACCAACTATCAATGTCGAGACATCAACTATAAACGTCGCGGTACCAACTATCAATGTCGAGACATCAACTATCAATGTCGCGGTACCAACTATCAATGTCGAGACATCAACTATCAATGTCGCGGTACCAACTATCAATGTCGAGACATCAACTATCAGTGTCACGGTACCAACTATCAGTGTCAAGACATTAACTATGAGTGTCACAGTACCAACTATCAATGTCGAGACATCAACTATCAATGTCGCGGTACCAACTATCAATGTCGAGACATCAACTATCAGTGTCACGGTACCAACTATCAGTGTCAAGACATTAACTATGAGTGTCACAGTACCAACTATCAATGTCGAGACATCAACTATCAATGTCGCGGTACCAACTATCAATGTCGAGACATCAACTATCAATGTCGAGACATCAACTATCAATGTCGCGGTACCAAATATCAGTGTCGAGACATCAACTATCAATGTCGCGGTACCAACTATCAGCGTCAAGACATTAACTATGAGTGTCACGGTACCAACTATCAGTGTCGAGACATCAACTGTCAATGTCGCGGTACCAACTATCAATGTCGAGACATCAACTATCAGTGTCGAGACGTCAACTATCAACGTCGAGACATCAACTATCAGTGTCGAGACTTCAACCATCAATGTCGCGGTACCAACTATCAATGTCGAGACATCAACTATCAATGTCGCGGTACCAACAATCAGTGTCGAGACCTCAACTATCAATGTCGCGGTACCAACTATCAATGTCGAGACATCAACTATCAATGTCGCGGTACCAACTATCAATGTCGAGACATCAACTATCAATGTCGCGGTACCAACTATCAATGTCGAGACATCAACTATCAATGTCGCGGTACCAACTATCAGTGTCGAGACATCAACTATCAATGTCGCGGTACCAACTATCAATGTCGAGACATCAACTATCAATGTCGCGGTACCAACTATCAATGTCGAGACATCAACTATCAATGTCGCGGTACCAACTATCAATGTCGAGACATCAACTATCAGTGTCGCGGTACCAACTATCAATGTCGAGACATCAACTATCAATGTCGCGGTACCAACTATCAATGTCGAGACATCAGCTATCAGTGTCGAGACATCAACTATCAATGTCGCGGTACCAACTATCAACGTCGAGACATCAACTATCAATGTCGCGGTACCAACCATCAATGTCGAGACATCAACTATCAGTGTCACGGTACCAACTATCAGTGTCAAGACATTAACTATGAGTGTCACAGTACCAACTATCAATGTCGAGACATCAACTATCAATGTCGAGACATCAACTATCAATGTCGCGTTACCAAATATCAGTGTCGAGACATCAACTATAAATGTCGCGGTACCAACTATCAATGTCGAGACATCAACTATCAGTGTCACGGTACCAACTATCAGTGTCAAGACATTAACTATGAGTGTCACAGTACCAACTATCAATGTCGAGACATCAACTATCAATGTCGCGGTACCAACTATCAATGTCGAGACATCAACTATCAATGTCGAGACATCAACTATCAATGTCGCGGTACCAAATATCAGTGTCGAGACATCAACTATCAATGTCGCGGTACCAACTATCAGCGTCAAGACATTAACTATGAGTGTCACGGTACCAACTATCAGTGTCGAGACATCAACTGTCAATGTCGCGGTACCAACTATCAATGTCGAGACATCAACTATCAGTGTCGAGACGTCAACTATCAACGTCGAGACATCAACTATCAGTGTCGAGACTTCAACTATCAATGTCGCGGTACCAACTATCAATGTCGAGACATCAACTATCAATGTCGCGGTACCAACAATCAGTGTCGAGACCTCAACTATCAATGTCGCGGTACCAACTATCAATGTCGAGACATCAACTATCAATGTCGCGGTACCAACTATCAATGTCGAGACATCAACTATCAATGTCGCGGTACCAACTATCAATGTCGAGACATCAACTATCAATGTCGCGGTACCAACTATCAGTGTCGAGACATCAACTATCAATGTCGCGGTACCAACTATCAATGTCGAGACATCAACTATCAATGTCGCGGTACCAACTATCAATGTCGAGACATCAACTATCAATGTCGCGGTACCAACTATCAATGTCGAGACATCAACTATCAGTGTCGCGGTACCAACTATCAATGTCGAGACATCAACTATCAATGTCGCGGTACCAACTATCAATGTCGAGACATCAGCTATCAGTGTCGAGACATCAACTATCAATGTCGCGGTACCAACTATCAACGTCGAGACATCAACTATCAATGTCGCGGTACCAACCATCAATGTCGAGACATCAACTATCAGTGTCACGGTACCAACTATCAGTGTCAAGACATTAACTATGAGTGTCACAGTACCAACTATCAATGTCGAGACATCAACTATCAATGTCGAGACATCAACTATCAATGTCGCGTTACCAAATATCAGTGTCGAGACATCAACTATAAATGTCGCGGTACCAACTATCAATGTCGAGACATCAACTATCAATGTCGCGGTACCAACTATCAATGTCGAGACATCAACTATCAGTGTCGAGACATCAACTATCAATGTCGCGGTACCAACTATCAACGTCGCGGTACCAACTATCAGTATCGAAACATCAACTATCAATGTCGCGGTACCAACTATCAGTATCGAGACATCAACTATCAATGTCGCGGTACCAACAATCAGTGTCGAGACCTCAACTATCAATGTCGCGGTACCAACTATCAATGTCGAGACATCAACTATCAATGTCGCGGTACCAACTATCAATGTTGAGACATCAACTATCAATGTCGCGGTACCAACTATCAATGTCGAGACATCAACTATCAATGTCGCGGTACCAAATATCAGTGTCGAGACATCAACTATCAATGTCGCGGTACCACCTATCAATGTCGAGACATCAACTATCAGTGTCGAGACGTCAACTATCAACGTCGAGACATCAACTATCAGTGTCGAGACTTCAACTATCAATGTCGCGGTACCAACTATCAATGTCGAGACATCAGCTATCAGTGTCGAGACATCAACTATCAATGTCGCGGTACCAACTATCAACGTCGAGACATCAACTATCAATGTCGCGGTACCAACCATCAATGTCGAGACATCAACTATCAGTGTCACGGTACCAACTATCAGTGTCAAGACATTAACTATGAGTGTCACAGTACCAACTATCAATGTCGAGACATCAACTATCAATGTCGAGACATCAACTATCAATGTCGCGTTACCAAATATCAGTGTCGAGACATCAACTATAAATGTCGCGGTACCAACTATCAATGTCGAGACATCAACTATCAATGTCGCGGTACCAACTATCAATGTCGAGACATCAACTATCAGTGTCGAGACATCAACTATCAATGTCGCGGTACCAACTATCAACGTCGCGGTACCAACTATCAGTATCGAAACATCAACTATCAATGTCGCGGTACCAACTATCAGTATCGAGACATCAACTATCAATGTCGCGGTACCAACAATCAGTGTCGAGACCTCAACTATCAATGTCGCGGTACCAACTATCAATGTCGAGACATCAACTATCAATGTCGCGGTACCAACTATCAATGTCGAGACATCAACTATCAATGTCGCGGTACCAACTATCAATGTCGAGACATCAACTATCAATGTCGCGGTACCAACTATCAATGTCGAGACACCAACTATCAATGTCGCGGTACCAACTATCAATGTCGAGACATCAACTATCAATGTCGCGGTACCAACTATCAATGTCGAGACATCAACTATCAGTGTCGAGACATCAACTATCAATGTCGCGGTACCACCTATCAATGTCGAGACATCAACTATCAGTGTCGAGACGTCAACTATCAACGTCGAGACATCAACTATCAGTGTCGAGACTTCAACTATCAATGTCGCGGTACCAACTATCAATGTCGAGACATCAGCTATCAGTGTCGAGACATCAACTATCAATGTCGCGGTACCAACTATCAACGTCGAGACATCAACTATCAATGTCGCGGTACCAACCATCAATGTCGAGACATCAACTATCAGTGTCACGGTACCAACTATCAGTGTCAAGACATTAACTATGAGTGTCACAGTACCAACTATCAATGTCGAGACATCAACTATCAATGTCGAGACATCAACTATCAATGTCGCGTTACCAAATATCAGTGTCGAGACATCAACTATAAATGTCGCGGTACCAACTATCAATGTCGAGACATCAACTATCAATGTCGCGGTACCAACTATCAATGTCGAGACATCAACTATCAGTGTCGAGACATCAACTATCAATGTCGCGGTACCAACTATCAACGTCGCGGTACCAACTATCAGTATCGAAACATCAACTATCAATGTCGCGGTACCAACTATCAGTATCGAGACATCAACTATCAATGTCGCGGTACCAACAATCAGTGTCGAGACCTCAACTATCAATGTCGCGGTACCAACTATCAATGTCGAGACATCAACTATCAATGTCGCGGTACCAACTATCAATGTCGAGACATCAACTATCAATGTCGCGGTACCAACTATCAATGTCGAGACATCAACTATCAATGTCGCGGTACCAACTATCAATGTCGAGACACCAACTATCAATGTCGCGGTACCAACTATCAATGTCGAGACATCAACTATCAATGTCGCGGTACCAACTATCAATGTCGAGACATCAACTATCAGTGTCGAGACATCAACTATCAATGTCGCGGTTCCAACTATCAACGTCGCGGTACCAACTATCAGTATCGAGACATCAACTATCAATGTCGCGGTACCAACTATCAGTATCGAGACATCAACTATCAATGTCGCGGTACCAACAATCAGTGTCGGGACCTCAACTATCAATGTCGCGGTACCAACTATCAATGTTGAGACAATAACTATCAATGTCGCGGTACCAACTATCAATGTCGAGACATCAACTATCAATGTCGCGGTACCAACTATCAATGTCGAGACATCAACTATCAGTGTCACGGTTCCAACTATCAGTGTCAAGACATTAACTATGAGTGTCACAGTACCAACTATCAATGTCGAGACATCAACTATCAATGTCGATACATCAACTATCAATGTCGCGGTACCAACTATCAACGTCGAGACATCAATTATCAATGTCGCGGTACCAACTATCAATGTCGAGACATCAACTATCAATGTCACGGTACCAACTATCAGTGTCAAGACATTAACTATGAGTGTCACAGTACCAACTATCAATGTCGAGACATCAACTATCAATGTCGCGGTACCAACTATCAATGTCGAGACATCAACTATCAGTGTCACGGTTCCAACTATCAGTGTCAAGACATTAACTATGAGTGTCACAGTACCAACTATCAATGTCGAGACATCAACTATCAATGTCGATACATCAACTATCAATGTCGCGGTACCAAATATCAGTGTCGAGACATCAACTATAAATGTCGCGGTACCAACTATCAACGTCGAGACATCAATTATCAATGTCGCGGTACCAACTATCAATGTCGAGACATCAACTACCAGTGTCACGGTTCCAACTATCAGTGTCGAGACATCAACTATCAATGTCGCGGTACCACCTATCAATGTCGAGACATCAACTATCAGTGTCGAGACGTCAACTATCAACGTCGAGACATCAACTATCAGTGTCGAGACTTCAACTATCAATGTCGCGGTACCAACTATCAGTGTCGAGACATCAACTACCAGTATCACGGTACCAAATACCAGTGTCGAGACATCAACTATCAACGTCGCGTTACCAACTATCAGTGTCAAGACATTAACTATGAGTGTCACAGTACCAACTATCAATGTCGAGACATCAACTATCAATGTCGCGGTACCAACTATCAATGTCGAGACATCAACTATCAATGTCGCGGTACCAACTATCAATGTCGATACATCAACTATCAATGTCGCGGTACCAAATATCAGTGTCGAGACATCAACTATCAATGTCGCGGTACCACCTATCAATGTCGAGACATCAACTATCAGTGTCGAGACGTCAACTATCAACGTCGAGACATCAACTATCAGTGTCGAGACTTCAACTATCAATGTCGCGGTACCAACTATCAGTGTCGAGACATCAACTACCAGTATCACGGTACCAAATACCAGTGTCGAGACATCAACTATCAACGTCGCGTTACCAACTATCAGTGTCGAGACATCAACTATCAATGTCGCGGTACCAACTATCAATGTCGAGACATCAACTATCAATGTCGCGGTACCAACTATCAATGTCGAGACATCAACTATCAATGTCGCGGTACCAACTATCAATGTCGAGACATCAACTATCAGTGTCGCGGTACCAACTATCAATGTCGAGACATCAACTATCAATGTCGCGGTACCAACTATCAATGTCGAGACATCAGCTATCAGTGTCGAGACATCAACTATCAATGTCGCGGTACCAACTATCAACGTCGAGACATCAACTATCAATGTCGCGGTACCAACCATCAATGTCGAGACATCAACTATCAGTGTCACGGTACCAACTATCAGTGTCAAGACATTAACTATGAGTGTCACAGTACCAACTATCAATGTCGAGACATCAACTATCAATGTCGAGACATCAACTATCAATGTCGCGTTACCAAATATCAGTGTCGAGACATCAACTATAAATGTCGCGGTACCAACTATCAATGTCGAGACATCAACTATAAATGTCGCGGTACCAACTATCAATGTCGAGACATCAACTATCAATGTCGCGGTACCAACTATCAATGTCGAGACATCAACTATAAATGTCGCGGTACCAACTATCAGTGTCGAGACATCAACTATCAATGTCGCAGTACCAACTATCAGTGTGAAGACATTAACTATGAGTGTCACAGTACCAACTATCAATGTCGAGACACCAACTATCAATGTCGCGGTACCAACTATCAATGTCGAGACATCAACTATCAATGTCGCGGTACCAACTATCAATGTCGAGACATCAACTATCAGTGTCACGGTACCAACTATCAGTGTCAAGACATTAACTATGAGTGTCACAGTACCAACTATCAATGTCGAGACATCAACTATCAATGTCGCGGTACCAACTATCAATGTCGAGACATCACCTATCAGTGTCACTGTACCAACTATCAGTGTCAAGACATTAACTATGAGTGTCACAGTACCAACTATCAATGTCGAGACATCAACTATCAATGTCACGGTACCAACTATCAATGTCGAGACATCAACTATCAGTGTCGAGACGTCAACTATCAACGTCGAGACATCAACTATCAGTGTCGAGACTTCAACTATCAATGTCGCGGTACCAACTATCAATGTCGAGACATCAACTATCAATGTCGCGGTACCAACTATCAATGTCGAGACATCAACTATCAGTGTCGAGACATCAACTATCAATGTCGCGGTACCAACTATCAACGTCGCGGTACCAACTATCAGTATCGAGACATCAACTATCAATGTCGCGGTACCAACTATCAGTATCGAGACATCAACTATCAATGTCGCGGTACCAACTATCAACGTCGCGGTACCAACTATCAGTATCGAGACATCAACTATCAATGTCGCGGTACCAACTATCAGTATCGAGACATCAACTATCAATGTCACGGTACCAACAATCAGTGTCGAGACATCAACTATCAATGTCGCGGTACCAACTATCAATGTCGAGACATCAACTATCAATGTCGCGGTACCAACTATCAATGTTGAGACATCAACTATCAATGTCACGGTACCAACTATCAATGTCGAGACATCAACTATCAATGTCGCGGTACCAACTATCAATGTCGAGACATCAACTATCAATGTCGCGGTACCAACTATCAGTGTCGAGACATCAACTATCAATGTCGCGGTACCAACTATCAATGTCGAGACATCAACTATCAATGTCGCGGAACCAACTATCAATGTCGAGACATCAACTATCATTGTCGCGGTACCAACTATCAATGTCGAGACATCAACTATCAGTGTCGCGGTACCAACTATCAATGTCGAGACATCAACTATCAATGTCGCGGTACCAACTATCAATGTCGAGACATCAGCTATCAGTGTCGAGACATCAACTATCAATGTCGCGGTACCAACTATCAACGTCGAGACATCAACTATCAATGTCGCGGTACCAACCATCAATGTCGAGACATCAACTATCAGTGTCACGGTACCAACTATCAGTGTCAAGACATTAACTATGAGTGTCACAGTACCAACTATCATGGTCGAGACATCAACTACCAGTGTCACGGTACCAAATACCAGTGTCGAGACATCAACTATCAACGTCGCGTTACCAACTATCAGTGTCAAGACATTAACTATGAGTGTCACAGTACCAACTATCAATGTCGAGACATCAACTATCAATGTCGCGGTACCAACTATCAATGTCGAGACATCAACTATCAATGTCGCGGTACCAACTATCAGTGTCGAGACATCAACTATCAATGTCGCGGTACCAACTATCAATGTCGAGACATCAACTATCAATGTCGCGGTACCAACTATCAGTGTCAAGACATTAACTATGAGTGTCACAATACCAACTATCAATGCTGAGACATCAACTATCAATGTCGCGGTACCAACTATCAGTGTCAAGACATTAACTATGAGTGTCACAGTACCAACTATCAATGTCGAGACATCAACTATAAATGTCGCGGTACCAACTATCAATAACGAGACATCAACTATCAATGTCGCAGTACCAACTATCAATGTCGAGACATCAACTATCAATGTCGCGGTACCAACTATCAATGTCGAGACATCAACTATCAGTGTCACGGTACCAACTATCAGTGTCAAGACATTAACTATCAATGTCGCGGTACCAACTATCAGTGTCAAGACATTAACTATGAGTGTCACAATACCAACTATCAATGTTGAGACATCAACTATCAATGTCGCGGTACCAACTATCAGTGTCAAGACATTAACTATCAATGTCGCAGTACCAACTATCAACGTCGAGACATCAACTATCAATGTCGCAGTACCAACTATCAACGTCGAGACATCAACTATCAGTGTCACTGTACCAACTATCAGTGTCAAGACATTAACTATGAGTGTCACAGTACCAACTATCAATGTCGAGACATCAACTATCAATGTCACGGTACCAACTATCAATGTCGAGACATCAACTATCAGTGTCACTGTACCAACTATCAGTGTCAAGACATTAACTATGAGTGTCACAGTACCAACTATCAATGTCGAGACATCAACTATCAATGTCACGGTACCAACTATCAATGTCGAGACATCAACTATCAATGTCGCGGTACCAACTATCAACGTCGAGACATCAACTATCAATGTCGCGGTACCAACTATCAATGTCGAGACATCAACTAGCAATGTCGCGGTACCAACAATCAGTGTCAAGACATTAACTATGAGTGTCACGGTACCAACTATCAATGTCGAGACATCAACTATCAGTGTCACGGTACAAACTATCATGGTCGAGACATCAACTACCAGTGTCACGGTACCAAATACCAGTGTCGAGACATCAACTATCAACGTCGCGTTACCAACTATCAGTGTCAAGACATTAACTATGAGTGTCACAGTACCAACTATCAATGTCGAGACATCAACTATCAATGTCGCGGTACCAACTATCAATGTCGAGACATCAACTATCAATGTCGCGGTACCAACTATCAGTGTCGAGACATCAACTATCAATGTCGCAGTACCAACTATCAACGTCGAGACATCAACTATCAATGTCGCGGTACCAACTATCAATGTCGAGACATCAACTATCAATGTCGCGGTACCAACTATCAGTATCAAGACATTCACTATGAGTGTCACAATACCAACTATCAATGTTGAGACATCAACTATTAATGTCGCGGTACCAACTATCATGGTCGAGACATCAACTACCAGTGTCACGGTACCAAATACCAGTGTCGAGACATCAACTATCAACGTCGCGTTACCAACTATCAGTGTCAAGACATTAACTATGAGTGTCACAGTACCAACTATCAATGTCGAGACATCAACTATCAATGTCGCGGTACCAACTATCAATGTCGAGACATCAACTATCAATGTCGCGGTACCAACTATCAGTGTCGAGACATCAACTATCAATGTCGCAGTACCAACTATCAACGTCGAGACATCAACTATCAATGTCGCGGTACCAACTATCAATGTCGAGACATCAACTATCAATGTCGCGGTACCAACTATCAGTGTCAAGACATTCACTATGAGTGTCACAATACCAACTATCAATGTTGAGACATCAACTATCAATGTCGCGGTACCAACTATCAGTGTCAAGACATTAACTATGAGTGTCACAGTACCAACTATCAATGTCGAGACATCAACTATAAATGTCGCGGTACCAACTATCAATGTCGAGACATCAACTATCAATGTCGCGGTACCAACTATCAATGTCGAGACATCAACTATCAATGTCGCGGTACCAACTATCAATGTCGAGACATCAACTATCAGTGTCACGGTACCAACTATCAGTGTCAAGACATTAACTATGAGTGTCACAGTACCAACTATCAATGTCGAGACATCAACTATCAATGTCGCGGTGCCAACTATCAATGTCGAGACATCAACTATCAGTGTCACGGTACCAACTATCAATGTCGAGACATCAACTATCAATGTCGCGGTACCAACTATCAACGTCGAGACATCAACTATCAATGTCGCGGTACCAACTATCAATGTCGAGACATCAACTATCAATGTCGCGGTACCAACTATCAATGTCGAGACATCAACTATCAATGTCGAGACATCAACTATCAATGTCGCGGTACCAAATATCAGTGTCGAGACATCAACTATCAATGTCGCGGTACCAACTATCAATGTCGAGACATCAACTATAAATGTCGCGGTACCAACTATCAATGTCGAGACATCAACTATCAGTGTCGAGACTTCAACTATCAATATCGCGGTACCTACTATCAATGTCGAGACATCAACTATCAATGTCGAGACATCAACTATCAATGTCGCGGTACCAAATATCAGTGTCGAGACATCAACTATCAATGTCGCGGTACCAACTATCAATGTCGAGACATCAACTATAAATGTCGCGGTACCAACTATCAATGTCGAGACATAAACTATCAATGTCGCGGTACCAACTATCAGTGTCAAGACATTAACTATGAGTGTCACAGTACCAACTATCAATGTTGAGACATCAACTATAAATGTCGCGGTACCAACTATCAATGTCGAGACATCAACTATCAATGTCGCGGTTCCAACTATCAGTGTCAAGACATTAACTATGAGTGTCACAGTACCAACTATCAATGTCGAGACATCAACTATGAATGTCGCGGTACCAACTATCAATGTCGAGACATCAACTATCAATGTTGCGGTACCAACTATCAATGTTGAGACATCAACTATCAGTGTCACGGTACCAACTATCAGTGTCAAGACATTAACTATGAGTGTCACAGTACCAACTATCAATGTCGAGACATCAACTATCAATGTCGCGGTACCAACTATCAATGTCGAGACATCAACTATCAATGTTGCGGTACCAACTATCAATGTTGAGACATCAACTATCAGTGTCACGGTACCAACTATCAGTGTCAAGACATTAACTATGAGTGTCACAGTACCAACTATCAATGTCGAGACATCAACTATCAATGTCGCGGTACCAACTATCAATGTCGAGACATCAACTATCAGTGTCACGGTACAAACTATCAGTTTCAAGACATTAACTATGAGTGTCACAGTACCAACTATCAATGTCGAGACATCAACTATAAATGTCGAGACTTCAACTATCAATGTCGCGGTACCAACTATCAGTGTCGAGACATCAACTTTCAATGTCGCGGTACCAACTATCAGTATCGAGACATCAACTATCAATGTCGCAGTACCAACTATCAATGTCGAGACCTCAACTATCAATGTCGCGGTACCAACTATCAATGTCGAGACATAAACTATCAATGTCGCGGTACCAACTATCAGTGTTAAGACATTAACTATGAGTGTCACAGTACCAACTATCAATGTCGAGACATCAACTATAAATGTCGCGGTACCAACTATCAATGTCGAGACATCAACTATCAATGTCGCGGTACCAACTATCAATGTCGAGACATCAACTATCAATGTCGCGGTACCAACTATCAATGTTGAGACATCAACTATCAGTGTCACGGTACCAACTATCAGTGTCAAGACATTAACTATGAGTGTCACAGTACCAACTATCAATGTCGAGACATCAACTATCAATGTCGCGGTACCAACTATCAATGTCGAGACATCAACTATCAGTGTCACGGTACAAACTATCAGTTTCAAGACATTAACTATGAGTGTCACAGTACCAACTATCAATGTCGAGACATCAACTATAAATGTCGAGACTTCAACTATCAATGTCGCGGTACCAACTATCAGTGTCGAGACATCACCTATCAATGTCGCGGTACCAACTATCAATGTCGAGACATCAACTATCAGTGTCACGGTACAAACTATCAGTTTCAAGACATTAACTATGAGTGTCACAGTACCAACTATCAATGTCGAGACATCAACTATAAATGTCGAGACTTCAACTATCAATGTCGCGGTACCAACTATCAGTATCGAGACATCAACCATCAGTGTCGCGGTACCAACTATCAATGTCGAGACATCAACTATCAATGTCGCGGTACCAACTATCAGTGTCGAGACATCAACTATCAATGTCGCGGTACCAACTATCAATGTCGAGACATCAACTATCAGTGTCACGGTACCAACTATCAGTGTCAAGACATTAACTATGAGTGTCACAGTACCAACTATCAATGTCGAGACATCAACTATCAATGTCGCGGTACCAACTATCAATGTCGAGACATCAACTATCAGTGTCACGGTACCAACTATCAATGTCGAGACATCAACTATCAATGTCGCGGTACCAACTATCAATGTCGAGACATCAACTATCAGTGTCACGGTACCAACTATCAGTGTCAAGACATTAACTATGAGTGTCACAGTACCAACTATCAATGTCGAGACATCAACTATCAGTGTCGCGGTACCAACTATCAATGTCGAGACATCAACTATCAATGTCGAGACATCAACTATCAATGTCGCGGTACCAAATATCAGTGTCGAGACATCAACTATCAATGTCGCGGTACCAACTATCAGTGTCAAGACATTAACTATGAGTGTCACGGTACCAACTATCAGTGTCGAGACATCAACTATCAATGTCGCGGTACCACCTATCAATGTCGAGACATCAACTATCAGTGTCGAGACGTCAACTATCAATGTCGCGGTACCACCTATCAATGTCGAGACATCAACTATCAGTGTCGAGACTTAAACTATCAATGTCGCGGTACCAACTATCAGTGTCGAGACATCAACTATCAATGTCGCGGTACCAACAATCAGTGTCGAGACCTCAACTATCAATGTCGCGGTACCAACTATCAATGTCGAGACATCAACTATCAATGTCGCGGTACCAACTATCAATGTCGAGACATCAGCTATCAGTGTCACGGTACCAACTATCAACGTCGAGACATCAACTATCAATGTCGCGGTACCAACCATCAATGTCGAGACATCAACTATCAGTGTCACGGTACCAACTATCAGTGTCAAGACATTAACTATGAGTGTCACAGTACCAACTATCAATGTCGAGACATCAACTATCAATGTCGAGACATCAACTATCAATGTCGCGTTACCAAATATCAGTGTTGAGACATCAACTATAAATGTCGCGGTACCAACTATCGATGTCGAGACATCAACTATCAATGTCGCGGTACCAACTATCAATGTCGAGACATCAACTATCAGTATCGAGACATCAACTATCAATGTCGCGGTACCAACTATCAACGTCGCGGTACCAACTATCATTATCGAGACATCAACTATCAATGTCGCGGTACCAACTATCAGTATCGAGACATCAACTATCAATGTCGCGGTACCAACAATCAGTGTCGAGACCTCAACTATCAATGTCGCGGTACCAACTATCAATGTCGAGACATCAACTATCAATGTCGCGGTACCAACTATCAATGTTGAGACATCAACTATCAATGTCGCGGTACCAACTATCAATGTCGAGACATCAACTATCAATGTCGCGGTACCAACTATCAATGTCGAGACATCAACTATCAATGTCGCGGTACCAACTATCAGTGTCGAGACATCAACTATCAATGTCGCGGTACCAACTATCAATGTCGAGACATCAACTATCAATGTAGCGGTACCAACTATCAATGTCGAGACATCAACTATCAATGTCGCGGTACCAACTATCAATGTCGAGACATCAACTATCAGTGTCGCGGTACCAACTATCAATGTCGAGACATCAACTATCAATGTCGCGGTACCAACTATCAATGTCGAGACATCAGCTATCAGTGTCGAGACATCAACTATCAATGTCGCGGTACCAACTATCAACGTCGAGACATCAACTATCAATGTCGCGGTACCAACCATCAATGTCGAGACATCAACTATCAGTGTCACGGTACCAACTATCAGTGTCAAGACATTAACTATGAGTGTCACAGTACCAACTATCAATGTCGAGACATCAACTATCAATGTCGCGGTACCAACTATCAATGTCGAGACATCAACTATCAATGTCGCGGTACCAACTATCAATGTTGAGACATCAACTATCAATGTCGCCGTACCAACTATCAATGTCAAGACATCAACTATCAATGTCGCGGTACCAACTATCAATGTCGAGACATCAACTATCAATGTCGCGGTACCAACTATCAGTGTCGAGACATCAACTATCAATGTCGCAGTACCAACTATCAGTGTGAAGACATTAACTATGAGTGTCACAGTACCAACTATCAATGTCGAGACACCAACTATCAATGTCGCGGTACCAACTATCAGTATCGAGACATCAACTATCAATGTCGCGGTACCAACTATCAGTATCGAGACATCAACTATCAATGTCGCGGTACCAACAATCAGTGTCGAGACCTCAACTATCAATGTCGCGGTACCAACTATCAATGTTGAGACAATAACTATCAATGTCGCGGTACCAACTATCAATGTCGAGACATCAACTATCAATGTCGCGGTACCAACTATCAATGTCGAGACATCAACTATCAGTGTCACGGTTCCAACTATCAGTGTCAAGACATTAACTATGAGTGTCACAGTACCAACTATCAATGTCGAGACATCAACTATCAATGTCGATACATCAACTATCAATGTCGCGGTACCAAATATCAGTGTCGAGACATCAACTATAAATGTCGCGGTACCAACTATCAACGTCGAGACATCAATTATCAATGTCGCGGTACCAACTATCAATGTCGAGACATCAACTATCAATGTCACGGTACCAACTATCAGTGTCAAGACATTAACTATGAGTGTCACAGTACCAACTATCAATGTCGAGACATCAACTATCAATGTCGCGGTACCAACTATCAATGTCGAGACATCAACTATCAATGTCGAGACATCAACTATCAATGTCGCGGTACCAAATATCAGTGTCGAGACATCAACTATCAATGTCGCGGTACCACCTATCAATGTCGAGACATCAACTATCAGTGTCGAGACGTCAACTATCAACGTCGAGACATCAACTATCAGTGTCGAGACTTCAACTATCAATGTCGCGGTACCAACTATCAGTGTCGAGACATCAACTACCAGTGTCACGGTACCAAATACCAGTGTCGAGACATCAACTATCAACGTCGCGTTACCAACTATCAGTGTCAAGACATTAACTATGAGTGTCACAGTACCAACTATCAATGTCGAGACATCAACTATCAATGTCGCGGTACCAACTATCAATGTCGAGACATCAACTATCAATGTCGCGGTACCAACTATCAATGTCGAGACATCAACTATAAATGTCGCGGTACCAACTATCAATGTCGAGACATCAACTATCAATGTCGCGGTACCAACTATCAATGTCGAGACATCAATTATCAATGTCGCCGTACCAACTATCAATGTCAAGACATCAACTATCAATGTCGCGGTACCAACTATCAATGTCGAGACATCAACTATCAATGTCGCGGTACCAACTATCAGTGTCGAGACATCAACTATCAATGTCGCAGTACCAACTATCAGTGTGAAGACATTAACTATGAGTGTCACAGTACCAACTATCAATGTCGAGACACCAACTATCAATGTCGCGGTACCAACTATCAGTATCGAGACATCAACTATCAATGTCGCGGTACCAACTATCAGTATCGAGACATCAACTATCAATGTCGCGGTACCAACAATCAGTGTCGAGACCTCAACTATCAATGTCGCGGTACCAACTATCAATGTCGAGACATCAACTATAAATGTCGCGGTACCAACTATCAATGTCGAGACATCAACTATCAACGTCGCGTTACCAACTATCAGTGTCAAGACATTAACTATGAGTGTCACAGTACCAACTATCAATGTCGAGACATCAACTATCAATGTCGCGGTACCAACTATCAATGTCGAGACATCAACTATCAATGTCGCGGTACCAACTATCAATGTCGAGACATCAACTATAAATGTCGCGGTACCAACTATCAATGTCGAGACATCAACTATCAATGTCGCGGTACCAACTATCAATGTCGAGACATCAATTATCAATGTCGCGGTACCAACTATCAATGTCGAGACATCAACTATCAGTGTCGAGACATCAACTATCAATGTCGCGGTACCAACTATCAACGTCGAGACATCAACTATCAATGTCGCGGTACCAACTATCAATTTTGAGACATCAACTATCAATGTCGCGGTACCAACTATCATGGTCGAGACATCAACTACCAGTGTCACGGTACCAAATACCAGTGTCAAGACATCAACTATCAACGTCGCGTTACCAACTATCAGTGTCAAGACATTAACTATGAGTGTCACAGTACCAACTATCAATGTCGAGACATCAACTATCAATGTCGCGGTACCAACTATCAATGTCGAGACATCAACTATCAATGTCGCGGTACCAACTATCAATGTCGAGACATCAACTATAAATGTCGCGGTACCAACTATCAATGTCGAGACATCAACTATCAATGTCGCGGTACCAACTATCAATGTCGAGACATCAACTATCAATGTCGCGGTACCAACTATCAATGTCGAGACATCAACTATCAGTGTCGAGACATCAACTATCAATGTCGCGGTACCAACTATCAACGTCGAGACATCAACTATCAATGTCGAGACATCAACTATCAATGTCGCGGTACCAACTATCAATGTCGAGACATCAACTATCAATGTCGCGGTACCAACTATCAATGTCGAGACATCAACTATCAGTGTCACGGTACCAACTATCAGTGTCAAGACATTAACTATGAGTGTCACAGTACCAACTATCAATGTCGAGACATCAACTATCAATGTCGCGGTACCAACTATCAATGTCGAGACATCAACTATCAGTGTCACGGTACCAACTATCAGTGTCAAGACATTAACTATGAGTGTCACAGTACCAACTATCAATGTCGAGACATCAACTATCAATGTCACGGTACCAACTATCAATGTCGAGACATCAACTATCAGTGTCGAGACATCAACTATCAATGTCGCGGTACCAACTATCAACGTCGAGACATCAACTATCAATGTCGCGGTACCAACTATCAATGTCGAGACGTCAACTAGCAATGTCGCGGTACCAACTATCAGTGTCAAGACATTAACTATGAGTGTCACGGTACCAACTATCAATGTCGAGACATCAACTATCAGTGTCACGGTACAAACTATCAGTGTCACGGCACCAACTTACTGTGTGGAGACATGAACTATCGAGGTCGAGACATCAACTATCAATGTCGCGGTACCAACTATCATGGTCGAGACATCAACTACCAGTGTCACGGTACCAAATACCAGTGTCGAGACATCAACTATCAACGTCGCGTTACCAACTATCAGTGTCAAGACATTAACTATGAGTGTCACAGTACCAACTATCAATGTCGAGACATCAACTATAAATGTCGAGACTTCAACTATCAATGTCGCGGTACCAACTATCAGTGTCGAGACATCAACTTTCAATGTCGCGGTACCAACTATCAGTATCGAGACATCAACTATCAATGTCGCGGTACCAACAATCAGTGTCGAGAACTCAACTATCAATGTCGCGGTACCAACTATCAATGTCGAGACATAAACTATCAATGTCGCGGTACCAACTATCAGTGTCAAGACATTAACTATGAGTGTCACAGTACCAACTATCAATGTCGAGACATCAACTATAAATGTCGCGGTACCAACTATCAATGTCGAGACATCAACTATCAATGTCGCGGTACCAACTATCAATGTCGAGACATCAACTATCAATGTCGCGGTACCAACTATCAATGTCGAGACATCAACTATCAGTGTCACGGTACCAAATATCGGTGTCAAGACATTAACTATGAGTGTCACAGTACCAACTATCAATGTCGAGACATCAACTATCAATGTCGCGGTACCAACTATCAATGTCGAGACATCAACTATCAGTGTCACGGTACCAACTATCAATGTCGAGACATCAACTATCAATGTCGCGGTACCAACTATCAACGTCGAGACATCAACTATCAATGTCGCGGTACCAACTATCAATGTCGAGACATCAACTATCAATGTCGCCGTACCAACTATCAATGTCGAGACATCAACTATCAATGTCGCGGTACCAACTATCAATGTCGAGACATCAACTATCAATGTCGCGGTACCAACTATCAGTGTCGAGACATCAACTATCAATGTCGCAGTACCAACTATCAGTGTGAAGACATTAACTATGAGTGTCACAGTACCAACTATCAATGTCGAGACACCAACTATCAATGTCGCGGTACCAACTATCAGTATCGAGACATCAACTATCAATGTCGCGGTACCAACTATCAGTATCGAGACATCAACTATCAATGTCGCGGTACCAACAATCAGTGTCGAGACCTCAACTATCAATGTCGCGGTACCAACTATCAATGTTGAGACAATAACTATCAATGTCGCGGTACCAACTATCAATGTCGAGACATCAACTATCAATGTCGCGGTACCAACTATCAATGTCGAGACATCAACTATCAGTGTCACGGTTCCAACTATCAGTGTCAAGACATTAACTATGAGTGTCACAGTACCAACTATCAATGTCGAGACATCAACTATCAATGTCGATACATCAACTATCAATGTCGCGGTACCAAATATCAGTGTCGAGACATCAACTATAAATGTCGCGGTACCAACTATCAACGTCGAGACATCAATTATCAATGTCGCGGTACCAACTATCAATGTCGAGACATCAACTATCAATGTCACGGTACCAACTATCAGTGTCAAGACATTAACTATGAGTGTCACAGTACCAACTATCAATGTCGAGACATCAACTATCAATGTCGCGGTACCAACTATCAATGTCGAGACATCAACTATCAATGTCGAGACATCAACTATCAATGTCGCGGTACCAAATATCAGTGTCGAGACATCAACTATCAATGTCGCGGTACCACCTATCAATGTCGAGACATCAACTATCAGTGTCGAGACGTCAACTATCAACGTCGAGACATCAACTATCAGTGTCGAGACTTCAACTATCAATGTCGCGGTACCAACTATCAGTGTCGAGACATCAACTACCAGTGTCACGGTACCAAATACCAGTGTCGAGACATCAACTATCAACGTCGCGTTACCAACTATCAGTGTCAAGACATTAACTATGAGTGTCACAGTACCAACTATCAATGTCGAGACATCAACTATCAATGTCGCGGTACCAACTATCAATGTCGAGACATCAACTATCAATGTCGCGGTACCAACTATCAATGTCGAGACATCAACTATAAATGTCGCGGTACCAACTATCAATGTCGAGACATCAACTATCAATGTCGCGGTACCAACTATCAATGTCGAGACATCAATTATCAATGTCGCGGTACCAACTATCAATGTCGAGACATCAACTATCAGTGTCGAGACATCAACTATCAATGTCGCGGTACCAACTATCAACGTCGAGACATCAACTATCAATGTCGCGGTACCAACTATCAATTTTGAGACATCAACTATCAATGTCGCGGTACCAACTATCATGGTCGAGACATCAACTACCAGTGTCACGGTACCAAATACCAGTGTCGAGACATCAACTATCAACGTCGCGTTACCAACTATCAGTGTCAAGACATTAACTATGAGTGTCACAGTACCAACTATCAATGTCGAGACATCAACTATCAATGTCGCGGTACCAACTATCAATGTCGAGACATCAACTATCAATGTCGCAGTACCAACTATCAATGTCGAGACATCAACTATAAATGTCGCGGTACCAACTATCAATGTCGAGACATCAACTATCAATGTCGCGGTACCAACTATCAATGTCGAGACATCAACTATCAATGTCGCGGTACCAACTATCAATGTCGAGACATCAACTATCAATGTCGAGACATCAACTATCAATGTCGCGGTACCAACTATCAATGTCGAGACATCAACTATCAATGTCGCGGTACCAACTATCAATGTCGAGACATCAACTATCAATGTCGCGGTACCAACTATCAATGTTGAGACATCAACTATCAGTGTCACGGTACCAACTATCAGTGTCAAGACATTAACTATGAGTGTCACAGTACCAACTATCAATGTCGAGACATCAACTATCAATGTCGCGGTACCAACTATCAATGTCGAGACATCAACTATCAGTGTCACGGTACAAACTATCAGTTTCAAGACATTAACTATGAGTGTCACAGTACCAACTATCAATGTCGAGACATCAACTATAAATGTCGAGACTTCAACTATCAATGTCGCGGTACCAACTATCAGTGTCGAGACATCACCTATCAATGTCGCGGTACCAACTATCAATGTCGAGACATCAACTATCAGTGTCACGGTACAAACTATCAGTTTCAAGACATTAACTATGAGTGTCACAGTACCAACTATCAATGTCGAGACATCAACTATAAATGTCGAGACTTCAACTATCAATGTCGCGGTACCAACTATCAGTATCGAGACATCAACCATCAGTGTCGCGGTACCAACTATCAATGTCGAGACATCAACTATCAATGTCGCGGTACCAACTATCAGTGTCGAGACATCAACTATCAATGTCGCGGTACCAACTATCAATGTCGAGACATCAACTATCAGTGTCACGGTACCAACTATCAGTGTCAAGACATTAACTATGAGTGTCACAGTACCAACTATCAATGTCGAGACATCAACTATCAATGTCGCGGTACCAACTATCAATGTCGAGACATCAACTATCAGTGTCACGGTACCAACTATCAATGTCGAGACATCAACTATCAATGTCGCGGTACCAACTATCAATGTCGAGACATCAACTATCAGTGTCACGGTACCAACTATCAGTGTCAAGACATTAACTATGAGTGTCACAGTACCAACTATCAATGTCGAGACATCAACTATCAGTGTCGCGGTACCAACTATCAATGTCGAGACATCAACTATCAATGTCGAGACATCAACTATCAATGTCGCGGTACCAAATATCAGTGTCGAGACATCAACTATCAATGTCGCGGTACCAACTATCAGTGTCAAGACATTAACTATGAGTGTCACGGTACCAACTATCAGTGTCGAGACATCAACTATCAATGTCGCGGTACCACCTATCAATGTCGAGACATCAACTATCAGTGTCGAGACGTCAACTATCAATGTCGCGGTACCACCTATCAATGTCGAGACATCAACTATCAGTGTCACGGTTCCAACTATCAGTGTCAAGACATTAACTATGAGTGTCACAGTACCAACTATCAATGTCGAGACATCAACTATCAATGTCGCGCTACCAACTATCAATGTCGAGACATCAACTATCAATGTCGCGGTACCAACTATCAGTGTCGAGACATCAACTATCAATGTCGAGACTTCAACTATCAATGTCGCGGTACCAACTATCAACGTCGAGACATCAACTATCAATGTCGCGGTACCAACTATCAATGTCGAGACATCAACTATCAATGTCGCGGTACCAACTATCAATGTCGAGACATCAACTATCAATGTCGCAGTACCAACTATCAGTGTGAAGACATTAACTATGAGTGTCACAGTACCAACTATCAATGTCGAGACATCAACTATCAATGTCGCGGTACCAACTATCAATGTCGAGACATCAACTATCAGTGTCACGGTACCAACTATCAATGTCGAGACATCAACTATCAATGTCGCGGTACCAACTATCAACGTCGAGACATCAACTATCAATGTCGCGGTACCAACTATCAATGTCGAGACATCAACTATCAATGTCGCGGTACCAACTATCAATGTCGAGACATCAACTATCAATGTCGCAGTACCAACTATCAGTGTGAAGACATTAACTATGAGTGTCACAGTACCAACTATCAATGTCGAGACATCAACTATCAATGTCGCGGTACCAACTATCAATGTCGAGACATCAACTATCAATGTCGCGGTACCAACTATCAATGTCGAGACATCAACTATCAATGTCGCGGTACCAACTATCAATGTCGAGACATCAACTATCAATGTCGCAGTACCAACTATCAGTGTGAAGACATTAACTATGAGTGTCACAGTACCAACTATCAATGTCGAGACATCAACTATCAATGTCGCGGTACCAACTATCAATGTCGAGACATCAACTATCAGTGTCACGGTACCAACTATCAATGTCGAGACATCAACTATCAATGTCGCGGTACCAACTATCAACGTCGAGACATCAACTATCAATGTCGCGGTACCAACTATCAATGTCGAGACATCAACTATCAATGTCGCGGTACCAACTATCAGTGTCAAGACATTAACTATGAGTGTCACAGTACCAACTATCAATGTCGAGACATCAACTATCAATGTCGCGCTACCAACTATCAATGTCGAGACATCAACTATCAATGTCGCGGTACCAACTATCAGTGTCGAGACATCAACTATCAATGTCGCAGTACCAACTATCAGTGTGAAGACATTAACTATGAGTGTCACAGTACCAACTATCAATGTCGAGACATCAACTATCAATGTCGCGGTACCAACTATCAATGTCGAGACATCAACCATCAGTGTCGCGGTACCAACTATCAATGTCGAGACATCAACTATCAATGTCGCGGTACCAACTATCAATGTCGAGACATCAACTATCAATGTCGCGGTACCAACTATCAATGTCGAGACATCAACTATCAGTGTCGCGGTACCAACTATCAATGTCGAGACATCAACTATCAGTGTCGAGACATCAACTATCAATGTCGCGGTACCAACTATCAGTATCGAGACATCAACCATCAGTGTCGCGGTACCAACTATCAATGTCGAGACATCAACTATCAATGTCGCGGTACCAACTATCAGTGTCGAGACATCAACTATCAATGTCGCGGTACCAACTATCAATGTCGAGACATCAACTATCAATGTCGCGGTACCAACTATCAATGTCGAGACATCAATTATCAGTGTCACGGTACCAACTATCAATGTCGAGACATCAACTATCAATGTCGCGGTACCAACTATCAACGTCGAGACATCAACTATCAATGTCGCGGTACCAACCATCAATGTCGAGACATCAACTATCAGTGTCACGGTACCAACTATCAGTGTCAAGACATTAACTATGAGTGTCACAGTACCAACTATCAATGTCGAGACATCAACTATCAATGTCGCGGTACCAACTATCAATGTCGAGACATCAACTATCAGTGTCACGGTACCAACTATCAGTGTCAAGACATTAACTATGAGTGTCACAGTACCAACTATCAATGTCGAGACATCAACTATCAATGTCGAGACATCAACTATCAATGTCGCGGTACCAAATATCAGTGTCGAGACATCAACTATAAATGTCGCGGTACCAACTATCAATGTCGAGACATCAATTATCAATGTCGCGGTACCAACTATCAATGTTGAGACATCAACTATCAATGTCGCGGTACCAACTATCAATGTCGAGACATCAACTATCAATGTCGCGGTACCAACTATCAACGTCGAGACATCAACTATCAATGTCGCGGTACCAACTATCAATGTCGAGACATCAACTATTAATGTCGCGGTACCAACTATCAGTGTCAAGACATTAACTATGAGTGTCACGGTACCAACTATCAATGTCGAGACATCAACTATCAGTGTCACGGTACCAACTATCAGTGTCACGGCACCAACTTACTGTGTGGAGACATGAACTATCGAGGTCGAGACATCAACTATCAATGTCGCGGTACCAACTATCATGGTCGAGACATCAACTACCTGTGTCACGGTACCAAATACCAGTGTCGAGACATCAACTATCAACGTCGCGTTACCAACTATCAGTGTCAAGACATTAACTATGAGTGTCACAGTACCAACTATCAATGTCGAGACATCAACTATCAATGTCGCGGTACCAACTATCAATGTCGAGACATCAACTATCAATGTCGCGGTACCAACTATCAATGTCGAGACATCAACTATCAATGTCGCGGTACCAACTATCAATGTCGAGACATCAACTATCAATGTCGCGGTACCAACTATCAATGTCGAGACATCAACTATCAATGTCGCGGTACCAACTATCAATGTCGAGACATCAACTATCAATGTCGCGGTACCAACTATCAATGTCGAGACATCAACTATCAATGTCGCGGTACCAACTATCAATGTCGAGACATCAACTATCAATGTCGCGGTACCAACTATCAATGTCGAGACATCAACTATCAATGTCGCGGTACCAAATATCAGTGTCGAGACATCAACTATAAATGTCGCGGTACCAACTATCAATGTCGAGACATCAACTATCAATGTCGCGGTACCAACTATCAATGTCGAGACATCAACTATCAGTGTCGAGACGTCAACTATCAATGTCGAGACATCAACTATCAGTGTCGAGACTTCAACTATCAATGTCGCGGTACCAACTATCAACGTCGAGACATCAACTATCAATGTCGCGGTACCAACTATCAATGTCGAGACATCAACTATCAATGTCGCGGTACCAACTATCAATGTCGAGACATCAACTATCAATGTCGCGGTACCAACTATCAATGTCGAGACATCAACTATCAGTGTCGAGACGTCAACTATCAATGTCGAGACATCAACTATCAGTGTCGAGACTTCAACTATCAATGTCGCGGTACCAACTATCAACGTCGAGACATCAACTATCAATGTCGCGGTACCAACCATCAATGTCGAGTCATCAACTATCAGTGTCACGGTACCAACTATCAGTGTCAAGACATTAACTATGAGTGTCACAGTACCAACATTCAATGTCGAGACATCAACTATCAATGTCGCGGTACCAACTATCAATGTCGAGACATCAACTATCAGTGTCACGGTACCAACTATCAGTGTCAAGACATTAACTATGAGTGTCACAGTACCAACTATCAATGTCGAGACATCAACTATCAATGTCGAGACATCAACTATCAATGTCGCGGTACCAACTATCAATGTCGAGACATCAACTATCAATGTCGCGGTACCAACTATCAATGTCGAGACATCAACTATCAATGTCGCGGTACCAACTATCAATGTCGAGACATCAACTATCAATGTCGAGACATCAACTATAAATGTCGCGGTACCAACTTTCAATGTCGAGACATCAACTATCAATGTCGAGACATCAACTATCAGTGTCGCGGTACCAACTATCAATGTTGAGACATAAACTATCAATGTCGCGGTACCAACTATCAGTGTCGAGACATCAACTATCAGTGTCACGGTACCAACTATCAGTGTCAAGACATTAACTATGAGTGTCACAGTACCAACTATCAATGTCGAGACATCAACTATCAATGTCGCGGTACCAACTTTCAATGTCGAGACATCAACTATCAATGTCGAGACATCAACTATCAATGTCGCGGTACCAAATATCAGTGTCGAGACATCAACTATCAATGTCGCGGTAACAACTATCAGTGTCAAGACATTAACTATGAGTGTCACGGTACCAACTATCAGTGTCGAGACATCAACTATCAATGTCGCGGTACCAACTATCAGTGTCAAGACATTAACTATGAGTGTCACGGTACCAACTATCAATGTCGAGACATCAACTATCAGTGTCGAGACTTCAACTATCAATGTCGCGGTACCAACCATCAGTGTCGAGACATCAACTATCAATGTCGCGGTACCAACTATCAGTGTCGAGACATCAACTATCAATGTCGCGGTACCAACTATCAGTGTCAAGACATTAACTATGAGTGTCACGGTACCAACTATCAGTGTCGAGACATCAACTATCAATGTCGCGGTACCAACTATCAGTGTCAAGACATTAACTATGAGTGTCACGGTACCAACTATCAATGTCGAGACATCAACTATCAGTGTCGAGACTTCAACTATCAATGTCGCGGTACCAACCATCAGTGTCGAGACATCAACTATCAATGTCGCGGTACCAACTATCAGTGTCGAGACATCAACTATCAATGTCGCGGTACCAACAATCAGTGTCGAGACCTCAACTATCAATGTCGCGGTACCAACTATCAATGTCGAGACATCAACTATCAATGTCGCGGTACCAACTATCAATGTCGAGACATCAACTATCAATGTCGCGGTACCAACTATCAATGTCGAGACATCAACTATCAGTGTCGAGACATCAACTTTCAGTGTCACGGTACCAACTATCAGTGTCAAGACATTAACTATGAGTGTCACGGTACCAACTATCAATGTCGAGACATCAACTATCAGTGTCACGGTACCAACTATCAGTGTCACCGCACCAACTTACTGTGTGGAGACATGAACTATCGAGGTCGAGACATCAACTATCAATGTTGCGGTACCAACTATCATGGTCGAGACATCAACTACCAGTGTCACGGTACCAAATACCAGTGTCGAGACATCAACTATCAACGTCGCGTTACCAACTATCAGTGTCGAGATGTCAACTGTCAGTGTCACGGTTCCAACTATCAGTGTCGAGACATCAACTATCAGTGTAGAGACGTCAACTATCAGTGTCACGGTACCAACTATCAGTGTAGAGACATAAACTATCAGTGTCACGGTACCAACTATTTGGTTCGTGACATCAGACATCAACTATCAGTGTAGAGACGTCAACTATCAGTGTCAAGGTACCAACTATCAGTGTAGAGACGTCACCTATCAGTGTCACGGTACCAACTATCTGTGTCGAGACATCAATTATCAGTGTCACGGTACCAGCTGTCAGAGTCGTGACGTCAACTGTCAGTGTCGAGACATCAACTATCAGTGTCACGCTACCAACTTACTGTGATGAGACATGAACTATCAGAGTCGAGACATCAATCATCAGTGTCACGGTACCAACTATCAGGGTCGCGACATCAATTATCAGTGTCGAGACATCAACTATCAGTGTCAAGTTTCCAGCTATCAGTGTCGAGACATCAAATATCAGTGTCACGGTACCAACTATCAGTGTCGAGACATCAACTATCAGTGTCACGGTACCAACTATCAGTGTCGAGACATCAATTATCAGAGTCACGGTACCAACTACCAGGGTCGCGACATCAACTATCAGTGTCACGGATCCAACTATCAGTGTCGAGACATTAACTTTCAGTGTCACGGTACCAACTATCAGTGTCACGGTACCAACTATCAGTGTCGCGGTACCAACTATCTGTGTCGAGACATCAACTATCAGTGTCACGGTACCAAATATCAGGGTCGCGACCTCAATTATCAGTGTCGAGAAATCAACTATCAGTGTCACGGTTCCAACTATCAGTGTCGAGACATTAACTATCAGTGTCACGGTACCAACTATCAGTGTTGAGACATCAGTTATGATCGTCGAGACATCAACAGTGAGTGTCAAGACATCAACAATGAGTGTCGAGACATCGACTCTGTGTGTCGTGACGTCAACTATGAGAGCTGAGACATCAACGGTGAGTGTCGAGACATCGTCTGTGACTGTCGAGACATCAACTATGAGTGTCGAGATATCAACTGTGAGTGTCGAGACATCAACTGTCAGTGTCGCGATATTAACTCTTATCGTCGCAACATCCACTACTAGAAAATAAAAAAATAAGAACTGAAAATATGTTAACAAAACGTATTACATATATTTTCAAAAATCATGTTAGCATATCACAACATGCAGTCGTTTATATCATAACTTTCATAAGAAACATTCATATTTTATAATTATAGGTTTACTCACTGTTCGTGATTGCCAGACTAGTTTCGGGCCCATGAAAACGCTGCGCGGTGGCCAGTTCGAAAAATGCACGTGAGTAAATCATAAACATTCAAAATATGTAGATTTATAGAAACATGTTCAGTCAAAATAGATTTAAATAATAATAGATTTATATACAATAGGTGGATCACAGTCGTACATCAAAGTCAAAGTCAAAGCAGTTATTTCAATTAGACCATTGCACTTTTGAATTGTCGAGAAAAAAAAGAAGTTACTGCTGCGTTCCAAAGTGTAGAATCCTATGGAGAAGAACGTGCAATAAACTTCGTGGTTACTCTTTTTCATCAAATATTTACAAAAATTTGGTTACATTGTGAATAAGAAAACTAAATGTATTACGGGATTACGGTTGGGACGTTGTACAAAGCAGACGTATCGCTAAAATACTGCTAAAATCATAATGTTGAAGTTCGTCAAACTTATACTTTAGACTATAATAATAACAAGTCTCAAATCTACTTGTGCCGCGTAAAAGTGTTTACGACGCTATTCCTCTAAGAAGATCCTAGTCATCGACGGTGCACCTACGCGAGCGCAGCTCTTCACCCCCGCAAGAAAGAGACGGGCTCATTATTTTTTGACCCGCTCGCGCAAAAGTGACCGCAGGACGTCACATCACAGCACCACGTTCGGCACACGCACCTACTGAGTGAGTAACCATTACAAAGATATAATGAGTGTAGTACGCTCACCAACTAGAAGTGGCCTTAGCGTTGGTCGTAGTGACTCGCAACCAAACTTGGCAACAGATGATCCTCAACCCGAATTTTCGGATGCTATGAAAGTAACTTTCCGTAATAAACGGAAACAGTTGGATGATAATGAACACATTCGAACCGAATTGAGTGAGATGCGAAAACAGATGTCTCAAATGATGGTGCTATTAACGACTCTTACCACAACACAAAGCGAGTTCACACAAAAAATTTCTGAAGATATTACAACCATTAAAGAGCAATTTGCTAGTATAAAATCCACTACTGACAATCTTGCCGCTGAACAAAGTATTATAAAGTCGGATATAGTATTACTACGAAACGGGAACACTAAAACTGAAAAAAAAGTTGAAGATTTAAATTATACAGTTCAATTACTAAAAAAAGAGCAAACAACTCCCCAAACAGATTTTTCAAATGAAACGCAAGAAGATATTATAGCAGAAATTAACGAACGGGATTTCCGAAGCAAAAATGTTGTAATTAGTGGCATTCCTGAACCTACATCATCCAATAAGGATGAACGCATAAATATGGATAAAAACGAGGTTATAAATGTATTAAAATCGATTAATAGTAGTTACCCCGAGCCTGAAAGGATTATGCGATTGGGAAAGTATGACATAAAAAAAACACGCCCAGTAAAAATGTACTTTGAATCACA
Source organism: Amphipyra tragopoginis (assembly GCA_905220435.1). Lineage (NCBI taxonomy): Eukaryota > Metazoa > Arthropoda > Insecta > Lepidoptera > Noctuidae > Amphipyra > Amphipyra tragopoginis. Next base: position 27,371,497 of record HG992006.1, on the reverse strand, counting down.
AGATATTGCTAAAACTATATTACGCAACCGAAATAGCATTAAACGAGACAACATAAAAATATACTCCGACCAAACACCAAAACAGAGAAAGTTCTTGCAAAATCTCAAAGATGAACTTAATCAACGATCCCTTAGCGAAGGTAAAACCCTGACAATAAAATATATTAACGGCATACCGGGAATCGTAGAGTTACCATCAAAAAACTAGAAGAACCTATTACGAACAAACATATTAATCAAAATAGTGAAAATATAACCTATCAAGTTGTCAATAACTATAGTAACATTATAACCTCAAAGAAGTCGTTGAAATTTCTTTATGCCAATATGCGAAGCATCGTTAAACCTGGAAAATTTGATGAATTAAAATGTGTGATGAAAGCCTTTCCATCTTGCCTGCACGTAGTGGTATTGACAGAAACATGGATAAAATCCGACGAAGAAGGAAAAAGATTTCAAATCTCAGGATACACACATTATTACAGCTTTAGACCTGCTAAAAGAGGAGGTGGTGTATCGATATTTGTAAAAAACAATCTGAAACATAGCCTGAGTGAGGAAATATCCCTAAATCACAATCATTACCTTTGGATTCACATTGAAAATTACTCATTGGACATTGGTGTTGTATATAGAAAGCCAGAACAGTCAAACGCCAAACCCTTCCTAGAAACCTACTCTCAACAACTACATCAAAGAAACCGTGGGGTGGTCTTTGGCGACTTCAACTTCAATTTGTTGAATACAGAACGTGCAACAACTTTGTACAAAGAATTGATCGAAGAAAGTGGCTATAAAATTTTGAATAAAATAAATGAAGACAACTGCACCAGAGAATCGCCAACTTCAAAGAGTATTATTGACCACATTTGCTCAAACCTTAAACAGAACAAATTTCATCTAGCTATTGTTGATACACCTATGTCAGACCACAAACAAATTTACCTTGAACTAAAACGCCATCAACCAGAACCTTTGCAGAAATTAAACTATCAAGCGATTGACTATAAATTACTTTATAACACCATGTTAAAATCCCATCACAAAAACGAAGACTGTCTATATGATGCCCTGGAAGAAAGGTTAATACAGAGTATTAAAATAAGCAAAATGACTAAAAATAAGCTATTAAACCCACCAAGACAGGATTGGATAAATAGTTCAATTATAAGTGGAATAAACAACAGAAATACTTTATGGAATCAACATAAAAACAACCCAAAAGATAAAGAAACAGAGAATAAATTTATAAAAAAAAGAAATGAAATATCAGTGTGTATCCAACGAACTAAATCAAAATATTATATGAACGCCTTTGCAAATTGCAAAAAACAGCCACTAAAAATGTGGGGACTCATAAATAGCCTTACGTGCAATAAGTTAAAAGAAAAAACTTCACCGCAGAAACTTCAAACACAAAACGGCCCTGTTACTGATTTAAAACAGATCTGTGAATGTTTTAATGATTTCTTTGCAAATGTTGGTTCAATACTGGCAAACCAAATTCCCCAAAAATATCACCCGTCTAGTGGAGCAATGCATGTGGCGCGTTCAACTGGATCTGGCTCGTCCTCACTCAATAACCTCACACTAACAACAACGGATGAAATTTTAAAAATTATAAATAACTTAAATAATAACACTAGTTCGGGTTTAGATGGTCTCAATACAAAATCAATTAAATGCGTAACAAACTTAATTCTGGATGAACTTACTTGCTGTATAAACAGATGTATTGAAACAGGGACGTTTCCAAATAGTCTTAAAATTGCTAAAGTAACGCCAATTTATAAATCTGGAGCCAAATCAGAGCCAGGAAATTACCGTCCTATCTCAGTCCTCCCAGTACTATCAAAAATATTTGAAAGGGTTCTGTACAATCGCCTTGAAAACTATCTGGTTTCGCTGAACTTCATATACGATAAACAATACGGCTTTAGACCGAAATCAAATACACTTTCAGCGACAATAGATCTTGTGACAACCATAAAACTCAATATTGACAAAAAGCAAATTGCGCTAGGTGTCTTTATTGACCTCAAAAAAGCCTTCGACACAGTTAGTCATGAAGTGTTACTAAATAAACTCAGCGAACTTGGAGTTGAAGGCCCTGCCTATGAAATATTTAGATCTTACCTGTCAAACCGATACCAAGTAGTCAAGATTGGTGACACCCAGAGTAATCCCAAAATTATAACGTACGGCGTGCCCCAGGGCTCAATTCTGGCCCCTTTACTATTTCTAATATATATAAACAGTGTCCACCAAATTGGTTTAAAGGGGGACGTAACACTGTATGCTGACGACACTTGTCTTTTCTACTTTGGCCACTCCATTGACACTATCATAAATAAAGCACAAAACGATTTAGATTTGCTTAATCTGTGGTTCCAGCAAAATCTCCTTACAATCAATACAACAAAAACAAATTATATGATATTCGCACCCAAAAATAAAAAAAATAGCAATTACACTCCACTAACAATAAATAATAAAATAATCAATAAAGTAGATCAGGAAAAGTATCTAGGATTAATATTAGACAGCAAATTGACGTGGCTTCCGCACATTCAAAAAATCAAATCAAAACTTCAATCACTCACGGGAGCCCTACGGGGTATCGTTCGCTGCCTACCACGTCAAGTGCGTTATTTAATCTACAACTCACTTATTAAGCCTCACATTGACTATCTAGTGGAAATATGGGGTACTGCCGCAAAAACCAATATAAATTTATTACAAATTGCACAAAACAAATTACTAAAAACATTATTTCAATACGACTATTTCACTCCAACACAAACACTCTATAAAGAAACGAAGATAATGAACATCACACAAACATACATATATAATACGTGTATACTTATACGAAAAATACTAAATAAAAATATACATACTAATATAACCTTCACGAAAAGTAAAAAAAAACACAAAATGAAATTAAGATACGAAAAAGACATAAGTTTATACGCACCACGCACAAATTACGGAAAAAAAAGTATTATGTATGAAGGATCTCAGCTATATAATAAATTACCTAAACATCTAAAGGAATCTAAATCAATTATCACTTTTAAAAAACTACTCAAAAAATACATAATAAATAATTCACATTTGCCACAATAAGTTCGAGCCACTTCCAGCCACGCTTATCTTTGTAGTACTTGTATTCGAGCCCGGGTATTGAACAAACATTGCAATTTTTTTTGTTTGACTACCTTCAACATATTGATTGAAATGTTTAGTTTTTGCAACAAGCCCAATGCATTTTTTATTTATGTTAAATTGTTAATATTCTCATGTAAGTGAATGAATGTATTCTTATGAGAATAAAGTTATCTCAAACCTCAAATGTGAGAACAATGTAAGATATCCTATGATAATAAGAGTACCTACCTAACAAAAACCAATATTTGTTGAGTACATACAATAAAAAGTATTTTCCTAAGGTTTTCCCGTCAGCACTGAACGAAATTCTATTGTGTTTGATTCAATAACGCTCTTTGACGGAAGTGAGGCGAGGTCAAATATTGTGTTGAGGTACGTATTTGAAGTGTACACTGGAAGTGCTTTTTCAATGTATTTGGATGGCTTCGACTTCAAATTGTACATCATAAATAATAGAAATATTGCCATAACGAACGCACTTACCATACTGATTGGCGATAGCAGTAAAGTGGTATTAACATACCTACAATGTTGCTGCTTGCATCTTGCGATCTAAGTTAGGGATAGAGAGCGGTTAACTCATGGTTTTTTGGATATTATTTTTACTAACTTATTTAGAACTAACATCTCATGACGCTCGACACTATCATTACAGATGGTTACGAATGAACAGAGTCAACTTGACTTGAATTAAATAAAACTCGAATCAATTCATTTAATTATGATTCCCTTTATTCATTTTTAAAACGTATAATTTACATTTTTAAATATTTCATTGTAAAAAAATAAAAATAAAACATTTAAAAATATAAAAAATAGGGGTCCACCGGCATCGGGAGCAGGGTCCAAGCTACCGGTGGTTAGGGCTCCAGAGACAGGAACCTCCTCACAATACACGCCGTGTCGAGGAGGACTGCTTTCTGTATCAGGCCCTTGATCCAGCCACCTAACGAGAGCCTCTTGAGGTGTTTGTTGGTCGAGGCCCTTGGCCATTAGGCCATTGGCCGTTACGATTATCGGCACAATGGTTGCCGAATCCACATCCCACATTTTTGAAGTACTCATTTCGAACGTTGTCGTAGTAATACCACCGATCCCGTCAAAGCCACGACAGCAAACCAAAACTACCTCGTGTGCTAAGTCAAGATATTTGATTTGTTTATCTTTCCCAGCTTTCACGAGGTTCTCATCATGCGGGATGGTAACATCAACAATCATTGTGCGGCGTTCTGATCGATCTATCATCACTATATCAGGTTTATTGGCGACAATAGTCCTGTCAGTGATGATAGATCGATCCCAATACAACGTGATGATCATAGATAATTATACTATCTGTGTATTATATTATAGGAGCAATAAACCAACTGACTTCCCTGTATGTACCTATATTTTTCATTTTAGTTACCCTCTAGCTTCACATACACAGTTAGAATAAACTTCCTGAGTTAACTTGGTAAAGTAAACAAATAAACTTAGTTTACGGCCCGTGAATCACAATTGGAGACCATCTGCTTACCATTTCTATATGTCTGTTATTAATTCATATTTCATAACCAAGAACGCACAAATTTTTAAACTCGGTCACTTGACTGCTGCTACATAGCAGCTACGCCACGCGCTACGCCGTAGCACGTAGCACACGATACGTCATCATCATCGCTGCTCTTCTATGCCAACTATCTCTGTCCCACGTTTTGTTCGGTGCTACATAACTTAAAAGCATACAAATAAAACCTGTCATCGATTCCAATATAATATTACAATACAATACGCTTTATTGTACACCTTGGACACGTAAGAAAAATACAGAATATATGAATATGCTAAGGAAGCACAAAAACGGCACAGCTTGTACATTCACACACTTAAAAAGCTTTGTTGCGAGGCAATAAGGTTGATATTACCGTACCTTTAAGTGTTCAGCGTGTAGCAATGTATCAACAAATAAGTGATCGTGAAAGCTTTTGATAAATCATACTTGGTGTAATATTTCAGCGCCTGGCACTCCATTTAAGTACTTGTTTATGATCCCGATTAATTTATTATATTGAGCAACAAGGTAAACGAATTTGTATTTTAGGATAATATATAGGTAAATGTTCGGAGTAACGTTTTAAAATCGTAAAACACTATATAAATAAACTAACTCCCAAGCCGCGAGCAGGGCCAGATTTAAACAGTTAGAAGCCCTGGGGCAACGAAGAAGAGCAACACGATGTTTTTTTTAGGGTGTCGTACTCAAAATGTAAAACGGGACCCTATTACTAAGGCTCCGCTGTTCGTCTGTCCGTCTGTCACCAGGCTGTATTTCATGAACCGTGATAGTTAGAGAGTTGAAATTTTCACAGATGATGTATTTTTGTTGCAGCTATAACAGCAAATACTAAAAAACAGAATATGGTGAATATTTAAGGGGGCTCCCATTCAACAAACATGTTTTTTTTGCCGTTTTTATAGATAATGGTACGGAACCCTTCGTGCGCGAATCCGACTCGCACTCGGCTGGTATTTTTTTTTAATTTCTTTATCGTTTTGAAGTTTTTCTGCTTTGTCAGAACGGGAGTCATCTTTTTCCTAACCTGAAAAAAAACAAAAACTCGTATTGTGGAACCCCTCTCTTGTGGAGGCCCGGGACTAAAGCCCTGTTGTCCTCCCCTAAATCCGGCCCTGGTCGCGAATGTTACCCCTGTCCACACAACCCGAAAGCCTGTCCCCACTACGTTTTGTCAACTATTTTTGTTTATGTTCATATAATTTACTACACAAAAAGTGTACGAAAGTATGTTATTAAGATTTGTTTGAAGAAAAGCTTCTTTACCTTCATTGGGGTTTCAGTAAACTAACAACATCCGAGCCACTCCTCTCCCTCGACAAACATCAACAACATATAGAAATAACAAAATTATGTTTACTTGTAAGTAATAAAGTTACCGAGTGTGCGGCAACATGGCGGCGTATGTTATTGTTTAATTAATTATATTTTAGTAATAAACACACGTAATTTGTGCCAGTCTGAAAAAAAAACAATTTTAAGACTAATTCAATTTGCTTTGAGAGATATTCATTTTCAAAGACATTTAAATCTGAAGAACAGCAGGATATCCCACTCAAATCTTGAAGACAACAAAGGCATTGTCGTTAAAAATAGAATATTTCCCGATTATATTGGGTATATTATTATATTACCAGTTTCCATCAGCGGTTTTCTTGATCACAAACAGTATGGGCCTTCTTGATAAGAAGGTATCTATATCATCAACACATCAGTGACTCTAATCTTTTGGCACAGATTCAGATAGATCTGTAAATGTTCATAGATAACGCTGAACCTTAATCATCAAGTGACCCGATGCATGCTACAAAAACTTGACAGTCAAAACCGCTAAAGATTGTCTCACTCACTTTCTACAGAAATAAGATTGATTTTTTTGCGAAGATTATTATTATGTACAATGTTCACTTTGACAAGAACAATTTTTTGTGAATCTGCATAACAATATATTATTAAACCTTTGAAAAATATACTCACAAGCGCCAGACGAGGGACCTGGAATACACTTCATTTATTTACGATACAAACAAACATATATTTTCTCAGTACAAATAATATTTCATGAGTTAAATACGACGTTCATTTGTTTATGATTTCAAGTTAATTAATTATCATGCGCGCGTTGCGATGAAATAATAATGTTTATGACATTAGTGGCGGCTGATAAATTAGTTTTGAAGTTATGTAAAGCTATTGTTGTCTGACTAGAACCCAATATATTTGCGAAAAGATTAATGAAATTTCGAACACCTAATTTCAGGAAATTAAACTTTACAGTAGAGAAAAAAACAAGCGAGCATTTTTTATTACAAATTGAATATAGTGAACAAGCCTATTTAAAAAAAAGTTTATTCTTTACAACATAGACACTATTAGGAAGCGGTGATAGGCGAGCGTATTTGGGAGCTGTCTTTTGTAAGATTGATGTTCAAAAAGAACTTGTATTTCTAGTTTATTTTGAATAAATGAGGGATTTGAAGTTGAATTGAAAGGAACGTTTTTGTAACCATGTCGACTAAACCCTTCTTCGTTTCATCTTTACAATGATTACTAAAATATAATTTATTTATATCACAGAACACTTTAGATCGCAACAACGAATATTATGCTTTCAAATACGTTCACGAGGATGCTGCTGGCCAGCATAGAATGGGAAACCTAGAGGAAGAACCCGTACCCTATTCTGCTCAAAGATAATGTTCTTCATTCTGACATTTATTTTAATATAAATTTTGACGACACTGAAATTAATTCCGTTAATTTGGATTATCAAAAATTAATTAAAGGTCTGATACCAAGCATTAAGTATCAAAGCAAAGATGTAAGACGACAGCCAACAAGAAATGATTAATTATCTTCTCAGCTCGCGTGGAAAATTAGCAAATTCTTTGAACATTGGGTTTATACGCATAACATATACATGACATAAAGTTTTAATTAATTGAGAGAATCAATTAATTTGTGTTGTAGGTTTATATCGTCAGCACCAGTCCGTCCACGCTTGGTTTGGAAACAGAGACATTGGTGCACTGGTAGTCGCACTAGTGTTACTGCTGCCTGGCAAGCCAGAGCTTTAAAACCAGCAATTTTATTCACCTCACCATCTGAAGATCCTCGTAGCCTTGTCAACGACAGAGATTAACCATTTAGAAAAGCTGTATATTTTGCGGTTCTACTTACCGCACCAAACGGGGCGTGAGTGGGGCGTGTTGTTGGCGGGCCCGCGTTATTAGTATTAACGGGATTACTATGAACCCGCACACGTATGAAGCCTTAAGTATCAGCTAACCCGAAGGATAGCTAATAAAATAACAGAATTTACTAATAGGACTAATAGCTTTTTAGCTTTCTGGGGTGTCATTTATTATAAACAGGATGGTGCATGTAAAAGACACAACATCATAATCGTTTGTGATTCCATCATTACAGTTATAGCTAATATTAATATTATATGTAAGTATTGTGAGCAAGGTAAATGTAATAAATAAAACCAACATAGACTCTCCACCACTGAGAGTACTTGTATTTGGATTAGTGTTAATAACATGAACTAGATCACAACATAATACTTTACACAACCATTACAATATCATAAAATAAGAACAAGAATCTTTAACCAAAACAAAACAACTAGTATAACAATTGTGAATGTCCGTCCCATTCGACGGTCTCCTCAAGAATGCCCTCTCCATTCCGCCTCTGTCAACTTGTTCTTATTTATTACAATCCGTTGTCAGTACTTCTTAATCATAAACAAGATAAATAAATAAGAAATAATTATCTAAATATGATTCTTACAATTTTAGATTATTCCTACATTCATTAAACATATTTTTGCTTCACTTTTAATTGTAGTCAAATTACATACTTTTAAATGTATTACTTATAATAAACGTTTTTAAATTAAACATAAATTAATTAATAAGCCTAAGTGTATATAGTTCCGAATCGTAGCGGTGTAAAAGGTATGATTACCCTTAATTCTAACATAAGTGACAAAGTACCTAAGTAACTTGCACGCTGACATAGATTCTCACGTATCACCTCTACAAATTGTACGAAATCCAATCGAAATGTCAAGGTATACTGACGTAATTAGGTTTTGTCCGAGAGTCTCATTGTAGTTACAGATGTAGTTAGTATGTCCCGAGTCGTGGCGAGGTGCTGAGCGGTCACGCGTGGGACAATTGGACAAACTTTGTTAGCCTCAGGTCACAGGTGTTACAACAAGCTTTTATTTCGGCTAGTTAGGTCAGTTCGACTGTTACTCGCGTAAAGTTATCCTCATATGCGGGAAAGTATTTAAAAATGTTTTGTAAGTTGTTAGAATATTATAATATGGATATTTAAGCTTTTTAAAAGAGTAAACATGGAGTTTCTTGCCGGCTCTTCTCCATCTGAAATGACTAATTGGAACCGTGCAAGTAAATTCGACTTTTCCTATGCGCGCCTGTAATGGTTTATGTGACTTAAAACGGTTGATTTTGCTAAAAAATTGTTGAGATAAAATTCGAATACTACCGCACAGATACTAAATATATTTTTGATTTCCATATTAAATTAACTTGAGAGTTATTTTAAAATGTCAAAGACATTATTGTAAAAGGTTATTGATTGAACGGTTCATAAATATAAATTATTTTTACTACAACTTACATATTTTTATTTCATTCGTCTTATAAGCACCAGCCTCACACATAGCGTTTTAAGCTCAACTCCTATATGAATATTTTGATTGTGGAAAATCTTAAGTATTTGGCAACACAAGTTCATCATTACAAATTGTTTCCATGCGACCATGCGGAAGCGCTGCGCATCACTCGTGCGTAGAGTGCGGGCTAGCTCCAATACCGTTCTGAAAATGATAGTAAATAGGGTGGACTGTCCTTATGTGCGATACTGCTGTGACAGACAAGTTACATATAGTGTCGCATATAAGAGACTACAGTAATGAATTTTATGTAATCTTTGCATACTTAATTATGTGTAAATGTTCATATTTCATGTTCAAGTTCTAATTTGGATTTTAATTTTGTGTTTTAATTTTGTTTGATTTTAATGGTGATTTTGATTTTTGATTTTAATTTTGAATTTGATTTTGTTTTTAATCTTGATTTTAAGTTTCTTTTTCTTTAAATTTTAATAATATACATACTGTGATTTCATTTACCTATGTAATAATTTATATGGGTTGTACTTACCTGAAATAAACGATTATTATTATTAAATTCACTCGTTCACACACAAACACACACACTTTTTGTTATTATTTTGTTTGCATGGCTTTATGTATTTCTTCGATTAATTTTTCATACTATTCTATTATTTTTTGTTGTTTAAAGACTCACATACTCCGTCACAGACCCTGTCTCCTGTGATACAGTTTCTAACTAGTACAGGACACAGATGATCTTTTCCACTAGTTTTAAGCCATTTCAGTGTTAATGATCAACTTATATTTAAGCGGTGGAAAACAAATTGTAAACCCTTTTTTAAAGAACAATAAATTAAATGAACCCGGTGTTCGTCAGGAGAGTTAATTAAATTGTTTCAGAACGACGCCCCTACACATAACCCTCTCCAGACACCACATAGTTATGTGTACACTTACACTTAGCTACTGTTGAGAAAAACACTTTGCGGAGGTTCGCATAAAAGAACAGTCTTGAAGAATGGTGTATTATGTTATTGTAAAACCCCGAATATTGGTAAATCTTAGGTTTTACCCTAGAGACACGGTAAATGTTCATTATCACTATCGTACTGGCGGGCAGTGTGCAACCAAATTATTTCACTACTTATAAATGACAATTATAATACCAAACTAGCGACCCGCCCCAGCTTCGCACGAGTATGCATGTATTATACATATAAACCTTCCTCTTGAATCACTCTATCTGTTAAAAAAAACCGCATCAAAATCCGTTGCGTAGTTTTAAAGATCTAAGCATACATAGGAAAGATAGCGGGAAGCGACTTTGTTTCATACTATGTAGTGATGATTACAATAATTAGCTTAGCTAACGTATTACCTATGTTTGTAAGAAGAAAATTTCATTTTTGGTCATTTTATTGTACAAAAAACATATTGAAAATGTTTAAAAATTATGTAGGTAACTTACTGCAGCTATTGACTCGTAATTATAATGTTTAATAAACACTTTCTAATTATAACATGTTGTTTATTCCCAAAACCAACATTGACTAATCGTCATTGGTAAAACTAGGATGTGCCAAACTCTAATGGTAAAACCCCGAAAAATCGTCTTATTTCATATCAAACCTTACATTTACCAACTAATGTTGGTAAATCCTAAGATTTACAAGTAAAACCTAGGATTTACCAATATTCGGGCTTTTACAGAAACATTACGACAAGATTACTTGTTAAATCAGACCTCTTTAGACGGAGAAAATGCTGAGACGCGATTCTGTAGAGCATCGATAAACTGATCTAAAAATATTGCTGTCCTTTACTTTCAGATAAAACAAGAAAGAGATGGAAGAATAAATAGAACTGTCAAATTAGATTGCTTTAGACGACACCTCACCATAATGGGCCGCCATAAACACGATGTTGTTCAACAACTAAACTAGTTTCACCGCTCTAAAAATGTTCCGTCTTTTTCTTGTTTTGCCTGTTAATAAAATATAGCAATATGTTTACAATTATACGAATCTAAGCACTAATTTATGTAGTCGATTACCAAAGAGAAAATAAAAGACAACTCAGATCGTAATTACATTTAGTTGCGACCTCAATTGCTGATAAATTAGATGATTACCGGATAAGAAGAACACATTACGACAAGTAATTGAAGCGGGAGGTATACCAACTTTAAGGTAATCCAACGTAAAGTAACTCGGCTTTAAGGGTAAGATGGGGGGGTTAAATCTTTTCAATATTGATTACAATACGTTTGAAAGTGCACTTCTGTTATTATAAATATGTTTAAATAATTATTGAAATCATCGTAAACAGTCATAAAACATCTGTATAACTAAGAAGATAAGGAAACTGGGATTTCTCAGAGAGTTCTAAAACTAAATGTAAATCTTCTATTATATAAAAGTGAATTGCTGTTCGTTAGTCTCGCTAAAACTCGAGAACGGCTGGACCGATTTGACTAATTTTGGTTTTGAAATATTTGTGGAAGTTTAGGGAAGGTTTAAGTGGTGAGAAACTATGGAAAAATCGCGAAGAAAATAGTAAAAACATCAATTTAATTTTCCCATACAAACTGTTCCTACCTGTCAAACATTCGATGTTCGTCCCATCGGTACGGTCACGGTACGGTAAATTCGGATGTCAAATAAAAAATATTGTGCATCCAAAAGCACTTCAATCAACAGATTTTAAAACCAAACACTTTTTTTCTTTACGTGGCATTGCAGCGCATGCCTGGTACAGCTAGTCTAGAATAAAATAAAGGTAAACAAGGTGAGGTACTCACGAGTATTTCCTTGTCCAGTGGATCCAGCGCCACACAGCTCCCGCGTGGCGAGTGTGGCGACCGCCTCACTTTTCACCATCACATGACACTTGAACACTTGCCACTACACCGAATCTATTATTGTTTTTCATCCCGCATGCTCTTAAAGTGTGTCATTGTTTACCTCAAAAGCGGACTGAAAGTGTGTATTTTCTTTCCTAGGGTAGAAAAGTAATTTGAAAATCGTACTAAGATTTTCTTTATACTCTGTCTACTTATACATATTTATGTTTTATTCCTTAGTTTCGTTCTAGACGGCAATGGAACTACTGTATACAACCTTAACATTTTTTGTAATTTTTTTTTTGTAATTCCTAAATAATATTACTAATTGATTTAAGTATTTCATTAAGTGAATAACAAAACAATCACTTTTATGGTCGGAAAAATAAATAAGCAAAGAGAAAAAAGCAAATAAAAAAATTCGAAACTGAATTTTGTTAAGTCGGAGTACAAGGCTGTATAGTTTTATGACCTTTGCCAAAACACATTGTATATTAATATTATCTAGAACAACCATCTGTCGTCGGAGTTTATGTATGTTTGAATATATTGGTATGATTGCATAATAATCTGTATTTTTACTTTCCTCACATTCTGAATGAAAAGCAGTATGTTAATCTCGGGTAAAAGTTATCAATTTCGCACTCGAACTGCATATTTGCCCACGCTACGCCCGCGCGCCCGTTCGCCAAAATATTTCATGTGAAATTAATCACTTTTCTACCCTTGGTTGAAAATCTACTATTACTAATATGGGACAATTCTCATTGTGAGAAGATTCAAATTAGTCCACATTTCATTGCGGGCGCAACTACCAAACCGATAACCGAAAGACACGCGAATAGAGTGCGCGCAAGATAAGTCTGCGCGCGGCCGAAATCGGAACTAATCATGGTCGACCAAAGTGTGTGCCGTTTTATCAATTTTGATAGTAGAACTATCTGATTGTAGGAATATTTAACGGGAAAATTATGTTAAGCTATAAAAAAGTTAGGCTTAAAAAGCGGTAATTTGAACTTTTGCGATCACGGCAACGTTTAGCACGCCCTCAGTCGCGCGCAGAGTTATCTTGCGCGCATTCTACCATCAAACTCGGAGAACGGCGACGAACACACACTACTATAATCTGTATTACTACTAGGTATGACCGGCGTCGCACAGCCCGGCTATTTTTATAAAAAAACAGTGCTAATTGCGGGTAGATTTTATAAAAATCAAATCATATTATTATGTACCCACATTACAGTTTATTCCGAATAAAGTCCACTACCGACCGCTTTAATAAATAATCTTGAAAGATTTTTGTCATATCCACCGTATTTATGATTAGTTACGGTTTACTCACGTGCATTTTTCGGGATTGTCCGACTAGTTTCGGACCCAAACGAAGCCCTTAATCATGAGCTGATCACGCGGCGAGGTCGTGTAATAGACACAACAACATAATCGTTTAGGGGTGATTCTATCATTATAGCTAATATCGGTATGTCAAGATTGCGAGCAAGGTAAATGTAGTAAATAAAACCAACATAGACTCTCCACCTCTGAGAGTACTTGTATTTGGGTTAGTGTTAGTAACATGAACTAGATCACAATATAATACTTTACACAATTATTACAAGATCATAAAATAGGGACAAGCTAGTCAGATGTAAAAGGTCAGACTTCTTCAGCTGTTCAGCACCGAATGCTCTCCCTTCGTCGAATGACCACCGCCTTTATAACATCGCGTGCGTTGATCCATATCGACGACTACTCCTTTGTCATCGTTGCCCAGTGCTAGTCGCGAGTCACCGTGCTTGCTATTGATAATTGCAGTAAGTTCTTATAATCGCCTGGTGGTAACTACCGGTAATCGGCCCGGTAATAGGTACAGGTGCCTGCATGCTGTACTGTACATAACGTAGGTATCTAAAACATTGTCATCTTTTCCGACACCCACACGGTACACGGAAGACATTCGGATACAGGTATTCTTACCGGGAATTACACGACCAATTTGTTTAGTTTCAACTAAACAAACAAGAAAATATTCATGGAAAACTCCTAAAAATATCGTTCATGTCGTCTGTTATGTGCTAGTAACACGTCACTACCGGTGAACTTTAAGTGAAACTGACTAAAATGTATTTCAAACGAGCGAAAGTAATACGAAACATGACGGGCTTACACAAACATGAAATGATATTAAAACGCCTAGAGTATAGAGGTACGAACTTGTTCTAAAGCTAGCTGCAGGGAAACTAGGTGGATCGTGACACAGTTGATCGCCATTTGTTTGTAGCTACAGTTAAGCAGGTCCCGCTGCGCTGTATTTTCGTGTTTGCAAACAGGATAACTTTGTTTGCTAACCAAACGTGGCCTAACAGTTTTGTTGGCAAAAACACAATAACATGTTTGCCGAGACGAATGGATAACATCCCCCGCGTTCGCCTGCGGAGAATGTGACGCATTTTGTGTTCGCGCTCACTAGAGGAAGACGCCATCAGTGTTGCGCAGCGGACTGGTTGTTTTGCCAACATGTTTTGCTAACTTGTTTTGCTAACATGTTTTGCTAACTTGTTTTGCTAACAAGTTTTGCTAACTTGTTTTGATAACATGTTTTGCTAACTTGTTTTGATAACATGTTTTGCTAACTTGTTTTGATAACATGTTTTGTTAGAAAATTAGCGCTGCGGACCCAGAACATGGCACGCCCCTCCAACATCTGTCTTCAATGTGTGTGAGCATATGCCAACGAGTCACTATGTTTGTCTTTGATATTTAGTAGATCAGCATAATTAAAGTTCGCGCTCGACTAGGCGCACGTGTGTCATTCATACAAACCTCCAAACGGTACCATACTGTTCTTCTCTCGTGTCAGCACGAGCTATACGAACGTGTCAGCACGAGCTATACGAAAATAGCTCATGCCGTGGTGAAAAGATTAGCCAGTCAGCAAGGTTGATAACGGGGCTGACTGCTACTGAGAAACGATCAGAAAACCTATTAAATTACTACATAGATCTGAGAATCGATTCTGACGCTAGGCAACCGTGCTTTCAGCCAAGAAAGTATAAGTATGTACCAGTGGCGAAGGCTCCATACAACTCGATTCCTATCGGCTTCCCTTTCGAAACGAGTAGTTACTGGAATTCACGCATCACACTTGAGCAAGGCAAGCATTTATTGGCCCGGCTTCCCTTTTAAGAAAATTCACCCTTTGCCACTGGTATGTACTGATTATAATTTGTTAATAAACAATAGTTTGCCGTGTCGTCCTTTCAATGGATATCGGACCTTATTCGATCTTGTCTCTCGCGTGTCACCGAACATCTAATAATGACATGATAATCCGATAGAACGCGTCATTAAGCACACGCGATCAACACATTACTTCCAATTAATTGACGCGAGACAGATAACGGACAAGTTAACTCCACTGGCTTTAACCTGCCAGGTAATCGTCTTCATTAATCCAATTGTGTCTTTATGATTAAGTTAGAGCAAACCAGCAATCGTTAAAGCAATTATATTTTACTGATTATAGTTTAATTAGTCTTATCAGGAGGGTTACCATGATCTGTTAGAGCAGGAATGTTTTAATATTATTCCGAGAGTGGGACAGTGACAGAGCTAGACAGCTCTCTAGCGCCATCTCTTACCCACTCTCGTAATAATATTAAAACATTTCTGCTCTAAGAGATCATGGTAACCCTCCAGGTAAGCTTTAAAGTATTTTTGTCATCAGAAATACCTCCGACACTAGAATTGTGCAAATAGAGCAGATTTTACGGAGATAAAACTATTTTGCATCCCCCCATCTCGGAAAGAGTATTTTTGCTCTTCGATATCTGAGTGCAAAAGCCGTTTTTATCCGCTAGAGGATAAAGTAAATTGAATTTAGAACATCGTGTGCACCAAGTTTGTGAATTCAAACCTTCATTAAACCTATTTACTTCTACCTCCATGGTGCCGAATTTATCATACAACCTTTTTTAATTTGTTAAAACTCAGACTCGGAACCTTCTTGGTGTACCTATTACTTTTTTTTATTTGCTTTACGCGCGCCTATTTCTTTTTCACATCTTAATGTTAAAACCTTAGGTTAAAAACAAGAAACTTGAAAACAAGTGAAAAACCTAAAATGAGTGATTCTAGCGACGAGGAAGTTTTTTTTTTTTTACATTAAGTCATTTCCTCGTTGAGGTGGGATGAAAAGTTACGTGTTGCACTCGAGTGCAAAGATTTTTCACCTCGTGCTCTTTTGATTCCCTCGCTAACGCTCAGGATTCTAATTTTTGAATCACTCGCTGCGCACGTGATTCAATTTTAGAATTCTTCGCTTGCTCGGTCATCAAAATTGAGCACGCGGTTAAAAAGCAACTTTTCATCCCACCTATTCGAAAAGGACGACTTGGTTCGCCTTAAAGTGCGCCCAAAGGTGGTGTTTTCTATTAAGAAACTTTTAGCGGGCAGGAATGAGTTTTTAATCCTCTTTATTAAATAAGTGCGCCGCAATTATCTTTGCCGCGCACTTTTTGAATTCTTTTAGCGGGCAGGAATGAGTTTTTAATCCTCTTTATTAAATAAGTGCGCCGCAATTATCTTTGCCGCGCACTTTTTGAATTTGGAACATTTTAGTGTTCAGCGCCAAAGGAATCGAACGCAAATATTGTTTGAATAAAGACTGGCTGGTACGACGGCCCATAGTCGCGCCGCCGCGCCGGCGCCGCGCGCCTGCTGATTATAAAAATAAATTAATAATAAAGAATGAGAACGTAGCGCTAGCGCGCGTTGAATTAATTTCGTAATTGCGAAAACGTCTCAAATGTAAATATAAGTTTTTAGTTGTTTTATTATTAGATGCTATTTAATTTCAATTTAGTTGTTACTCTGTTTTATTAAATAATAATATTACAATAAAATATGAGGCGCCTTTTATTTTCTCATAGTGGGTGATGAAAAGTAGAGTGTATCACTCGGGCGCAAAATTATTTTTGGCTCGGGCGATATACTTTGAATCCCTCGCTACGTTCAGGATTCTACTAAAGAATCCCTCGCTACGCTCGGGATTCTACTCTAGAATCTCTCACTTCGCTCTGGATTCAAAAAAGCGCCCTCGCCGTAAAAATATTATTTTGCTCCCTTGTGATACAATCTACTATTGCACTCTTGTTACATAACAAATAACTATTATTTATTTATTTAAGTACTTTTATTAAAACGGTCTTAGACCAATTAAGTACAATAATTAAAGATACTTAGTAAGTAATAGAAGACGATACATACAATACAAGGGAAAGAAAATAAAAAAAATATTCTAATAATTCTAATAAACACTTTCATAAATCCCTTACAATGCTTCTGACAGTACTCGTATATTCTTGCACTCATTCATGATGCATTCCTCTCGCAGTACTCCAGACATTCCGACAAAATCACCCTCCATTCATCCGGAAACATATCAAAATTCGGTCTGGCGTCCAGGAGGGCATTGAGCGCGGTGAGACTTTGCGGTATGGGTGATCGTGAACGAGCCACAGTGCGACATGTCGGAACAGCAAACAGCTTATGTTTCCTGCTCCGGCGGTAATTATTTGGAACAAATAATGGGCACAACTTGCAATTAAGATCAGGGGCATCTACTTTCCCTCGGAGGATCTTGCACATCATTAATTTATTTATGTTAATCAGGTGGAGGTTCAGGAACAAGATAATAGCTCGGTCTACTTGTCAAGCTTGAGGAGAATGTACATTAAGTTAAGAGCCATTTTCAAGGTTTAGCAGGAAGATATTAATATTAGATCTCCTTGAAAATGAGATCGTCCGCGGATTTCTGCCGCCAAGGAGCATTACTGTGTTTCGATTTGATGGATATGACTGCAGTTGAAATTACAGGCACACGAGATTTTCAAACTTTATCTCCAAGATCGGCGACACATGAGCAATCCTCTTGATGTCGTAGGTCGAAAACCACAGAGAACTGTGCACTTGTAATATGAATCAAACTGTAGTATTCAAAATATTCACAACTACGTCGCAACCACCCTCAAACGGAATATGAAATCTGTTAAACAAAGTACGGTCAACCGTGCACGGTAAAAGATTGGTCAAGTTGTACAACCGCACCGCCTGTGGCCGTCAGACGCGACCGCATCTATTATTTACAACACTCACACCCAAAGAAACTTTTAAACCTTGCACTTTATATAATGCTCTTGGGATATACAGGGAGTAAACGAATTCCTTCAAACGGCGTGATTTACTGGTGACACAGATTAACTCTAAATGGGTATTTTTGAAAACCAAGTAAAAACTAAATAAAATCTTGGTTTTCTATTCCTGAGTTGTTTTATAGCCCTAACTACATATATCGCGTTAGTCGTGCCCGCCAGTCGCGTCGCCGTGCTTTCATCTATCTATCTTCTATCTATATGTAGTATAAAAGGAGAAGCTGACTGACTGACTGACTGATCTATCAACGCACAGCCTAAACCGCTGGGGTTAGAAACTTGACATTTTGACAGTAGATACCTTTTGTGACGTAGCCATCCACTAAGAAGGGATTTTTCGAAATTCAACCCATAAGGGGATGAAATAGAGGATTTAAGTTTGTATGTAAGTCCGTCATTTTTGTAGTAAGAAGCATGAATTTAAATGTTATGGTTTTTGGTTAGAAATAAATGTACACGTGTTTGAGCGTTTTTGGAAATTCAACCCCTAAGGGGGTGAAATAAGTGTTGACAGTTTGTATGATAAATCTGTTATTTTTGAAGTAAGAAGCATGAAATTAAATATTTAGGCTTTTAGTGAGAAATAAACATATATGTGTTTGAGCGTTTTTGGAAAATCTACCCCTAAGGGGGTGAAATGGGTTGTTAACATTTGTATGAAAATCCTTATTCCAGGGGTAATTAACTTGAAATTTGGCATAAACACTCTTCAAAATAAATAATAAAACCCGAACTTTTTGGAATTTATAACTAGATACACTTAAAAAGGGGATAAACGCGGGTTTAAAATTACACGCAAGCGAAGCTGCGGGCAAAAGCTAGTTCATTTATACGTGGCATCGAAATGTTCACACACATAAAATTATTCTTTAAAGCCGGGTCCGCTGCGCCGTGTTTTCGTGTTTGCAAACAGGATAACATTCTTTGCTAACCGAATAGGGGCGTGGCCTAACAGTTTTGTTAGCAAAAACACAATAACATGTTTGCCGAGACGAATGGATAACATCCCCCGCGTTCGCCTGCGGGGAGGGGAAGTGACGCATTTTGTGTTCGCGCTCACTAGAGGAAGACGCCATCGGTGTTGCCAGGTCTCCCGATTTTTATGATTTTAGTAAATATCTCCAGATATCCCGGATTCCCACTCAAAACTCCCGATTTTTTAAGAACATCACTGCTTAGTCTTTCTTTATTGTTTTGCTAACATGTTTTGCTAACTTGTTTTGATAAAGGCGCAGCGGACTGGCTGTTTCGCTAACTTGTTTTGTTAGAAAATTGGCGCTGCGGAAACGGCTTTACAAAAAAAAATCTTTTTTTTACTGAATCCATTGTTTTTTTTTTTTTTTTAAATATTACAATGACTGAATCCTTATAACTAAGGTGGTTTAGATACGATCAATAACCGCTACCGAATGAAAAAAAAGTTTTTTTTTTTTAATCAATCCAATTCCCGTGCGGGGCCAACCTGCACCAGTAGTAGATCATGTGGTTTTAAGGAATCACACGAATTCGTTTACACCCTGTATAGATAAAGCATAATGTTTGAGTAAGCTTTGATATGTTAAGTAAAATATTGGTTTTGACTGAAATCAGGTTTGAGTACCTAAACAGTATATACATATTAGTTTTAGTCCTATATACTAAACCTGAAACTAGTTTGTTTAGAATCACTAGGAGAATCGATTGGCATAGTTTTTACACCACATTTTTTTTTTCGTAAATTTCAATTTTGTTTCAGTAGGTTTCTACCCATAACAGTTGACGAGAATAGATAACTTGAGGCTTGAAACGGCCCGCTCGGTCAGTTTCGGTGTATTAGACAACTCCTGCATAGCACATCTCAGGCATTTCACACTTTACTAGGGAACTTAACGCGACATAAACTACGGAGTAACTTGGAGATTTATTTAAAAAAAAACACATATTCAGACAGCCCTGATGAAAATCTTTTTGGGGTGTCTCGGTTTTTGTATATACTAAAAATGACGTTGTATTTATGTAGGTCAATCTTAGTTCAGTTGCTTGTAAACTGCAAGTGAAGGTACGGTGGTGGGTAAATTAAACTAGCATTATTTTATACGTCTTCATACAATGTCGCAGTTAGTGCCAATAAAATCCCCTACAGAGTAAGTTTAAAAGATTTTCTGCAGCTGCTTTTATCTCCGCGCTAACATTAGATCTGCCCATAACCTGACACAGATGTCGTAAAGGAGACTAACGGATTATTTTCAAATTGTCTGTATACTTTGTCTTTAGTCTTGACTAGCTTCTGCCCGCGGCTTCGCGTTAATTTAGAATTTGACAATCAACTCTTTAAACACACTACATAATAATATAATTCAATCATGATTAGAAAGACACGTGGCGCCATCTATGAACGTTGTTGTTGTTTTCCTCGGGAACAGTACTTTTTTTCAGGATGAAAGGCACCCTATGTCCGTTTCTGTACAGTCTGACAACGTATATGCAAAATTTCAGGATGATCGGTTCAATGGTTTAGGCGTGAAAAGGTAACAAACAAACAAACTTACTTTAAGTTAGGAAGTTAGGATAGTAAGGTAGGTAGGATTCATACAGCCGATCCTGCAATCAATCTTCCTGCTAGTTATACATACAAATTGAACGAAACTACTCTTGAATTGGAATACCTACTCAATAGAGTTCGGTAAATATTTAGATTCGTCTGCAGATACGAATAAAAAGAACTAAGCAAATGCAATTTACATTTATAAGAGAACACTACATACAATACAATGTAAGATTCACACAACGTGTATCTGAGTCGGTACAGAAGATCAGATACATCAGCTCAAATTATATGAACACTTTACTACAATAATTATATTAGTAGCGTGTCTGGCAGTGCAAGGCTGAGTTCTCTACTCTTACTATTGGATACAAGCAACATAATAAGAAAATACATTCAATTTTATTTTCCTACGACTACAGGTTTTTCTTTAATTGCAGTTTTGTGTTGGAATAGAAGAAAAATGGTACTTACATACCTATTGGTAAAGTTTAATTTCCAGCAATAAACAACAATATGAAAGGCTAATGAGACAGGCATCATAGGTTTTTTACAGATTATACAGCAACGCGGCCCACAACAGGAAGGAGAATAATAATAATTCCATGTCGAAGTAAAACGTTTTATAATTTGCGAAGTTAATTTCCAAGAGAGGGAAACTTGGGACTTTCTTAAGATCACAACTTTCCTAAACCAATTTAATTTTAATTTTTCATTAACTTCACAAGACGTTCGGCTTAGCGGTTAGTTGTCTCGGATTTACTTCGTGCTTTCAAGGTGGGTCTTTAGTTTCTACAGAAAAGATAGGTACAGAAAGTTACGTTAATGAATATTATAATTCCACACTTTGCTGAACTGCTGAGAGTTGACAAGATTGGAAGGACTCTGTAAATTACTTCTGCAGATCGTATTGAATAATCACTACATAGTATAAAACAAAGTCGCTTCCCGTCCGCTGTCTGTCTGTCCCTATGTATGCTTAGATCTTTAAAACTACGCAACGGATATTGATGCGGTTTTTTTTAATAGATAGAGTGATTAAAAAAAAAGGTTTATATGATAAACGACAACCACGCGGGCGAAGCCGCTGGCGACCTCTAGTTAAAAATAAATTATAATATAAGATGATCTGTACACTCCGGTTTATGACGTATGTCTATAATAAAAGATCGTCAGTCCATTGTTTGCTTCAGGAAATCCAGTGTCGTTTTATTCCCATTTTCCGTAGACTTAAGAAATGGTTTACCCCATGCATAATCACCATGCTTAGTAAGGTTTAGAAAGAAGAAAAGAACGAAAGAAAATATTTACGTTTATTTCCGGTAAACACGCAACAACAAAAAATAAGAAGGTTGAGGGAAACATGCGTCACATCCACGCAAAACGGCTATCGCTCAGCATTATGCTGCGACCCGCTGCAAGACAGAGCCCCAGCGCTGGTTTTCAGTGACAGCCTGTAAGCGTTTCAGCGGCAGTTTGTGATCAACACCAGTGCAATCTTTTTCAATATAGAAGATCATTCTGATTGTGCCGCTCATCCTATAATCATTTCTTACGACATGGAAGGCACGCGGTGATCATCGTTCGGGAACTATTATACACAAAAATAAACCTCTCTTTCCAAAACGTTACTTACCTATTTTTGGCGACCGGTGATAACAAATTATATAATTAAGTTAAGAAGATAAATTGTCTTTCCTTCGGCAAACAGATGTCTTTACTTTAAAATTAATTGATGGGAAAGTTAAATTAATTTAAGATAATCAATAAACCTGCCTTGGCTTGTGTAACAGAAACACGTAATTCGGTTGCGATAGATTTAATATTAACGTTCGCTTACAACAAATGATTCTAACATAAACATTTGCTAGGATTATAAATAAAATTAACCTAATTAATTAAAATGCAAAAAATTGGCTACATTATTAACTACGTGAAACAGACTGTGCACATAATAATGCACCCATGACAATAAAGTCTGATGAGTTTTCGATCAAACAAATAATGGAGAAACTTTTACTTGTTTGAACCATAAAACCTTCACCACCAGTTTAGTCTATAGTATCCACATTTATTGGACTTATTTATTTATTTGGGATCTCCAACAAAGGATACACATGTACAATATAAATCACAATAATAAATAGGTGCTAATAGCTTTTACTTGTGCTCCTTCAATTACAGGAGACCACAGCTTGCACATATAACTAACTATAGGTGTAAACAGGTTAATAATAAAAATAGAGAAATTAAAACATGAAATTTGAAAAAATAATATAATATAATTTATCCCACTGGATCACGATTTGTTTCATTATCACCAGGCTAGCTTGTTTCCCATTTGTATTGAGGTAAGTAAGTTCGTTTTCATTCTAATTAAGTACGGCTGAATACCAGTATTTGTCACTCAAGTATTCATTCTTGCACGTTACCACGAAAACTAGTTATTCTCCAGCACGAAATCAACGACTCGCTCCCCAATAGCAATGGAAACAGCAGCAGTGTTGCCCCTGGGCACGAAAGGTAGCGCGCCCAGGTCTGCCACGCGCAGGCGACGCACGCCGCGCACGCGCAGCCGTTCATCTAGCACGCGACCCAGCGCGCACGAGCCCGCCGCGTGGTACACTGCATACGTCATGTGACGGGTGTAACATCTCCAGTAACCCGGTCTATCTTCGTCAAAACTTGGACATCCAGGCAAATTTAACAGTAGAAGAGACGCATTCCGTTTCTTAAATGACTGCGTCTCCATCAGCTGTTCAATAATGCCTATAGAGCGCACGATGTCGTCAACGTCCCGCTCGTCGGATAAATAGTTTGGGAAAACGGCAGGAGGAGCGAGAGGATCGGAGCTTGCGAGGCGAATGTTTCCAGATGAATGGGGATACAAAAGGATCGGAGATATCACTATGATTGCGTGATCCTCATTTGCTTTGCTCATCTGGTCCACCACGTTGTCATCGAAGCCTATTGCATTCTGGAACAATGGCTTAGCTAATGGCAATAACTTCCTGTCGATGTACGCATGAATGATCTGAAGGTTTGGCAACTCACAGTCCGTTCCATCGAAGCTCTCGTTGACTAGTTTCCGATGTTCAAAGTCGTAGCAGTGCGAGTTGGCAAACACGTTGACGTCAGTAAGGCCGTTGGATGTAAGCGGTCCTGACCGCTCGATTAATAACTGTGCCAGCTGTTCCGTGCGAGTCACCAGTTGCATCAAATTCTCCTTTATGTGTTTACCTTTATCAACTAGAGCTAATAACAGTGGCAGCACGTGGTCTGTCATGTTAGCTCCAACCTCCGGCAGATTTACTTTCACTGGTATACCCATACTTTGTAAATGATCAGCCGGGCCAACACCTGACAGCATCAGTATCTGAGGAGTTCCAATAGTCCCTGCACTAAGAATCACCTCTCTTCTAGCATACAGTTTTATCGTCTTTAAACCTTGGACGACAGTAACTCCACGCGCAACGTTTCTCTTATCTATAATGACTCCAGTGCACAAAGTGTTCTTGGCGATCTTAAGGGTTCTCTTAACATCTTCTCTTGCTAAATATCCTCGCGCCGTGCTCATCCGCTCTCCATCATAAACATAGCCGACAACTTGACTGACACCTATTTGAGACCCTGCATTTACGTCAGGATTATCAGGGAACCCTAGAGACTTGAATGACTTTATAAGTCTGGTGTGCCAAGGATTTTGCGAATCATCAAAGAAACCAATGCGCATAGTTCCTGTAGTATTATGGTATGGGTTGGAGGAAGGCGGGAGTAGGTCTAGATCTTGAAGCCCTTCGTATCTTAGAAAATACGGCTTCAAGTCGTCCCAGGTCCATCCAGGGACGCGGATATTATCATAGTCGCGCTGATTGCCTCGTGTGTAGAGCATGTAGTTGATAGAAGTGGATCCTCCAAGGCACTTGCCGCGGCTGAACCGGCACTGCTGACCTTGAGACGAGAGGCAGGACACGTTGTTAGGTATCGTCTTGTACTGCCAGTCAATCTCAGACCCGAGGTGACTCATGGCCGCGCTTGGAATCTGACAAAATAGAAATTATTTGTGAAACAATGAACTTTATTACAAACAGCAGGTCAACGTCAAAAATCCAAGGAAGACATAAATAATTCTTCCCTTTCCCCTTAGTCACGACCACGGTGTAGGTGATAGGATGATATATTCATATGATAAATTGGATTCTTACGGTTGTTATTATGGCAAACTCACCCTAGTGAAGAGATTAGGGTTCCCGCCTGCTTCGACTAGCAGCACGCTGGTGCCAGCGAGCGCGAGGCGGGAAGCCGCCGCTGCACCGGCAGCACCTGCGCCCACCACAATATAGTCGAACCTTTGCCCCTCTGTACAAAAAAGTGATCAAGGTTAGCAATGACACTCGTTTAATATAAACAATATTATTTTTTTCCTGGCTTGCCATGCTGTGATTGTTCTTCGTACACTACCCTATCATTGAGACCAATTAAGGGTGCCTGTGCAAACGGTCCACTTGCACCACAACCAGAAGTGGCCAGCCACAAGCTGCGTACTAACTTTTCCATACATTTTGCAGGGAACCGCCGCACATGTACAATGTGTTACAAAAAGACCCCTAAAGTCGAAAGGGGATTAAAAGGTCCCCTGTAAAGAGTCTATTGGCAATATTATAAAAGAAAACAAAGATCCAAAAAAAAATTTGGACAAATCATAAAATAAAATTATCACTGAAACGCAACCCTGAAAACATAAAAGTAAAGAGTAGACTACTCAGAAAGTTATTTACATTCTTACCTAATTTCCTCTGAAAGGTAAATGACAACAACCATAAAAGACTACTTGATTAACATTTTCTTTTTTAAGAGGAATTATGTAACACGTTGTACTATACACGAACACGGGTATTAAAAGAACTTGTTGGTGTGGCGAGTTGCCTGTGTACGGGTGGCCTAAAGGTCGCTGAAAATTCCTAGGCAATGATTAATTGTCACTTTCCAATATCCCGCTCGTTCCAGTTCTAGAATGTTCAGTTCAATATGTGACTGAAACTGCATCGGAAATTGTCGGAAATTGCAATCAGACAAGTTTTAACTATGCACTCAGTCATGGAAATAGTTTTTCACTTAACTGTGCCGTAGCTACAGCTCGATGGCATTAAAACCTTTGTTTACTTCGAATGAGAACGTATTACATTAATACAGGGTGTAAACGAATTTGTGTAATTCCTTCAAACCACATGATCTATTAATTGTATAGATTAACTCCGCAGGGGATTTAGATTGTTTAAAAATGAAATGAACTTTTTCTTGCCCATTTTTTTTTATTTGATCCTAAATTTCGATGCTATGCATAAATTAATGAACGCACGGTGACACAGCTGACGGGCACGACTAGCACTCCACGCAGTCAGTTAACTTGGGACCCAAAAAAATACAGATTCAGAATAAAAAGGTATGTATGTATAGGTACTTTATAATAAAGTAATAAGTTACATTTTAGCAAACCCTTGGTTTAATACTAGTTCAAGGTGTCGAACGTAAAATTTTGAGGGCTGATAAATTGAAAACAAGTTGAAAGT
Source organism: Amphipyra tragopoginis (assembly GCA_905220435.1). Classification (NCBI taxonomy): domain Eukaryota; kingdom Metazoa; phylum Arthropoda; class Insecta; order Lepidoptera; family Noctuidae; genus Amphipyra; species Amphipyra tragopoginis. Next base: position 27,344,966 of record HG992006.1, on the reverse strand, counting down.
CCAAAATTATACAATGTAGAAACTAACCAAATATAGTCTAGAAAAAATCTAGAATCGCAATTAATTACTCTGAAGCTTCAAAATGACAATCGTAATGAAATGTATTGCACCGTATTTAATGCTATATGTTCTGAATTTAATAAAACTTGCCAAGTAAAAAAACACTTTAAAACGTAAAATCCTGCTTAGTGCCTGAGCTACCGAGGGTATAAGATACAGCAGGAATGTCTTATACGAGTTATATGACAAAAAGTCTTATACATCCAATAATGATTTTGATAATTACGTCAGAACTTACTCAAAAATATTTGAAAAAGTCTGCACGCAAGCAAAGGCTGCTTAAATTAGTAATCAAATAAAAAAGGCAAATAATAAAATAAAAACGACGTGGAAAATAACGGTCGGACCAAGTTTAATTGGATATTTCTGTCGGAAAGTTTTCAGGTACAGAAACTTAAACTTAAATATTCATTCTGAAATTGGGTTGTTCAATGCTATAACAATTCATTGTATTACTGGCTTCGCTCTTGCCTAGTCCCTGAGTTGTTTGGAAGAGGTATTAATTAGAGTTGCAACGGATAAGCGGCCACTATCCGATATCCGGCCTATAAGGCCATTTTTTTACTATTCGGCGCACGGCCGGATTGTCATCATAAGCCAAATACTTGGTCTTATTTTTTTCGTAATAAAATGTAAATAATACTATTAAATACGAAAACCAAATTGTTCATTTAAAAAATACATAAGTACATTTTTGGTCTGTAAGCACTTAAGGTAGCTAATTATAACCAATATTTGAAATTTACTAAAGGCAAATTATATATGTATTATATTATGGCCGGATAACCAGCTTCGGCTTTCGCCGGTTACCTGACATCCGGTATCCGGCCAAAACACTATCCGTTGCAACTCTCTCGTCTTAATGCATACCTATAGTCCATGAGAGTCGTAAGAAGCAGATTTAGTGATTGGTGAATGCAACCAATACGTTTGCCACGCGTTGTGATGTATATTGATCGTTTATTGGAGTGATCTTTATGAGGACTATGGTTTACATTAACGGGCTAATATGAAAACCGGACATGGGATAGTTCCCTGACCTTGAAACCAATTAGCAGACTTTAACACATTCGAGTTCACCACACTTTTCATAAAGCTCATACGCTATCCCGCGATACATATTGCTAGCGGACTTTCCAGGAGGGTCCACGGCATTATGTTTGCGCTAAGAGTGAACTCTCGAGGAGGGTTCCTGACATTAGGTTAAAACCTTGAAAAGTACGCTACTACGTCGTAAAATAGGGGTTTGCTTGTTTCATGAAGGTGAATTTTCCAAGAAAAACCTGCATTCAAAATGAGCCCTCCACGAGGGCATTCGGCATGGCGAATGCGACTACAGGGTGCCCTCTTAGAGGGCGCCCGGCACTGAACGTGTTAAATGTGTCGCAAACGGTCGCAAGCGCAATTGCTGAGCGAGAGATCCTATAGGTACGACCCCTACGTCGGGCAAAGTGTTATTGGATTTTTTTCGTGCAGAATTTCTCAGTGGCATGGTATAATAATATATTACGCCAGGTATTCGTTTCCAGTGACAGCCAGGTCACGTGATTGACTCAATACTGCGTCATCGACTGCGGTTGCTGCCACTAATGTAAATAAATTACGAGTACCAGACCAAAATGCATTTTTCACTTACTTGCAATGATAAGAAACGAGTTGAACTAGTTATTTTATACAGTTTATTTTTTTAACTAAATAGGTGAATTACACTAGATAGCAAATTGTTAAGCAAGTTAGCAATTTATTTTATATTCATTGTGAATTAAAAATGTCCTGAATTGTATTGAATATGCTAATCAATGGGAACACTGATCATGACATTTTGCATTATTGCGACTTTAGCTATACCATACCCCACTCGCCGTATGTCTTATTTATCGGGGTGAGTTGTGAACTGAGAAGTTGTACACATGCACACACACGGTGTACACACCTCTGCCCAACCCTTCGGGTAATATGGCGTGATGTTATGTTAAATGTGCCGTAGTACATCTCTGGGTACGTATTGCAACATCTAACATTAAAAGAACTAACGTAAAACAACCTACGTTCAAAATCCCTTAAATCTAAATACCTAATGATTGTTTTATTTATATTCAAAATACTGAAAGCTTAAAATGTCAAATGGATATGTTACTGAAGTTCATAAAAGTAAAACTTGAAATTCCTATGTACAAAGTTCCTTAAATTGGTTTACCTCAACGTTAATTGTCCAAAATGAAAAATACCGATCATTATAATTCCTATCCCCTTTGTGGCTTTTTTTTTTTAAACCCTTGAGCCCCGCGAAGTGGGGCTCCGACTAGCTACCGGGAGGACTTAGGACGCAAGAGCGAGCGAAGCAAGCTCGGGACTTGGGGCACTCCGACTCGGACAGGTTAGGTTAGAAGGGGATGGCAGGGTCTAGTGAGCGAGCGAAGCGAGCGAACACTGACCCCGCTATCCCCTTCGTGGTTATTTTTTTTTAAACCATTGAGCTCCGAAGCTGGGCTCCGATAACGCCCTTAGCTTGCAAGTGATGCATCATTTTAGGTATTTTCACCATTTTGTATTTTAAATGTTGGTGTATCAAACTTAGGTGTAATAACTGTTGATATTTTAAACATTAGATATTTAGTCCAATCGGTATTTTAAACTTAGGTAATTCGTAGGTAGGTGTTAGTTGCTTAGGTATTTAAAAACATTAGGTATTTAGATTTTAGGGATTTTGAACGTAGGTTATTTTACGTTAGTTCTGTTAATTTTAGATTTTGCAATACGTACCCACATCTCTTTCTAACCCTATTGGGCCTTATTACAAAAGATGGTTTAAACCAAGACTAAGGTAAACCACGGTTTAAAATATACCCATCACTTTCTTATGTCATATGACAAAAAGAGACGGGGCTATCTTAAAACCTAGGTTTTTCTTAGACCATCTTTTGTAATAAGGGGGATTATGTTTACATAACTTACGAAACTTACTTCAATAACTTGAGTGTATCGACTAACTCTTAGTGCAAGTTGCACAAAGCCTAGTTAATTTAGATGTTCATAGCTCGTAACTCCGGCACTTTGCCGAACTGGGAGAGTGCACTGTACATAATTAATACAGAGAAGCCAGCATCTTAGACAGGGGAGCATATTGTACAGGTACGACAAGGTATCTCGAGATTCTATAATAACATTTATTACTTACAACTTAAACTAACAATCAAACCACTTGAGATCATTTTAAGGAAAATTACCAGGTACGATTCCCGAACGGTGTACCAGGGTTTTTGTTTAAATCTTTGAATGCAGTCATCGTAGTTCCGGTCACGATCCACCGAGCTCTCCCGTCATAAAGCCGGTCGTCTCTTCAGATTCCGCAGTCACACCGATAGGGCGTTTGGAATTTTACTGTCCGGCCGGGCAGTCCGATCCGATGTGGCATGAAAAAAACGAATAATTGGCTTGTGCACTTGTCCGTCTTGATTCGGATCGGTGCGGCGCAGTTTAGGGTAGCTCTCTTTGAAACTACACGCCCCGTCCGCTCATGAATAATACTGATCGCGGACGCAGTGCACAAGCATAAACACGTTTTTTATTACTGTCATCTCGGACTGAAAAAACGGTCCGGAATGGAGAAAAGTGAAATGTCGGACGGTAAAATTACGTATAGTGCACAAACTAGTATAAACATTTATGGCGTGCCATAACGGACCGTAAAAAATCGGATTGCCGGACAGTAAAATTCCTTGTAGAGAACAAAAGCCCTTCAGGTCTCGCCAATAACTGCCCAGTTACGTAGAAATAATCCGCAAGGTTCATACAAATAACTAAAATAAAAAAGCCTTTTATTTCCAGTTTTTGCTGAATAACATAGGTAATGATGCTGATGAACTACCTTTGTACTGAGATAACAAAAATAATTAGAAAAATATAGAAATTAATATTTAAGTAACCTAAACTATCTTATTAAATATCTAATTATTATTAATAAAAAAAACACAATATTTAATTACCTAGGTAGGCTCTGGTAGGTATATTTTTCCACTGGAACCCCCTCTCAGGTAAAGGCCTCCTCCAAAGCTTTCCATTTGTCTCGGTCTTGGGCTACTTTTTGCCATTGTGGACCAGAATTTTTTTTAACGTCGTCGTGCAGGGTTCATATAAAGCAGTAAAATTGAAAAAACAATAAAAAACATCTTATTTTAGGACTTCTTCCTACTGAACCGTTTCAATGAATCAGCCTGTATAGAGCTATCTCCGTGAATATTATTCTAGTAGCGCTCTGTGGCTGTTTCCTAGTAACGTTAATTAATTCTTGGAATATGCGACTGCCCCTTTGATAGAGGATAGAATGACATTTACATTATTGTCTGTTGTGCTAGTTGATGCAAAATGTTCAAAGGGGAACCTACTCATGATATACTATTTTAATAACATCACGCCTGCATTCTCCGGGGGGTTCGGCAGAGGTGTATAGTACACCCACATTTCGCTGTTATGTTTGTCCTGTGTAATAGGGGGCGAGCCTATTGCCATCAACCAGGCACCAATCCAGACTGCTACTGTAAAATTCCACTCGGAAAAACCTAATAACACTTTGCCCGATCTGGGGATCGAACCCAGGACCTGACGCTGAGTAGTCGCGCTTACGACCACTTGACCATCGATGCAATCACTTTCTAAATATAGTTCATAAGTGTTTTAAGTTTGGAGGAGCAGCTCGTGGCTAAATAATTACAGCCGCATAGACCGATCTTCCGGGTTAAGCCACGCTTGCCGAGGTTGGTCTGTGGATGGGTGACCATTTACCATAGCGAGTTTCCTCCGTGCCTCGGAAAGCACGTAAAGCCGTTGGTCCCGGCTGTCATTTGTAGATCTTTGACAGTCGTTACTGTTGGTCAGAAGCCAGAAAGTCTGACAACCAGTCTTACCAAGAGTATCGTATTACCCAGTTACTGGGTTGTGGAGGTCTGATAGGCAGTCGCTCCATGTAAAATACTGATATTCAGCTGCATCCGGTTCGACTGGAAGCCGACCCCAACATAGTTGGGAAAAGGCTAGGCAGATGATGATGATGAAGTGTTTTAAGTTTGGATGCGAAAGGAAACTTGGGCTAAGGCTCAGTTATCGTTTGCGCAGCACATAATGACAATAAATAGTTTTGTTAAAGATAATGTTATTAGAAACTGGTTGAAAAAAAAACGTAGGTACCTTTCAAGACAACACCGACTGGCAGCGTGTACGAGTCAGGATATATTCTCTGCACCGCGCCCTCCCTCAGACATGTGAACAGCAGGTACAACGCCAGGATCCTGAAGTAAACAAACATTTTAAAAACATCATCATCTGCCTAGCCTTTTCCCAACTATGTTGGGGTCGGCTTCCAGTCGAACCGGATGCAGCTGAATATCAGTATTTTACATGGAGCGACTGCCTATCAGACCTCCACAACCCAGTAACTGGGTAATACGATACTCTTGGTAAGACTGGTTGTCAGACTTTCTGGCTTCTGACCAACAGTAACGACTGTCAAAGATCTACAAATGACAGCCGGGACCAACGGCTTTACGTGCTTTCCGAGGCACGGAGGAAACTCGCTATGGTAAATGGTCACCCATCCACAGACCAACCTCGGCAAGCGTGGCTTAACCCGGAAGATCGGTCTATGCGGCTGTAATTATTTAGCCACGAGCTCCTCTTTGATAGAGGAAAACATTTTAAAAACATGACAGAAGAATATAAATAAATAGGTTTTTATACACTTGGCAGCAAAGAAATCGAGCCACTCCTTTTTTCACGTGTCCTGGTTATTATTTTTCATGAATTATACAAGGTTAGTCAGAAAGGGGGTACTAATCCGAAAGCCACGTATAGTATCACTGAAGATTGTTTTATAGCATGTGTTAAAAAAATTAAATTCGTATGTTTTTATTTCCATACAAAAGTAAATAAATATTATTTATTTCAAAAACTCCGCAACCCTAATTTTGTTATAAGCCTATCGGTTCGGTGCGGCGTGGCGGTAAAATACAAAGCGCCAGCTGTATCTACGTACCTACGACTGCCGCCGAAATCGTAGGTTACTATGATACTGTGTATGTGTGCGTGTATCGGAAGTTTTTGAACATAATTAGGATTATTAGCTAGAAACTTACCATTTCTGATGTCGACGCTGTTCTCTGCCAACGAGAATGTCACACGTGTCGTCTTAATTTTAAATTGAAACACAAGAAACACTTTTGGTTATTAATGTTTTATGTAAGTACGTAGGTTAGGTACCTAACCTACCTACGAATGGATGTATCCCCCGTATCACCACGGACACTACAAGAAGGGTTCAATTCCGAATGGAACAAGCACTTTCGGTTATTAGTTTTATGAACTTACGTTAATACCTACAAATGAATCTATCACCACGGACACTACGAAAAGGGTTCATTTCGAATTGGAACACAAGAAGCACTTTTGGTTATCACAAACAAAATAGGATCAATCTGCCGCCCTTATCGCGTGATGCACAAAGACGCGTGGTGATGTAGGTACCTACGGACGGATGCGATCGCATTACGTAACATCTATCTGCGGATTGTCTTTCATGCTCTCAAACGCAGATGTTACTCCCCAAGCAGCACACTTAGCTGTATAGTCTCTGGACAACAGAATTTTAGAAAACTCGAGGCTGTATTGCTTTCTGTACAAGGGCTGTATATCCAGCTAAACAGCTCTTATAATTCTAAATTTGGCCCCAAATTAACCAGCCCTGAGCATTATAGTAGCTTGTTAACAGCTGTCCAGAGCATTGTAAGAGCTGTACATGGGCTGTACAATGGCTTAGACAGCTATCAATAGGCCACTATCCAGCTCCTTTAATTCTCGTAGACAGCCAAAAGATGGTTTATGGCTTAGTAACGGCTATTGTTAAATCTACAAAGAAATACTCGTAGCAACAAAAAAACTATGTGTTCAGTGCAAGTGTTACGGCCATTTTCTGTGGACAAATAATAATTTCTAATTAAGTAATTTTTCACGTTTGTTTTTCGTATCTCTGTTGGTAAATTGTATTGCGGGTGCCACTTTACTGTTAATATATATAGGTGATATTATCAAATATTACACACGCCATCGAAATAATATAGTTTTACTAAAAATATTATACAAAATAAATACGGTGTACGAATTATTCATGGATTTTTACTACATTTTTTCCATTTAATGTGCATTAATATCTATTTGTAACACTTAAATAATGTGTTTTTACTTTAATAGCTCTCAAATATCATGAAAGTTTAACAGATATTAGTAGTTTTTTCATATGTAATCGGCTTATTTACATTAAAATGGCGTTAATTTGTTATCCAGCAATAATTCTAACTAAATTCCCTTGTCCGTCTCTTTTCTGTTCAATGGCCATATTTAAGTCTGTTAATCAGCTGAAAACTGTACGCTAGCTGTACAGTGGTTTACTGTTATTCTAACGACTGGTTAAAGGAGTAAAGTGAGAAGGGATCTCTATTAATAGAAAATCATTTTGAGGTTATGACAAATCGATGTTATCAGGGGGGCAATTCTCGTCTTAAAAGTCTATTTTAGATAAAAACTAACGCTTTATGATTAATCGTAATGGATGTTAATTCCTTAGTTTTCAAGTATGCTGATGCTGAAGATAAGATCTGTAACGCGCGAGAATCGCTTCCCAGCTGATTGTCGTTTGTTAAGGTTCGATTTCGAAATGTATATCTCGACCGATACCAACTGTTCGAAGCAACTCGAACGGCTACTCGTATTTTCGCTCGAGAAAAGTTCTAATTCGACTTTTTTCTCGAATTCGTGATTAAATCGAATACACGAGAATTGCCCACCTGAGCAATACTAACCTATGTTTACTCTTCAATAATTCTAGAGGCTGTAAAATAGCTCATATTTATGCTACAAGCTTTGGAATTAAAGAGGAGTAACGCTACACTAATTTACAGATCAGGCAGTCATAAATGCTTTAAACCAGCTACTATTAAGCTCCTTGAGGTAGCATTAGAATAGAATTAGTATACACCATGAAAAAGCCAAGGGCAAAATTTGATTCTCTAATACAACTCACAGCTTAGAAGAGGGTGTGATTTTATCGCATTAAACAGCCGTTCACAAGCTTTGGTCTTCTTAACCAGCTAGTGGCATTATACGTAGCCAAAGGCTGGACAACAGTTCTTTCAAATTCTACTAAAATGCATTTTGTTGTTTTTTTCTCCATTGTACAGTCATTTGTCAGCTGTGCTGTTTAACAGTGTAGAGATTACCCCTCATACAGTCTCAAGAATCGTTTTATCCGTTAGTACAGCTGCATAAGAGCCTTTGACTGTAGTATAGCTTGTTTATGGATGTAATTTCCACCAATGTGCTGCTTGGGTCTTTACCCCATCTCGTTTTCATTGCTGTAGTCCGCAGCGTAACCCATACACTTCACGTGACCCCATAATAAGTCCAGCGGAATCAAGTCTGGTGAGCGAGGAGGCCAGGCTACAGTAACGCCACGTCCGATCTACATGGGGAGCTGCTGATCCCAGTACGCTCTACGGCTGCGAGCGAAAAGAAACGAAGCGCCGGCGCCGCGCCGCTGTACTAGCTGGATCACAACACAATCCTCGAATACTAGACCGAAAACCTTTGCCGGACAATTCATGGCCTGTTGAGAGCACGGCATCACAACTATCATTACACATCACCATGTTATAACACTCCTCATTTGGTACTCCGTTAACATTTTAAAAACGACAAAAATTGAAGCACGACTCGCGTAAACAATCAAAATTATCGACTGTATTCCGGGAAGTGTTGCAAGCGACTAAGAAATCTTACCTACAATAATAATAACGGATAAAATGTTTAGGCTATAAAAGTTTTAGAGTTGTGCAACGTTATCCCAAAAACGTAATCCCGCGATATTCCGGAGAATTTGACAATTGATTCAGATTCAATAACTTTTTTTAAATTCCTTAAATTTTGTGTCTTTCTGTCACGGGGATCTATCACTGCATCAAATGATACGGGATTCAAACACACATTTAAAGCCTAAGTAAGATCTTAGGTTAGCAATAGCATGCTGAAAAAACAAATTTATTTTAAGTTTGAGAGGATGAAACTTTAAATGCTCGCAAAGTTTTTATCAAAAAGGAAAATACTCGTAACTTATGAAATACGGTCAACTACGGAAATCGATAAATCTATCTCGTCGAGTTCATGCGCTTTCAAAAGATAGTGCATAGGTACATTTCTTAGTACCTACACACACGTTTATTACGTACGACAATAATCATTAATTTGTTAGTCTTACTAAATGACTGACAGGTCTACGTTTTACAATACATTTTAACATGTACGCATTCCCAAAAAAAATTATAAAATTGAGTTTTGCACAACACTAAAGCGGCAAGCGGCCGGAACAAAGAGTCTAGTCGAATTTGCCGCTGGCGCCGCGGCATCCTTTTGACGGCCTACCGACCAAGTAATTGCAGAAGCGACATCGTGCGGTAAGATTATTGGTCAATTTTGAAGGTTTGTTTTGTTCGGATTGTTTGTGAAATTAACTTACTTATTGTACTAGCTGCTGATGCATCGGAATAGTTGTTAATGTAGAATAGAGCATAATAATAATTACGTGCTTTTGTGATCCAAGCCTTTGATAGACAAGTTGACGGTTCTTCATCTGTTATTACAGATATTCTAATTATGTAGGTACACTGCTTAATTTCAGGTTAGTCAGTTGTTAATAATAATAAGCCGATAAAATATTGGTCTAACAGCGCTAACACAAAAAACGCTGAGATGCAGAGCATTATTAGGTACAATACTATTGCGAACTGTCGTGTCTGCGCAATTTTTTTGTTCGTTTAATTTAGGTAATCTTACAAAGTTGCAATTGCGAGGGGAAAAGTCGGCCATTTTTATTTGTACCTATACTGTTTCGTGACCCGAAATATGACCTAAGATGTAAACACAGCTGATGATAGGATTGTTGTAGCGTATTTTTAGTGAAATCTTTGAACAGCTATTTCTCTAAATTAATTGATTTTTGGGGAAAGTTGTAGAACAAAAGTTGTCCATTATTATGGGTACTTTAACACCCTTTCGGATTAGTACCCCCTTTCTGACTAACCTTGTATAATTCTACGTTGACAAAAAAGGACCCTCATTGTAAAGGTTATCAAATAACCTTTTAGGCGATGTATGTTTAGAATTTATCTGTTTCATAATACCATAATAACAATTACTTATGCGTGAAAAATAGAAGTCGCTCGATTTATTTGCTCCCAAGTATATGTAGTTACTAGCAAATTGATTTAAACATTAGGTATTCCTGTTAAAAGGTTGACAGGAATATTAATAATGTTCAAATCAATTTGCTACTAGGCTAGACTAGGGATTCTTAAACTATTTTTTCATTTCAATTAGATCATACAGGTACTTATGAAACGTCAAAAACTAGGTGCGCTGTTAAAAATAGGACCAATTGAGAAGAGCCGGCAAAAACTCCATCAATATACATTTTCATGCAATCAGGTCAATGTCAGAAATAAGTAGGTACGAGAGTAATAATGAGAAATTAATTTAGCCATTTAATTAAAACAGTTGCTTTATCATCTAAGACTGAGGCTACACTTAGCGGCGACGCGAACTGCGACGCACAGCGATTGAAACAAAATTAATAACGTTGTGGCCGATTTTTTATATAGCGGCTAAATGTAGCTTCAGCCTAAGCATTAATATTTAGATAGCATTAATTACAATGTACAGGCGCATTCACGCGCAGTGTTTTCAGTGTGTTGCACTATGCGTGTTTTCTGTACAAATACAGATACTTGCAAACAACATAAGAACACGCACTCCCGCGCTACGCTGCGTGATGCGGTGCAGTGTGCGAATCGCCTAAGTGGCTTCTTGCAGTGTTTTTTGGTGATCCAACGCTGTAATTTTTCCTTGTCCTCATTATTTATCATACATTACATTTTTTCCTCTCAGTAATGTAAACGTGCGTCCAATTCCTGGTTTATGAGACGTAAACATATTAAAATCTCCGCTGAGAATGCCTCCTCCATATATTTTGTGCGTAAACAAGATAACAAAATATGTAAGAATTCTTTACTTTTCGCTCAGATATAGGTAGATAGGGTATGTGAAATAAATAGCTTGCTAACAGATTTATGTGGTATACAAGCTTTTATCATGAGTTAGATGAAAACGAAAATCATTGTTGTTTCAACACTAATAAGAACGTTTTTCTTAGTGTTGTTGTCACTAGCGGGGCTGTCGACAGAAAAAGTTATCTGTAGCAGCCCAGAGTTTGAAATTGTACCCGGTTTATGTGTATTAACAGATACTATACTATACTATTTATATAGGTACTATACTTTCGCTATACAATCACTCCCAAACTGAATTTTGACAAATCGTTCTACGACAAGATTTTATTTCGACACTATGGAACTCCGACATTACGCTACTCCGACAATTATGAAACTTCGACACCTAAGGGGCACCCTTTCGAGTTTGAGACTTTGGGAGTTTCATAATTAGGGGTTAGGTTCGAAGGGGTCCTCTTCGTGTTAGGTTACTTTAAACCCCAGTGTCGAAGTTCCATAATTGTCGGAGTAGCGTAATGTCGGAGTTTCATAGTGTCGAAGGAAAATCTTGTCGTAGAACGATTTGTCGAAATTCAATTTGGTAGTCGGAGAATGGTACGATATAGCTCTGAGAATCGCTCAAGTTTATCGCGCACAGCAAGCCAATACTTCATAGCATAGCGTTGTATGAACGTGTCCATATAAAATGTATGTTGAGCGATATCGTTGTGCTATACAATATTTGTTCTAAGCTATACATTATAGCGTAGTCTGAACTGCACATTATCCCTTACTAACACCCCATCTTAAAAATGAAATAATATGCTGCTAGATTGCTAGAGGTACTATAGCGAGGAACTGTTGTTGAATGTTACCCACGGACCTACTCACTCCCCCGATTTACGCCAATGAATTAAGATTACAACATGCTTTTAGCCGTAGCGGAGTTTAAGCGTCCAAACTATTAGACTAGAAGCCGGTCCCAACATACATGGGACAAATCTAATGTAAATATTATATCTCGTGTACGAAAGTGGACTTTTACAGGTTCCCTTATTGGTAGATAGTGATGAGTCTGTTTCTGAAATTAGTACCAGGTACAATTACAATCGAACAATGGTTTTTTTAAGCTGTAAATGGTAATGATAAGCCATCCGTGAATCTATCAAGTAATCCAATTACTGAAAACAAATGATTCATAATAGGTTCATAAATATACAACGGCACGATTGTCTTTTAGAAGTAATTGCTTTTTTATTCGATAAATTCTGTCTACGATGTCATATTGCTCTTGTTTGTATTCTAAAAAGTGATAATAGCCTAGGTTGAACGCTTATCTTCCTTATAGAAGGATCTGAGTCCAATCCAGGCCCGCATTTTTGACTTTATGAATTATATGCGGTACCGTACAGAGTTTGATTTCTTTCTTTCTTTCTCTCGTGTTAGCACGAGCTATACGAAAATAGCTGATGCTGTGGTGAAAAGATTAGCCAGTCAGCAAGGTTGGTAGCGGGGCTGACTGCCCAGGGTGCGCCGGACGTACTTATGTATTGTCACTCTTGGAGACTCTTTTCATGCATCAGAGTTTGATGATCACTTGCTTTAACATCAAAGGAAAACATTGCGAAGAAACATGCATACCCAAAACGGCTCAAAAGAGTTCTCAATGGCATGTGTAGCCTTCAAACCCACACCAGCTAGGCTAACATAACCGGAATATTTCCGGTTTTAATATTTTTTAATATTTCTCGTGCGGAGCGAGATAATAGTATGCCTTATCTCGCCTCAGCACGAGATAATGCGAAGACAAAATTATGTCGCACTGCACATCTTACGCTTGCTGACTAGTGTTGTGAACTAAGGCCTAAATCGTTCTCATTCTGATAAGACGAGAAGTGGGACAGTAATGGGCTGATCATGCGTATGCTACTATTTTAAGAAAAAAGCTTGCTTGTTTCTTTCGTGTCTTTATTACGCTATGCCATCATAATATTTTCATATCTTTAACGAATGTTAGGTCCAGCGTGGCTAGGGCGTCAGCCTTCCACCTATTTATTTTAATATAGTTTTATTGTCAACTGCTACAGTCATGTACATGTCAACCGTCACGCATATAAGTGTAGAGTACTTTAATTATACTAGTCACTACTATTACTGACTATTTACGACTAATACTAATTCCTCATCACATTTGAAATCACTAATTATTCATGTGTATTTCACATCGGAAACAACACAAACAAATTGCGATTAGTTACTGCCATCCTTCTCATTACCTATAAGAATAAATCATCCTCTTTATATACAAATAACAAATATTTGTTTGTCCCTCGACCTAGTACGAGGAAGTTTCAGATCAATAAGCTGTATCAGTGATTTATTTGACATATGAAATATGATAGAAAAGCCGCGGCCCAGCTAACATTGGAACTTGAAACTGAGAGTTATTCTCGTACAGAGTAATAATTTATTAATGCTTTCAGAATCAGAATCAGAAATCGTTTGTTGTCAAAAATAGGTATTTACATTATAAAGATCTTAAAAATAATATTGAGTGCGCTATACTTTGTCAACAATGACATACAAATAAGTTATTAAAAATGAATTAATTATAAAGAAAATATATTACATTTATTAAAAATTGGTAAATTAAGTAAGTAAAATTATAAAAAAATAATTAAGGTAATAAATTTTTTGCAGTTCTGGTTAATTAAAATTGTCATTTAGAAACTCGTCTAATGTGTAATAGCATTTTTTAAGCAGCAGCTGGTGTAGGATAGTTTTGAACTTCTGTACTGGCATACATTTAACTGCGTCAGGTACTTTGTTATAAACTCGAGCTTTGAAATTACTTTTTAGCAAAGGCGCGTTCCTATTATGCAAGTTGCTTTCATGCAAGTATGACGTTACACCTGCAAGTAGACCGCATTCAATGTACTATAACTTGCATGCAAGTTATAGTTTTCATTGCGTAAGATATTTGTTTACTACAGTTTTCATGCACGGTACTTGAATAATAATAAAAAGTTCAAAACAATTTCGACGGCTAAATGGAAAGGTGGCTTGAGTTATTTTAACCCTTGTATAATAAACGCCATAACTCCGCTAAAAGCCATAAATAACGATTAAAAGTATGCAGAATTAAAATCCCGTTTTCACAATTTCAAAAAAATATCACTAACAAAAATGTTATGCCCGTTCAGAGGGGATGACTTTCATGTTTTGCAAAATAAAACCCGTTGACACGGAGTTATTAATGGCTCTAATATCACGGAGAGACAAAAGAATGGGGAATAAACGCACGCAACGACGGAACTAAGGACTTGATGGGTAAGCAGGAGTATCTTGTTTACGATACAATACGTAAATGACGATCTGAGAATGACAAGACACGTTAATAATGATGACATAGCAAGGTGAATGGGTTTTTAATCCTGTGTTTTTACCAAAAACAGATGGTATATTAACAGCAGGGGAAGACCCGATCTCGACCGATAATCCCCACTAATAAGCAACCGAGACAATTAACCATGTCAGTTGTTTTATATAGTTTAGCGTCCTTTTACCTTTTGTAAATGTGAGAGCTTTGTAGACTTGCTAGATACTTGGATACCTATTTAATTTGTGACCATATTTTTTCATTTTGTTTTTTTGTGTGGTTCCTGCTCTTAAGTCTACTTTGCTCTCTCATAACTATTCTAATTCATAACTGTACCCACTCAAATTGTTAAAGATGTGGATTTTAAAAGAGTAACCATGGATTTTCTTTTCGGCTCTTCTCCATAGGAAACGACTAATTGGAACCGTGCACCTAAATTCGACTTTTCATAAGCGCCTGTAATGGTTTATATGAAATAAAAACTTTTGATTTGATAACAACCAACTGGAATAAGTAGGCTTTTTACATAATAACTCCCGTGAGTGGCTAACTATGTAAACGGTTCAACTCACGTGCATATCTCAAGAAGGCCCGATCACTTTCGAACTCAACCAGAGCCCTCAAATCTCTAAGCATAAATAGGTTTTCATCAAAATGAAGATATTGTCCGTTGCCATCATGTTGGGCAAAAGAGAAAGTTGACGACACGTTTGGTGCAGTGGCGGTTGGCTTCTGCACTACGGGTCGTGGTTTCGATTCCCACACGGAACAAAAATTTGTATGGCCTACAGATGAGGAGTATTTGTACTAAAAACCTGGCCAATATTATTTCGTGACATTTGTGACGTGGAAACTATTAAATAAATTAATTAAGATAGTTTTCAAACGTTTATATAATAATATTAGTAGTTAATATAATAAAACAAAAAAATCAATCATCGAAATCAGATTCATCGTTTTCATCTGTTGCTGTTGTATTGTGTTCTTCGTCACTGCTTTCTATTGATGCATTTTCTGCGTCAGGGAGCAAAAGAGACCTTCTGTCTGTTCGGGTTTCCGAACAGAGTGGGTTACTTTTCTTCCATGGTAGTTTTCTAGTGCTACTTAAAAATGGGTCTGACGTTAGTAACAGTCTATTTAAAATGTCTCTATTACATTTTACTCTGTCAAATTTTCGCGAGAAGTTTTGCCTGTAAAGCCTGAAGTGCTTATTTCTAGCTTCGGCAGCTTCTTCAGAGAGCTGCCCAATTGGTAATATTGATTGAGATATCACTGTTGCACCATGCATTAAAATTTTATGAACGGTAGGCGACATTGGGTGCCATTCATACAACTGCACGTACAAAGTAGCAGTTTCATAGGTGTAGGCTTCAAACTTCTTTGCATCAATCGCGTGACCACTTGAAATTGCTTCTTAGATTACTTTGAATGTGTAGATTAATGTGGAATCTATTCCAGTTATTTGAGAAGCTGTTTCGGGATCACAAAAAAATCTTCTCGATGTATTTCCATCATTGACATGTTCATGACATGTTCTTGATATTCCCAATGGAATCTAAAAATAAAAAGAGAATTTACTGTAAATAATCTTGTTTTAAATTAATTGTCCATTTTGTTTGAATGTGTGCTAAACAAAATGGCGGAACAAAGCGGAATATTTTCTTTCACAATTCTCTTTAAGAAAGTCTAAACTTTATTTAAAATAATAGATGATTACTCGGAAATGCTCGGAACTCATACAAAACCGCTTGTGAATATTTTTTTTTAATAAACTTTTTGTTATTTTGGTTATCATTTGCGAAATTAAAAAAAAAACATTTGTGAGTCTATAACTTAAATGAAATGATATTATTTATGTTGTTACATACCTTGAACTTCCATATTCGTCGTGTTTATCCCACCAACTATTAACAAAACGACTAAAACAGCAAATGTTAGGAGCACAAAAAAAAGGTTACCGAGAAAACAATAGACCGCACTGGACGACGACTGAGTTCCGACTACCCGTGTGCCGCGCGGTGAAGGGATAAGGGTGCGGGGGGTGCGGTATGTTATGAACAGGTTATTTAACTGTCAGAAAGTGATGGTTGCATTGAGTTAAGCCACACTTTGAATATTCGACTTATGGCCAGGTTTTTTATGCCAATACTCGTATGTGAGATGGTTGTTTCGGGTCTGGGCGTTTGTTTGTGAGATTTGTGTCTGTAAACGCACCCACGATACAAGAGAAATCTAAGGGTGGGGTAACGTTTTAATAAAAAAAAAAGTATCCACATACCCAGCACTGTCACATAAATGAGGACGTTGCCCATCACCAGCCTGTGGGGGTAACCTAACCAGTTAAACCAAACAAATATACAGGGGTGGAAACGTTAAGTGTCAACAGGCGATTATTCCGTATGTAAATTTAGGAAATATTTCAAAACTGAACCCTTTCTCTGTCCCGTGAATCACATTATGATAATCGGCAGTGTTTAACTTTGTGTCTGCTATCTGGACAGTGAACCTGTTGCGGCTAATATCAAAACTAGGTCGCCTAGAAGCTAAAGTAACTAAAATAATAGCTAGATATTTAAGTCATTTTATTCCGTTTGCAGACTAGTTTAGATATTAGTTTCCAACCTGAACCTGAACCGTATTTTCACTGAACGAACCCGCTAGTAATTAATTAAGTCGTGAGACCCGGAGGTTTACAGACCCAATAAATATACCAATGTGATTTCATCATTGTCATATGTTTAGTCATCATCAAATATATCGGGACGAACAGACTATTCAAAATGATCTGAACAACTAAGAAAATTAATATTTATTTGTTATACAAGAGTGCAAAGTTGCTTTTTAACCGCGTGCTCAATTTTGATGACCGAGCAAGCGAAGGATTCTAAAATTGAATCACGAGTGCAGCGAGTGATTCAAAAATTAGAATCTTGAGCGTTAACGAGGGAATCAAAAAAGCCCGAGGTGAAAAATCTTTGCACTCGAGTGCAACACGTAACTTTTTATCCCACCTCAGCGAGGAAATGACTTAATGTAAAAAAAAACTTCCTCGTCGCTAAATCACTCATTTTAGGTTTTTCACTTATTTTCAAGTTTCTTGTTTTTAACCTAAGGTTTTAACAATATGACGTGAATAAAAATAGTAGAGCAAATGAAAAAAAAACTAATACACCAAGAAGGTTCCGAGTCTGAGTTTTAACAAATTAAAAAAGGTTGTATGATAAATTCGGCACCATGGTAGGTAGAAGTAAATAGGTTTAATGAAATTTTGAATTCACAAACTTGGTGCACACGGTGTTCTAAATTCAATTTACTTTATCGTCTAGCGGATAAAAACGGCTTTTGCACTCAGATATCGAAGAGCAAAAATACTCTTTCCGAGATGGGGAGATGAAAACGATATTTAATATTACAAGGGTTGTTTCAGAATGAACACCGTACACGACAACCGTCATTCTGACAAGAATTTTATCCCATTGAGATACATTTTAATTTCTTTAGTTGTTTAGGTAATTATGAAGTCTGTTCGTCCCGATATATTTAATGCTGGCTGTACTTTCTGTAATGTAAATCTAAGACACCATTACACTTACGACAAAGGAAAACATATCGTGAAGAAACCTGGACTAATGGTCTGAAATCCACCATGCAGGGAGTAAGCATGGTGAATAATAATCGTTACTTCTATAAACTGTTCTTCTCCCGGAATCATACTTTAGAATGCGGTAGTAACATCGCTGCTTAAATTCAAAGGGGCCATAAGTCTAAAAGTCATTTTTTTACAGGAGAGCTCATCAAAGTTTTGGGCGTGGTATTTGTTTTTTTATTAAAAAAATATATATTCTATACCTATGTGTTATATATCATCGGATGTATATTTTAAGCCTCTATTGCTCTATAATTTCATTTGTGCTATAAATTTTACCCAGTTAAGTAAAATATCACATAAGTCCCTTTTGCCTATAAAAAATGACCAGAATGTTTATGAATGTAATTAATAAAAAGCCACAAATCATAGTAAAAACAAGTTTTATTAGATGTTTTTCATCATTGTTTAGTGCAATGTGTTAAGAATACGCAATTATAACTAAATGATAGCAATACCTTGCAATAACATTCTATAAAATCAACATTTAAACAATTTAAAAAAAAAACAAAGCAATTAATATAGCTATTTCACGGTTTTTGATGCTGTTGTTGTCATTTTTTCGATAGCGGTCTTACGGCTATCGTTTATGAAATAACCGAGCTGTCAGGACTCATGTTTCATTGAACAGAGTAAAAGTCTATGATTATTTACGGTTTACTCACGTGCATTTTTCGGGATTGCCCGACTAGTAAACCGTAAATAATCATAAATATGAATGTGTCTCACGAAAGTTATAATACAAAAAAAAGAGTAAAAGTCATCACAATAATCTCTCTTAAGCAAAACTTTTAACGTTAACTAACACTTTAAATTATTCCTCTACTAAAATCAGTCTGTATCAATCAGTCTTTATCAATCAGTCTTAAAAATACCCTGGTTTAAATAAGTATACTTACTTAATTATGATTTAAAACTATGATCATAATTAAGATTAGCATAAAAAGTTTCGTAATACTTTGGGATTACATTCTTTTCAATCAGGTTTAAAATGCCTTGTTTTTTCGCTTCAGCAACTTTTAACTTATTGGCATAGAGTTTTTTTATAGTTCGCGGACCAGTTTCAGGTGCATTTTGCCTTCTTTTTAATGTAGTTACTTGGGCATACTCTGCGTCTTCGTATGAAGTCTTATATAAAAACATGTTCTTATGCTCTTGATCAGTTTTAATGACTTTAAGATCTGCCCATTTAACCTTGTCTCCATCTTCATTGGTGGTGTAGTTGCCAACAGCCAGAGATTTCAAATTCATAAAATTCTCATGTGTGAGTTCCTTTAGGCCGTGGCCCCATGTCTACGGTGCGGCGCCGTCCGCCGTGAAACGGCGCGGCGCCGCGCCGCAGCACGGTGCCGCGCACGGTGCCGTGTACGGCGCCGTATACGGCGCCGCGTACGGCGCCGTGGACGGCGACACGGCGCCGCATACGGTGCCGCGTACGGCGACACGGCGCCGTGGACGACGCCGTGTAGGTTGCACCGTACGTCCGTGGCTGGCGTGAATATGACAAGTCTAAAATTGCAGTATTTCAGGGTGGCCATTTTAAAGCTTTGACCTCTTCTGATAAATCGGTAAATTACTTTAACGTATGTATTTTAGTTGTTTTAAAATATACAGGATGTTAACGAATTCGTGTAATTCCTTAAAACCATATGATCTGCTACTGGTGTAGATTGTTCCGGCATAGAAATTATGCAGATTTAAAAAAAAAACATTTTTTTTCATGCGGTACATATGGCTAAGTGATCGAATCTAAACCACAGGATTCAGTAAAATACAAATGTAAGTGACGTCAACGTCAAAATCCAAGATGGCGGCTGTGAAATTTTACAAAATATGCATCATGGGTGTCGTGTCCATGGTTTTCGGGGGCGATGATGACGAAATCAAAATCCAAGATGGCGGCTGAGTTTTTTTTTTTTTTTTTTTAAAACGTTGCCCCACACTAAGATTTCTCTTGTATCGTGGGTGCGTTTACAGACACAAATCTCACAAACAAACGCCCAGACCCGAAACAACCATCTGTAGGCCATACAAATTTTTGTTCCGTGTGGGAATCGAACCCACGACCCGTAGCGCAGAAGCCAATCGCTTAGCCACTGCACCAAACGTGTCGTCAAATCAGAATCCAAGATGGCGGCTGTGAAATTTTACAAAATATCCCGCTCTTGGATTTTGACGTTGACCTCATTTTCGTCATCAGCACCCCCGAGAACCACGGAAATGACACCAATGATGCATATTTTGTAAAATTTCACAGCCGCCATCTTGGATTTTGACGTTGACGTCATTTACATTTGTATTTTACTGAATCCTGTGGTTTAGATTCGATCACTTAGCCATAAGTAGGTACCGCATGAAAAAAAAAGTTTTTTTTTTTAAATCTGCCTAATTTCCATGCCGGGACAATCTACAAAAGTAGCAGATCATATGGTTTTAAGGAATTACACGAATTCGATAACATCCTGTGTATTTTAAAACAACTAAAATACATACGTTAAACTAATTTACCGATTTACCAGAAGAGCTCAAAACTTTAAAATGGTCGCCCTGAAAAATTGCAATTCTAGACTTGTCATATTTACGCCAGCTACGGAATAAACGTGCGGTGCACCGTACACGGCGCCGTGTCGCCGTCCACGGCGCCGTACGCGGCGCCGTGCCGTTTCACGGCGGACGGCGCCGCACCGTATACATGGGGCCACGGCCTTTTACAGTAAAAGGTGTTCTTTTCTTCTTTGCGGTTTAATCAAAGTTATGTACTGGTCAGGTAGGTACATAAATTGGCGAAGATTTTAATGCTCTTGTGATATTCCCCTGAATGACGAAGTGAACAGCATCCCCCTCATTATGGGTGTGCCCCTTAATTAAAAATTTATGAGTTATGCTCCTAAGTTTCTGAAACTCATTTATGGCGTGCTGATACATTGCCAACATAAATTTATTTTTCTGTTGACCACAGCAATTGTCGCTATAAAAAACAACGTCAAAATCTTCACTTGTTTTATCGTGCAAACTCTTTAAGTACCTACATAAGTACGCATGAATCTATTTCGTTAGCGCCGCGGCCTCCTTCTCCTTCGTGCCACACAAAACATGTAGTGTTTTTAGTACCAAGCTCAGTAATAGTAAAATTCAAAAGATTCAGCTTTGGGACGTAATAGAAGCTTGATACTTCACCTTGTGGACAGGGTATTACCGCTTTTAAATCATAGACTGCGACTTGTAGTTTTGCCTTAGAATAATAATTTTGCCTACACTTTCCTTGTCTTTCTCTTTTTCTAATCTTACCAGACATTTTTCTTTAAGGTGCTCATCTATAAATTAAGAAACAATGTTGTTAGCAGAATATTTGACGGACAAAATACATGCTTATAACAACGTGATTACGCGGCAACACAATTATCGAAAACTTAGAAACTAATTTTAGCAAGTTTGGTCGAATATTCGGTTTATTCGGCCAGGTGCCTTGTCAAATATTTAGTATTAAGCTTGAAGCATATGTTAATAATTTGATTGAAACTCTAATTATTATAATTTTTGATTTAATTTTGAAACATAAAAACAACCTAAACAAATAATGCATATTTGTTTCAATAAAAACTATCATAATCACCTTAATCTTATGTGCAAAACAGAAGCATTCCAAATACTGCACTTTTTTTTTCGTAAAATAATAATAAAACTCATTTCATTTAAATTCAAAACGAACGCATTACAAAACACGGCACTTTTGCTGATAAAATAATGTTACACTTACATGTATTTTAAATTCAATACGGTCGTATTCCAAAATGTGGCACTTTTTAATATTAATATAAATTTTATTTAATAAAAAATTTAAATGAAACTGAGATATTTTTGGAAATGTGGCCCTTTTTTACAAAGAATACGTGTGGTCAGGCAGAATGCTGGGTCACAACTGACAAAATGGCCGCTTTGACCTGAAATTAGCCACCAAAGTGTAAAAATGCAAAGAGGGCAGTAGTGTGATTGGACTATTATTAATGCGAAAATACTGGGTGTCTTTTTCGCATATAAAAATATAAACAGAATTGAAACGATTTTTGCAATAAAAAGGATTTTTAGTTATTTTGATTTGTGGCCCTTTTGAATTTAAGCAGCGACATGTTCTTTACAATTCAAAAGTGTCTGTAAATGGTCTTATTTAAATAAACACTTTGACTTTTCTTAAATGAAAAGAGGCCTTTTGCCCTGCAGTGAGGCTGGTATCATATCATTAGAATAAGTATCGCAATCCTGTTTTATTGGAATTTCTCCAAGAATTATGAAAGGAATTAATTAGCAGTATTGTTTTAAGCCGATTAAGATAATTGGCACCGAACCCTTCTCAATTGCTCCTTATTTACTTAGTTCAATGAACCTTATCTAATCTTTTGAGCGTGATTGTAGAGTCAATAACGATGGGACAGTATATTATAGACTACAAGTAGCTTACTGCCATTATAATAGCAAATATTTTAAAAAAAGTCTAGGTCCAAAAGGGGTCCACAACCCTATACAAGAAACCTCGAAAAATAGCACATTTTTACCCTAGGGGTGAATGTAACTTATTTAGGCCCGAGACCAATAATTCGAGGGACTAAATAAGTCTTTAACCCGAGGTAAACACTGTGCTTTTCATTACGAATACAAGGAAAGTAAAAATATAAACATGAGTTAGTTAAAGAAAAAATGAGTGATCAGATTGCCGCTTTCCCGCCTATTTTGGTTTTTTTTTCTTTGGCCGGCCATCTATTCAGCCATTATTTTTCATTTTCATCATTGAAAAAATGGTAAATATTTTGCCCAAATCTATGTTATTTAAAAAAAAAAAAGTTGAAACTAAATTATAAAAAGTCATTTAAAAAAATATTTTCTGTAGTTAATAAGTACTCAACTTTATGTTATTAAAATTTTACATCACGCTGTAATTGAGTGGCTGTATATTTTAGAAAGTTGAAACATGGTTCAATAGAAAAGCGAAAATAGAACTAGTTTTTTTTTTATAATTTGACAGCTGTCAATTGAAAACGATTGAAAGCTAGGGCTGAAAAGTATTACCACAGTCTACCTATATCTTACTCCTTACAGTCGGTCAACGTAGAACATTGTCGCAGAGCAATCGTGCGGGGGGTTGCGGGATGAAGGGGCGGAGGTTATGTCCCGAGTAGCCATACTGCATACTGGGACATAACCTCCGCCCCTACATCATTTTGACATTTCATAGGACCTGTCAAATGTATGGGCGTTGACCCACTGTATGTAGTAAGTAGGTACACTGTGGTATTACTTTCAACCCGCTCCTCAGGCAACTTCAGACCTACTTTCCGAGTATGAGTAATGAAAAATTAATTTTATCAAGTTTTTGTTACTGCTCTATTTTAAAAACGGTAGTACATACAAGCATGAAACTTGGTATGATTATAGTGCACTGGATCAGGCTATATGATGAAGAATTACGAGATTGAAACATTATCGCATAGAATCTACACTATCTAGCCGTAGAAAGATGACAGATGCTATTTTCCTACTTAAACTAGTTAACGGAATCATTGACTGTAACGAACTACTAAGGAATCTTCAAATTAGCATACCAACTCGTATACCCAGAAAAAATACTTATTCCCTTTTTCATATTCCATACTCTAAAATGAACCTCGGATATTTCGCTGCTGTGCCAAGGCTTTGTAGGCAGTACAATAAGCTCTCTAAAGCTGATGTGACAGATATCAGCAATACTTTGAATAGATACAAGAAAAACGTGAAAGAAGCTCTCTCATGTTAATTAATTAGTAAGTCTGTATAATTTTAACTATAGGTATTAACTAATTTTTGTCTATTGTAATACTTTAACGCTCAACATATTTTAACTCTTCTTTGTAGCTTTATATGTTCAGGTAGTGATCCATTTAGACTGTTATTGTTAAAAAATTTGTACTTGTGTTTAGTTATTTCTTTATAGCATGTTGTGGTCTCCTGTAAGTTAAGGAGTACACTGACTTGACTGTTTCCTTAATAATATTTTGACAAATTGTGGTATGTCCTTTGTTAGTGATCCTTAAATAAATAAAAAGAAGGTACCCTAGAAGATAGACGACGAGACGACGAGAAAACAATGGACATCTAAAGCCATTACGAAAAACATCCATTTACACTCACTCATCATTTTGCGACCCTTATTGACGTACAAAAAGTGTCAATAAGGTCAGAAGTGTCACAGGAATCTTTTTACACAATACATGCAAAGATTAGAAATTCTACTTGTCTCTGCTGACAAACAACGATTTAGGATAGTCACTTGACTACACAATTGTGTGAAATTCTAAGTAAAATTTTATTTGATTTAGAATTGATTTATATACTTTATTTTAAATTTTTAATTATTATTTTTCCTTTATACAGGGTGTTAACGAATTCGTGTAATTCCTTCAAACCACGTGATCTACTGGTGACACAGATTAACCCTAAATGGGAATTTTTGAAAATCAACTAAAAAAAATTCAAAATAAAAATCTTGATTTTCTGTTTCGGTGTCATTTTAGAGCCTTGAGTTATCTGACATCAAAGAGCGATATCGCGTTAGTCGTGCCTGCCAGCCGTGTCGCCGTGCTTTCATTAATTTATATGTGGCATCGAAATGTTCACATAAATAAAACATTTTTTTTTTTGCAAAAAAATAAATTCTTATTTTTTTACTGAATCCTTATTAGGTGGTTTAGATACGATCGATAACAAAGCCGCATGAAAAAACAATAGTTTTATTTTTTCATTTTTAATCAAGCTAAATCCCGTGCGGGGCCTGTCGACATCAGTAGTAGATCAAGTGGTTTTAAGGAATTACACGAATTCGTTAACACCCTGTATGCATAATCTTATTATTGTATAAATATTATCATTTGCTTTGTATAGAGTCAATTTATTTATTCACTTGACAAAGTGATCTGTGTTGCTGGGGAGTTTGTTGCGTCGTTTCTTCTTCACAGCATATAGGTACACTAGGAAGCGGTGAAGGGTGGGCGCTTTGGGGGCAGTCTTATGTAAACATGACGTTCAAAAAGAACTAAGTAATACTAGTATATTTTGAATAAACGAGTTTTGAGTTTAAGTTTGATTTCAATTGTGTAGTCAAGTGACATACGTGAATAATGTTCAAATTGAGACTTAAAACATGTGCACTGAATAATTAGCTTAATGTGACTTGTGATAGTTTGCCTCCGGTGTACAGTCTTATTCTTAAAAAATTTTGTTTTTACAATGTAAAGTATGTATGAGTAGATAAAAAAATAAAAGAAGTGGAAAAAATAAATTCAATTTTAAACACGATAACTATGTTAATTATGAGAATACCTGAAAATACAAACAAAAATTGTTTTAATTACAGAACTTCAGAAACTAGGTTACATTAGAGTCCATACGCGATAACCTTTTTAGTTATCTACCAATACTGTGAAACACATGCACAAAATAAAAATAATAGAGAAACTGAAACCATTTTAGGTACTATCTAGTAAGTTGAGTTTGCTGCCAAATCAATTGTGTAAGCGAAAATCGACCTAGCCATTTATGAGAGTCGGTGCAAGATCTGTTGACGCGGATCACGATTCCATTTTGTCGGCTGTAGTTACTAGACTTTTTGTACTCTGCTTGAGATACGAGAATTGGTGTGAAATGGTCACAGAAATTAACTCTCCTTCTCGTGTCAGCACGAACTATACGAAAATAGCTCATGCTGTGGTGAAAAGATTAGCCAGTCAGCAAGGTTGGTAGCGGGGCTGACTGCCCAGGGTGCGCCAGACGTACCTCCTTATGTATCGTCACTCGTGGAGGCTGTTTTCATGCAGAAATTAATTAAAGCCAATTGACTTAATAGACCAGTATTTCCGGTACTCTCTTTGTTTCCATTTGCTATAGCACTATCGGGCGAGAACAGGGTTGGCATGATTAAAACAAGTTGTTTTAAAACACATGTTTAAAACAGTTTGAATTTAAACCGTGTTTTTTATCACACGTTAAAAAACACAGATTAAAACAAGTTTTAAGCATTGTATAAAACAATAAGAAAAAAGCAAGCTTTAAAACTACTTTTCATGGCGAACGAATGGATATAAAATGAAAATAAATTAATATTTAGGAGTCTAAATAGCTTGACATAAACCAGTTGAGTCTATGCTATTGCTATGTTATATTTTTGAACTTTTGTTGGCATTGTTATTAAATAAAACATTATTTTTGTGTGTAATTTATTCAATCAAACAAAGATCTAAGTATCAGGATTTATATGGGACAAGATAACACCTATTTGTGAAACATGCATTATAAAATTCAAAATTTCAATTTCAAATCAAAATAATAGAATTCATAGTTCATAAGTAATTCCTCGCCGGTATAGTCCCACTAAGAAAGTCCCTATGTCAGCCAATTTAAAAATCAACATTAGTTAGAAGGTTAGAACATAAGGGTGAATGTAAAGCGTTCAGTATTATTAGAGATACGCAACATAAAATAAATGCTTAGGTATCCGTTGATCGTTTGTTGTAAATATTTAATTTACTATGGCGAATTTGAAAAGATCTAGTCTAGAAATGAAACATTATTGATTATTATTGACGACACGTTTGGTGCAGTGGCTAAGCGATTGGCTTCGGCGCTACGGGTCGTGGGTTCGATTCCCACGCGGAACAAAAATTTGTATGGCCTACAGATGGTTGTTTCGGGTCTAGGCGTTTGTTTGTGAGATTTGTGTCTGTAAACGCACCCACGATACAAGAGAAATCTTAGTGTGGGGCAACGTTATTTAAAAAAAAAAAAAAAAAAAATATAGGTCGAATTAATTTGAAATAATGCCCTAAACTAAAAAGAACAAAAAAAACGCTTGTTTAAAACAATTTGAACTGTTTGTTTTATCAAATTTAAAAAAAGTTTTTTTTTCTGCCCTGGGCGAGAATGAAGAATGTGGTCATCAAATGCTTGTATGTTATCCACAGGGGTGGCGGAATATCAGCTTATTGTTAAAAAACCACTGAACCCTGCCAGACTTCAACTTCAATTTCAGAAGCTGTCAAATTGTTTGACACAAAAAACATAAAAAATCGTTTTGATTGTTTTCGTAAACATATCTAACTGAGGGTTGTGGTTCGTTTGCGTTTGATAACAATTTTGGTCCCTTTAACACATATTGTATCTACAAGAAAGTGACACACTTTAAAAAAACAGGTCAAATTCGTGTCAGTATGTGCACTAAGAGCGATTACGCACTGCATCCGATCCGAATCCGTGAAAATACCGATCTAGAGTAAAAATCTCGGACCGAACTCGGATGTTGCTTACGCACTATTCCGATCTCTGATTCAAATTCAAACAATTCAGTACTACGGCTACTTCGATCCGTCAATTGTTTTTCCGAATTAGAAACTCACGGATGACGGATAGAAATCGGATGACGGATGCCGGATGCAGTGCGTAACCGCTGTAAGGGTTCACTACCACCAAACTCGTCTGTGAAATAACTGAACTGTTAATGTAGAGCAGTTACCAGCACTTTAAAGTTTCCTTTCTTTCTATTACTAACCGACTTCAAAAAGGAGGAGGTTCTGAATTCGGATGTTTGTATTTTTTTATGTATGTTCCGACATAACTCCGTCATATCTATCGGGTGTAAAAAGACCCTTAACGATAACTAAAACCTCGTATTCTACCCATCATTGGGATCATTTTTTTCGAACAAACCATACCTGGGAAATCATTGGTTTTGGAGATATTGAAGGTCAAAGTACACATTTTTTTTTAGTTTTTTCCAAAAATGATTTCCAAGTCATAATACTAAACTTTCTTCCGTACAAACATTTTCAAAAATTTCAATTTTTCCTAACATATTACGCATTTGAAGTTACAAAAACGCAATGAATATCAAACGCACACGACTGCCTTGGCTCGGCCGTGTGGCCGCTGAACGCATGCAAACGCGCGGCATCGCCACAACCATAATTTGCGCGCTACAAAAAAAAAGCGTTTTTTTCATGCCAAAAAATAAAAGTCGTTTCCCAGCAATTATTTTTGGTCCATGTAATTTAGTTTGATGTACAGAGTGCGTAGATTTCGGCTATGTGATGGGTCTTTTTACACCCTGTGACGTACACGGATTTTCAAAATTCTTTTTTTGTTTGAAAGAGTATTCTTCCGAAATAGTCCCATTTAAATTTGGTGAAGATCTGATGAAGACCCTCAGAGATTGACAATGGAACTCTTCAATGGATAACAGCAAATTACCCAAAATTGCTGTAATTGCATGTTTGTGTATTGTTTATGCCACTAAAAATAGAAAAATAAAATAATTTGAAACAAAAAGTAAAAACTGACTTCAAAAAAACTAAGAGTAAAATATTTACCATAATATTACAAAACTAACAGTTTCAGAAGTCGGTGCCTTCAATTAGATTCAGTTATCACCACTTTAAAGTTTCCCTTGTTTGTATTATTTTAATCAAGCACTAAGTAGCAAGTTTCACGCTTGAATTCTCTCCAGAATTCGAGATGTTTTATTGTCTCAAGCGACCAAAGGGTCGTTATTTGACAAGCTTCCCTAAGCCAGTCAATGAAGCGATGAAAAACATCAAAGAATATTTTTGGACCTTCCAAATAGCTTTTATTTTCGTCAAAATACTTGTAAACATTTTATGAAAGTTATTACGTTATTATCACGACACAAAGCCTGAAATATTTTCCTTTTTAAATATAAATACTCGTAAGAAAACACTTCAATGTATTTGAAGAACGACAAAATTTTGTATTCAAATCACATAAAATGAATATCTACGGTTTGTTTTGTTGTTCAGAAACGGTATGATACGTAAATTATTTATTTTGCATTTATGTAAAATATGTATAAGAAATAAGGTGGCTCCTGTATCGTGGAAACCGTGTTATAGGACATCAATATCGCACGAACAAATACCTAGACTTGACAAAAAAAAAGGGTATATTTGCAAAAAACATAAATAATAATTAGTCATGCATGTTATAAATATAAAATAATAGATAAGAATTTTAGACCAGCACGTTTTATCGTGATACATCTAAAAATATTACTACGCAATGACACTTATTTTGAATATTACTACAAATGTTGTACTATAGGTACGTAGAGAATACAGTCCCGGGATCCCGAATCCCGGGTTCCCGGGATCCAGGCCATATTCTAGCCCTTAAAACCCCGGGATTGTAATTGGCTTGTCTCGGGATTTTCGGGATTGCCACAAATAGGTCTAGTTTGCATTCCGTTGTATCTTAACAAAATGACCTTATTCTTAAAGTATGGAATCGTTTTGGTGAATAGCATTAGACGTGAAATAAACCTATTTGAAAATGGAAGAGTTCGTGGATATCACATAGAGTTAGCGTGTAAATATCTTTTGTCTATAATTCCTCCAACCAGTGTAGAAGAGTGAGCGTTTTTAGCTGCTGCTTATGTTGGCAATAAACTAAGAAGCAGGCTTGGAAATGAAACATTAGATGCTTTGATATTTCTGCGCTTCTATTTTCAGAATTACAAATAGTTTTTTTTTTCTAATTAAGTATATTTTAGTAGCAATAAACAAGTTTTATTTTTAGTGTATTGTGCAGAAATACTAATGACCTTTTAATTAATAAGCTATTTAAAAAAATACATACTTACAAGATTTTACATTTGAGTCCAATGTACCAAAATCACATATGATCTTATCCCGGGATCCCGAGATTACGCATAAAAATCCCGTAATCCCGGGATTAATAATGATACTCAGGATTGTACTCTCTAAATATACGAAACTAATATGTATATGTCAATAATAATTTGATAGTATTATTGCGTAACTACGAAACGAGAAGCGAACCCGTTATATTTATCGCAGAAAAGTATGCGATACGTATCTAGTAGCTAAGTGCTAATAGATACATATTTTGAATTTTAGATCACCTTATTATATTAATAGACCATACCAAAGATCTCTAATTAATTATAAATCATCTATAATTACCTCATGGCTGTAAGACCTCTAAACTGCAATTAATTAAATCACCAAAAAAAAAGAAAAAAAAATGTTTTCACTCAACGTTGACTTCGGTGACTTTATCAATGCAAACTGGAGCAAACTATAAGAGAACACTTTTATAAAAGCAATTCTTTTGTTAGTGGAACTAGATGACTCGCTCAAAATCTATAGCTGAACAATACGTGACCTCCAGCTGAGCTTCGGAAATAGGCTGTGATCTTGAACTGATGGTTACATCTTTTTATGGGACATATAAGTTAGTAGACATGCACGTGTTAGATTATTCCAATAATTTAACTTTGTTTATTACACAAATTCACGTCTTATTAATGATATTAAATGTCTACCTAATCATTTAAGTCATTATACTTACTTATTTAACTTATGTACCACATAAAAATGTGTTTTATAATTATAACCTTGTTGTGATAGACAACATTACACCGGTTCCTTATCAAAATATTATACAATACTATTACGAAATACATTTATAACATAGTTTAAACTGTGTTCTTTTATTATAGTTTTGTATAATATCATATTTAACTGTTTGTACAGAAATAACGTGACTTGTTCTCTAATTAAGCCATTGTAAGACCAAGTATGTAATGTAACTAATTAATATCAACATATTTACTTTATTTTTATATAATTTTATGAATCTGTATTAAAATCATACGATGTGACGTCACTTGTTTACTACCGGTCATATTAGCCGTTGCTCCGCCGTACTCGGCACATTCGCTCCGAAGTAGTCACACCGAACGGACCTAACTTAAGTACCTACCCTTATCTTGTTGATGGGTTTTTATGTGTATTTCTTAGTAAATATTCTACTGAATATTTACTAATATATTTTAATGTATAATATGTGTATTTCGCTTGATATTGCTATGATCTGGTCTATAGTATCTGACTACCTTGTCCTTCTTATTTTCTATTCTTATGAATTATTACATTATATTGTGAATATCATGTAACTAACAACTAACCCAAATATAAGTACTCTCAGTGGTGGAGAGTCTATGTTGGTTTCATTTACCATATATTATCCGCTTTGCTTCTGTTATGTAGATATTGGTCTTAACTGTAATGCTATGCTCACTATAATCATGTCTGCCGAGATTATTGCCATTCCTAATATCTACATTGATAGTGCTAAATTATTTTTAAAGTTATTAGTATACATTAGTAAAAGATATTTGTGGTTTACATAATAAACTATTCATGGTACATAATTCTGATTTTTATATTATTTTACCTTTTCTCTCATTACGTTTATATATACCTACAGCTTTTATAGATTATATGTATATATAATCTCACACACGCATGACCACGGATTTAGGGATAAACAATAGATTCTCCAATGTAGCAATCATAAGGTCTTTAGAAATGGTTTCGTAGAAATCTGAACCATTGCATTTCGGTACCTGCCAAATTGTCATAACAAAACTGCATACGATTTAAATATTATTTTTGTTTTAAATGTTATTTGATGCTTGTATACCTTTAATAATAATTTGTACTTTTTCAACCTTGTGGACACAGAAGTACCATACTACAAGTATGTGCCCGACCCAGTTCTCGAGAATGGTCATGTCACATTGTACTGGGATCGATCTATCATCACCGACAGGACTATTGTAGCCAATAAGCCTGATATACTTGTGATAGGTAGATCAGAGCGTCTCACAATGATTGTTGATATCACTGTTCCGCATGACGAGAACCTCGTGAAAGCTGAGAAAGATAAAGAAATTAAATATCAAGACTTGGCACACGAGGTTGTCATGTGGGATGTTGATTCAGCAGTAATTGTGCCGATAGTAGTTACGGCGAATGGCTTTATAGCCAAGAGCCTCGACCAACACCTAAAGAGGCTTTCGTTGGGCAGCTGGATCAAAGGCCTGATACAGAAAGCGGTATTTCTCGACACGGCACGTATTGTTAGGAAGTTCCTCTCTCTGAGACCCTGACCGCCGGCAGCTTGGACCCTGTTCCCGATGCCGCGCCGGTGGGCTACTATTTTTTATATTTTAAATGTATATTGTTTTTTGGCTTATTATTTTCCAGGTGACTAATAACTTAAAAGGCGACTAAGTGTTTGCAACTAATAAAATGAGGCGAGGAGCTATAAATAATGACTTGGCGACTAATAATGTTAGCAGGGTGGTTAAGGGGAATCCCGACATGGATAGGTTAGGTTCGAAGGGGATGACGGGGGCTAGAGTGAGCGAGCGAAGCGAGCGAACGAAGCCCCCGTCATCCCCTTCGTGTTAGGTTACTTTAAACCCTGCAGACAGAAATAGGAGCCCCGCACAGCGGGGCTCCGTCGACTTAAGCTCCTTCACTGTAGCTGCCAACCTATTATTTTTGCTACCCATTTTAATTATTTTTAAAACACCCTGCCTGCTTAAAATGCTACTTCACTGTAGCTGCCAACCTATTATTTTTGCTACCTACCCATTTTAATTATTTTTAAAACCCTAAATCAGATTAGTTTGTCGCCGCGTTAAATACATGCCTTGTTTTTTTATGATATGTATTTAAAAATATAATTTATAAGTATTTACGATGAATAAAGAATATTAATTTGTATTTTAATGAATTAGTTTTTATTGAATTAAGTACGTCTCTTATTGATATTTTACTTCGTTCACAACGAGAAAGAATCACTAAAAACAGTAATAGGAGGCTATGACCGCTCTTCTTTGGACGCGGAGCCACCGTGCGTTGATGCATTCTGTTTTGCAACAACTAAACTTAACTAAAAATAGGTATAGCTATCTTTTATCAACAGACTAAACAAGGAGACGATTTATAGAACTGTCAAACTAGTTTACTTGTTGAACATCAGCGTGTTTTTAGACGGCACACGCTGAAGCCTAAAACTGAATTAAAATATTACCTACCTACTATACATTACATTAATCTACAATAGATAATATTGAATTCAATTTATAATGTATAATTTAAAATATAATTTCTTTACTTAACTTACACAAAGTTTGTATCTGTAGACTAATGACACGAATTTAGCTAATCAAAATATTACTTGCTCTGAGTTAAGTAGATTATTATTATTTATAACTAAGTATTATTACTGTTACCATTCTACAAATCATAATTATTGTAGTAAGTAGGTAGGTATCAAATCATATTATTAATATGTTGATGTGCCCTTACCGGGTTTCATGTTGAAACCATATAAATACCTACAGGACTTGTAAATATAACATCTAAATGTACACATGAATGCAATAAATAGTTTGAGTTTGAGTTGAAGCGTCATCTTAATCTTTTTGGAAAGGAGATGTTTGATTTTGGGCCACCACTATGTACAGTATATAGAAAGATAGGAAAAAAATAAGGGATTTCCCTCAGAATACAGAAAGAAAGGATTTCCATAATAATACTAATAAATTAATTTGAAGAAGAGTACTCTTGTACTGGAATTACTATTTGGCGACGTTTTTTAATATGTTAACCCTTTCTTTCTGGTAGCCATGACAGTTGTGTTTGACATTGACATGAGTTTGACAACTTTGACAGTCCTAGGTTTCGTGTACAACACCTGTTAGTTCTATTTTATTATAATTATAACGAAATCCAAGTATTTTCATCTATAAACAACGTAGATAGGTTATGTAAATAAACAAGAAATAAACACTATGAGGTCATTGACATGTCAACAGTTGTCAAAATGACATTTCACATGATTTTGATCCGCCATATTTTTATGTGTTGTGTTGCTCTCCTTGACCAAGATATCTTGAATGTACAATTAAACGAAGTAAAATTATATAAAATTAATATTAAAAAACGGTTACTTTATTGTATAGCTATACTTACATATAGTGTACATGGTGCTAGCCCAGGCTCCATACATTTCTGAAACATCTCCTTTAGTTCAATCTAATTTGACAGTTCTTATATTATACCATCTCTTTCTTGTTTCATCTACAAGTAAAGGATAGCAATATTTTTAGTTAAGTTTAGTCAGTTCTCAGAATTGGCGCTATTGTGGCTACACGTACTATATGATGTGCCGTGTGGTGCCGGACGTAAAGAATAGCACTACCCCATCTGTTCCCATGGGTGTCGTAGAAGGCGACTAAGGGATTCACTAGAGGATGGGCAGCAGCGTTCTCTGAGTACTTTAACAACCATACTGCGATCGCCAACCCGCCTGCCAAGCGTGGCGATTATGGCAGACCCCAATATGGATAGCACAAAGATCTAGTGAAGGTCGCGGGAATCCGCTGGATGCGAAAAGCACAGGACCGGTCGATGTGGCGATGCTTGGGAGTAGGGTTACCACCCGTCCGGATTTATCCGGACATATCCGGACTTTCAGCCCTTCATCCGGACTTTGTCCGGCTTTTTAATTTGTCTGGATTTATGACTTGGATGGAAAAAAATTAAAT
Organism: Amphipyra tragopoginis; assembly: GCA_905220435.1. NCBI lineage: Eukaryota > Metazoa > Arthropoda > Insecta > Lepidoptera > Noctuidae > Amphipyra > Amphipyra tragopoginis. The sequence goes on along the minus strand of HG992006.1, from coordinate 27,310,338 downwards.
TAATGTTTAATTTTCGCATTAAATTACTTAAAAATAAAACGAGTATTAAATCAGTCTTCAATCTTTATTAAAATACATACAACTAGTTAATTAGTCTCATCTCAATTTAAAACAATCAATTATTTCATTCTGTGACTAAAACGTCTGGTTTTTTTTTAAAATGTCCGGACTTTTTTTTGAAATGTCCGGACTTTTTGGCAAATGTCCAGCTTTTTGTCCGAACTTTTCAAATTTCGAAATGGTAACCCTACTTAGGAGAGGCCTATGTCCAGCAGTGGATGTATTTCGACTGAATGATGATACCCAGCAACCTTGTCTATTTACAATTTACTGAGATAATCAATAAGTTCATTAAGAATAGTAATTAGGATTAATAACACTCCCTCACGACAAATCATTGTAATGATAATAAATGATCAATGAGGACAACTGTTTTCAGCAAACGAGGTACGTTAAATTAAATTCTTTGGCTAGTAACAATTGGGTAGTTACTGGGTAGAGTCGAGGCTCGTTTTTTGTACGCTATTCTGTTCCCTTAATAGAACACTTATTCTGTCATGAATTTTACATAGATTTTCCTTAAAAAAGTGTTCCTAAAAGGCCATCTCGGTGGTAGACGCAGTCTATGTTATTTCACCGACCCTCTTTACTAAATCAAATAAATGCTCTGGAAGAATTCGGTGAGCGACAAAGAACGTAAAAGAATGAATTACGAATGTTTAAGTGAATTAATGAACGACATTATGAAGTCATTATTTTCTTTATTGGAGGAGACGATATCGGTTTCTTTGTAATATGGTGGCCTGAGTACTTAGTAGGGAAATATGCGGTGGCGTTTTATTAAAGAATATAAATTGTGTCCATAATATTAAGGTGTTAAAAAATCAACTCTAAGAAAGTTGTGGGGTTACTCGGTATCAGAAATTGAACGACTTTTGTTCTACAAATTCGCCAATTTTTTTATGTCTGTCCATACTCTTCTTCTTCCTGCCCTTATCCCGTGTTACTTGGGGTCGGCGCAACACGTTTTCTTCTTCCATACCGTCCTGTCAACCATCATGATATCACTGACTCCCTTCTCTTTCATATCATTCTTCACACAATCCATCCATCTTTTCTTTGGCCTCCCTCTTCCTCTCCATCCATCCACATTTATATTCATTCATTCATTTATGTCTGTCCATACAAATCAATTAAAATATTTTTGTTGATTTGTATGGAAAATTATAAAAAAATACGTGAATTTCGAAAAGTAGTAGAACAAAAGTTGTTCACTTTCCGATACCGAGTAACCCCATAAAATTCTTAAGAGTTGATTTATTAACAACTTGTTTATCAAAGTTTGTATAATCTACTTTAAGCATTTGGGCTCGTAATATCTTTTATGGGGAGTGACTGTAGCCTGTTTTACCCCGTGACCCCACAGCAAATAAAAAAAAACTAAAATATAAAGAAACCTTTTATTAATATTACTTATTTATTTTTACATCAGCGATCGACACACTTCATGAATAAAACATACACAAAGCACACAAATTCAATAAAATTTCGTGGAGAAAAGCGGCCGGCACAGATTCTTAGCTCTGTACGAGTATTTTACAAACACGCTTTGTATACAGGCTGTTTGTAATATTTTCGCGAAAATATTCTGTCGCAAGCGAGTAATTTACTTGAGCCGTGACACCGAGCACGCGGCGCTTTCAATGAACGAAATAACGAGGATTACAAGTCCTTTCACGCACAGATTTATTAGTCTTCATGTCAAAACCAACGTTTTTATAAAGAAATGTCTTTGACATCAAAAAGGACTTTGAACAATAAATGTAGAAAATAATGGAAGGAATTGTTTTTTGAAGACTCGTAATTGTTAAGAGATTGAGTTCATACGCTATGTTTTGTACAGACGGCAAAACAGATAAGTATGCAGGCTACAACTACATCTGTATTAGCAGTGCTGGGGGCTTACTATGACCTCTTATGAAAACGTTCAAATGCCAACCAGTCAACTTCCGTTCAAAAGCAGGCCTGCTTCTGAATCGCTAAAAATCGTACCATGTCAGTACTAAAGGTGAACGACTATTGAACCAAGTTGAACGGTAATGCTTGTTCATGGTTCGAAAAGTCATTACAAAAAAAAAAGGTGAGTATATGTCAACGTAGCAGGCCTGCCGCAGGCCTTCTGTAACGATGACATAGTACAAAAAAGCAGTGCAGTTCAACTTCCAGGCAATTTCTGTCCTGCTTTAAGAGGTCATAGTAAGCCCCCTGAGCGTGTACTGAGCATTAGCAAAGATTTTGTAATGGCTTGTGAGCGTGTCTGGTGCATCAAAATTTTGCTCGCCCACATTACAATCACATGTTAGTTGGTTGGATATTTAACTCTTTTGCCATGTGTATAAATTGAGTTTCCTGTAGGACTATTTAGTTAGAAAACATATCGTGTCATGTTCATGAACATGCCCAGTTTATGAACATGACACGATATTTTGATCGATGTTTTGTAAAATCTTCAAAGTACATAAACTATGAAATAATTCGTCACGATCGTCGAAATTCACCTGACTTGCTTTATTCGTATTGCGATCGTAATCAGCGCTACAGTTTCTAAAGTTGAGGTTGGTTCAGTTATCAGTCAAAATAAAGGGTAAAAAAAAATTGAGTTATCTCAGTTTTCTTATTCCTAAATCATTCTGCCTAACTCAAACTCAAAACTCATTTATTCAAAATAGACTAGAATTACTTAGTTCTTTTTGAACGTCGGTTTTACACTAAAGACATCCCCCAAAAAGCCCTCCCTTCACCGCTTCCTAGTGTTTATGCTCTGAAGAAGAAACGGCGCCGGCGCAACAAACTCCCCAGCAACACAGATATGTCTGTCAAGTGAATAAATTAATTGACTCTATACAATGCTTATGCCGTTAGGAAAATAAGACAGATGACAGATGTGCCTACGGCTAGGTTAGTGTATTTTGCTTACTTTCACAGCATTATGTCCTATGGCATTTTACTGTGGGGATCGGCTGCTGATGTTGAAACTATTTTTATATTACAGAAAAGAGCAGTCCGAGCTATTTATAATCTAGGCTGCCGTGAGTCGCTCCGTGAAATATTCAAAGAGATAAATATACTAACCTTACCATCCTTATATATATTTAGTAACATTATGTACATTCGGAAAAACATTGCCCAGTATAATAAGAAGAGTGACAACCACAACCTTAATACTCGCAATAAAGACAAGCTAGCAGTACCTGGTTTTAGACTTAGGAAAACCAGTAAGTCGTTTATGGGAAACAGTGTTAGATGCTACAATAAAATTCCATCTAGTGTAACTGATTTACCAGATACAAAGTTTAAATTATATATCAAGCGCGTACTAATGTCTAAAGCATATTATAGCCTAAATCAGTACATCGTAGATAAAGATGTCTGGCATACGATTCCCTCCTGCACACTGCGACCCTCTGGCACCGTCTAACAGAACAAACGGACATTATTCAAATGCCTACTTATTGTAATTATTTTTTTATTTTTTTGACTTAATAAGTATGTTATTTTATCTTATTTTTTAATCTAATGTTTCCAATTTTGATTGTTTTCTTTTCTTTGACATTTAATTTAATTTATTTATTGCTAATATTTGCTTATATTAGTTTGACATTTAATTGCAATTATTAATTATTAATAATATTCTGTTAATACCTACGCAAGGCTGTAAAATGTGAGGACCATGCAGCATCTAGTGTTACGCTTTCATTCTTAATATTTGACTGCCTATTGTCTATCGGTATGAGTCTGTCATGCTCACTGAAATGTCTTGCTGATGGTGGCGTTGTGCATCGGGTCGTTGAGTTCCCTGCAACATGGTTGAGCTGAGCGACGCCGATGCATGCGTCATGCTCGTGAACGGGTGCTGTCTGTTGGGACTGGTCAGCTCGTAACTGCTATGGCAATCGTTTTAAAAGGCTAACTTTCTCATTACTTTTCATGTTGTTAACCACATGTACATTAATCTGCATTGTTCTTACATTACTACAATGAAAATTGTCAAAACATTTACTTTTTTAAAAGAGTGTCTATGGAGTTTCTTGCCGGTTCTTCTCCAAAGGACCTACTACTTGGAACCGAGCCCCTAGTGTTGACCTTTTGAAAGCACCAGGGATCTGGTCTACTTGAAATAAAAACTATTTGACTTTGACTTTGACTTTGAAAGAAAATCATAATATTTTTTACAATAATAAAATTATGCACATAAAGGAAAAGTAAAAATTAAAATAGTACATAAGTAGGTATATAAATCAATTCTGTATGAATTGAGATAAATCAAAATCGTATCTAAATAATATAGATACTTATATAAAACAACACACGCCTACAAAACAAAGATAGCAGACGAATAAATATGTTGTCTATTAATAAAACAACAAAGTGTTTCTTCATCACCGAACATCAAAGCCACCTATTGACAGATTGTAACCAACCGACACTACATTTTGTCCCAAAATATACGCAGTATTATTCTTTCCTATATTTTATGATACAAAAAAATAATGATCTCCCAATGTCCAGTGTCGAATACACAAAAGATTTGTCTACTTGTACAAGATTCTCTTTGAGTAGATTCATGTCCACTTTAACACAAAGTGGTACTTAGGTTCAAGATCGTAATACATACAAAAACCAATATGTTAACATAAATATTATAGTGACACTGCCAATGTAGCTCTCGGTGACAGGATCAATTCACACAACAAAATAAAACATTTTTAGTGCTAACAGTATAAGGTCCGCACCGGATGGAATTTCTAAAGCCTACTGCAGCGCCGTATGCCTTCAATTCAATCTGCATATAAATTGCAAATAGAGAGCTTCTCCGAAATACTGCACATACCCTCCACCCTCCACGTAACAACTTCCAATTTGTCAGGAGCGCCATTTTTGGGAAAAGGTGTTAAAAAATTTGACGACATGAAAGTTTTAGGAGAGTGGGTTAAAGGTTTAGCATCTAAAGCTAAAGCTTTTAACTTTGACATAAATCAATAAAAATATTTGAAATTTTAATAAGGCATGGTATGGTCCATTTCAGAATTTCAAATATTCCTATTTAAGCCAAAATTAAAGCACCTTTAAACCGCTCTCCTGTAAAATTGTGTTTTTGCACTTGCACTTGTATACGTAGGAGCCGTCGAAACGACAAACAGCGCTTTAAAAGAGTAAAATACAAATCAGGGAAGTTCTAACAGTGCGGAAGTCAAAAATGGCTACTTTACAAGAGAGTGAAAAAACTATTAAAAGGAGCGTAACCTATGCTGAACGCAATATTGTTTTTAATTATCATTACAAATGAACTCTTTGATGATTTAATAAACCTTTGAAAATCCTAATGACCTTTTTCATTTCAAGTAATATTGTGACTTTCGCAGTGTTGTCTGTTTTCACAGTCACAAAATGACTTACGCACTGTTAGAACTTCAGTGACGAAATTCAACAATTCAAATAACATTAACAACATAACTAAAAGCAAGTATGTAAAGGATCAGTGTACAAAAATACTTGTAAATGCCAGTACAGTAACAATTACAGAGCTCAACCTGTGAAATAATTACACGCACCTCACAAAGAAAATCCAAATGTATAAAGGAACAAAAATACACGCATTGCCGTCTATACATTACCGGTCTAATACGAAACCAGTGATATTAAAGCTGTATAAAACCAGCAGTGATACCTAAAGTTGAATTTGATCGCTTTTGCAATTACGAGGACGGGATGGGGATAGATTAATTACGGCAGGATACGGTGAACCGACGAGAAATACTAAATGATTCTACTGAACATTGTGTTTTCCTATTGTCGTTTTAAGTCGGACAAAGAGATGGGACTTTTATTTTCTCAGTGAACGTTTAATATCGCTGATGACTTTTTCAATATAAGGTATCGAGGTTATGATTGTTATTTACTTTGGATGGATTTATTTGTATGTGGAGATGTAACGACAATTTTGTCTTTTTCTATTGAAATACAGATGAACGTATCAACGGCCAACTTGTACACCACAGGGGGTCTACTCCCTAAGCACGAAGTCCGTGGTTTCGGCCTTAGTTACGAGCGTTTCCTACTCCCTGTCACCTACGGACATACGATTATTTCGGAGCCCGAACTAAGAATGAATGACAACACGATTTGACAGTTGTTCCTACTACCGATGTGTTTTTGCCCGTCCGAAAAGTTGAACTTGACACTCGTTTTGTTCACTCCTACGTTTCGGGCTACTTTCGGACGGGCGACTAACTTCGTTGACGGACTTAGTTCTCATTTACGGAGACGCGGTGCGTCGCGCGTCGTACGATTTTTCTGTTTACGGAGCGGCGCGGCGGCGGCGCAAAGTTCGTATTGCCTTATCGCCACGTTTGGTAGACAGGACGGTAATCACAGTTTGTTGTTATTATAGCACATGATGACGCTGCAGCTTATCATCTTGACATTACTCATCATCATTCAGCCAAAAGACGTCTACTGCTGGGCATAGGCCTCCCCCAAGCATCGCCACATCGACCATCTTGTGCTTCTCGCATCCAACGGATTCCCGCGACGAGTGGCAACCACGTACAGAAGGCGCAGCGTGAATAGGTCTTCCACAAGGTAGACCGATGATCTGGTGAAGGTCGCGAGAATCCGCTGGATGACATTACTTGTATAAACTAATTACGACAAAGTGATTATCTGAGTAAATAGAAAAGAAAATACGAGAAAGTTTATAAAACTAATATCTTTATCCAAATTATGATATCTTGTAAGGTCTCACCTATTTAAGGACGAATTCATCGACCGCAGAACAAAAAACTTATTAAATAAAATAAGTTTCCCTCCACTCCGCTCAGGGCTAGAGCACAACTTAATAGGTACTGCCTAAAAAACCGTGAATGTTTTATAAGCTAGTTAGATTAGTATTACTGCCTCATATCGTCGGCTTTATGTTTCAACGAAGTCATGTTTAAATAATACCTAATTATATTTAATTTTACCTACTTTATACAATAGAGTGGAGGTTTTTCATTGTTTGTTTGAGAGATTTACATAAAAACTGTTGTGTACTCACAGTACCTTATAATTTATAATACTTATTAGAGAATAGCTGCCTAATAAAATAAAATATAAAAGGTAATATAAAGAACTCAGTTAAAGCCGGTTGAACCATGCCTTCCATGCAGATTAAGGGTCTGAGTTCAAATCTGACCCGCACCCCTTTTGGACTTAATGTGCGGCAAATTTAAATAATAATAATAATGTTTATTTTGTACTTAAAAACACAATAATTTGATTACTTGCGGTAACGATGAAGAAAACATCGTGACGTGAGGAAACCTGAGAATATTCCAAAAAGTTCTCGATGATATGTAGTCCGTCAACCAGGCCAGCTTGGACTCAGGCCTAAACTCTACTCATTCTGTGACCAGCAGTGGAATAAAGGGCTTATTATGCTATAGTATAAGCTTATAGCTGAACTGTCTCCTATGTAAGATGGGACCCGTTTGAATAAAATCGTACACTAAACTGGCGGATGCAGTGGGGTGGCGCCACAGAAATCTAAATAATACCTATCATTTAGATTTCTGTAAGTGACGCCTAAGAAATTGACCGAAGAATAATTAACAAAAAAAAAATTTTTTGAAACAGGTATCTACCCTTGGCCTTCTTTGAGCACCCCTAAGCTACAGGCTAGATACTATAAGACCCGTCCCGCACTAACACCAACTACATACCCTACAAATTATCTGGATAGCAGAGATCAAAAATAACTAACCGAACGTGAGGATTATAATAAAATCACGCAAGTATTTCGGCTTCAAAACCCGCATAAAAACATGTACCCAAACAAAGCCATTGTTTTATTTTATAACATGTCAATGAGTGTAATGTTCCGAAAACGTAGATAAGTTCAGCCTCTGGCAAAAATGATACAGGAAAAGCCGATCAGTACCGGCGGCGCGGCCCCGCACACACAGCTGCTTTATTTTTCTACGCCATTACCTACGTCTGGAATTTCAGGAGGCAAAGGCTAAAGTATTTCATAGACCTACTACCAGTCTGTTTCAAGTTTGACGGCATCGATCCTCTCGACCACACGGCTATCGGTACCGTTGACTTAAATGGTAGTGATGCTATCAGTAGGTAATATGCGGGTATTGCGCCCCGCCCCGCTTCTAGAAACAGACGGGTTCCTAGTTCCTACAGATCGTCACTGACCAGTGGCGGATTTACCAGCAGGCTGAGTAGGTTGGAGCCTAGGGCGGCAGATTTTAAGGTAAGCAAATTTAGGGCCAAAATTTTCTATCTTACAGAAATTAAACAGATTCATATTTATATACCTAAATGTTGTTAGGTCCGAACAAACACAGAAGAGACTTTACCCAAAAAAACTATTTCTTGTGCAATCTTAACTAAATCTAATTCAATCAAACCCAACGGTTGTAAAAATAATCTAGGAACTGACACATCGATCCCCTAGTTCACAATCATACTACTTAAGGGAAAAAGATGGTGTACCTAATTAGGATGATAGTGCACTAGAGTGCGCGCAAGATAACTCTGCGCGCGACTGAGGGCGTGCTAAACGTTGCCATGATCGCAAAAGTTCAAATTACCGCTTTTTAAGCTTTACTTTTTTATCGCTATACATATTTTTCCCGTTAAACATTCCTACAATCAGGTAGGTACTTAGTTCTACTATCAAAATTAATAAAACGGCACACACTGGTGGACCATGATTAGTTCCGATTTCGGCCGCGCGCAGACTTATCTTGCGCGCACTCTAATCATAAAGTTACAATTGAACTACGGTATCGATTTAGAGGTCGGTAGGGGCGGCAGCCTTTTTTTTCATGGGCTAATCCTCATGGATACCCTTCGCCCAGGGATGGCGAAGGGTTACGCCGGACTCTTACCGGCTAAAAACCCACGGTGCTCCTTCTCCTGACCCTTGGCTGGGGTCGCGGGATTCGCAGCTGCATGCACCGCGACCAAAATTTGAATAGCCTACTGGCGGCAAATGTTTAAATCCGCCACTATCACTGACACTGTTACTCAGGTTCCAGTGTTATAGAGGTGGAAGTTTGACCGTTTATTATTTATTATGTTAATTTGACCGCATCTGCTGCTCACATCCAATCTTAGACTGCTGGAAATTTTGTTAAAAAAATAAGCAGTGCCTTTGCACTCAATATATATGGTTGTAAATAATAATGTTCCTTCGTGTTCGAGTTGTGCATTGCGTCGATCCGAATCCGAGAAAATACGATCCGAACTAACTGCAGGAGGTACTATTGGTATGAACAGTTGTGCACAACACCCGATTCCAATTTCATAGATTTGCATAGAAATCTCTATGCAAATCTATGGAATTCATAAGTCATTCATAGGTTGTCTTAGATTTGAGTTTCCTCGGATCGTATTTTCCGGGTTCGGTGCAGAGCACAAGCGCTTTTAAAGTAAATATTAATTATTAAGTATTTAGAATATTAGATGAAAGGTAGATACTTTTTCAAGTTATTTGAAACACTTATTTACCTGTTGTTCTCGGCCCCGTGTCTAATTTCATCTTTGTAAGAAGAAAACAGTGTTCTTTGTCACAACAATTAGTAAGTAGGCTCGACTCACTTATAATTAACGAGTTCACTAAATGAATGAATCACAACAAAAGCGTTTTCATTTTAATGCTCACAAAACAATTCGTTTTCGGGTCACGGATGAAGTAAAAAAGGAACAATTTAATACCTACTTTAATTACAAGTTTTTATGTCGTTACAGTTAAATGTTTTATTGTTGTACTAGCTTTTACCCGCGGCTTCGCTCGCGTTAATTAACCTAAAAAAACTCTTAACACTCTACTAAAGTTTCTATAATAATAATTCAATCATGATTCGAAAGACACGTGGTGCCATCTATGAAAGTTATTGTTGTTTTCCTCGGGAACAGTACTTTTATTCGGAATGAAAGGTACCCTATGTCCGGTTCTGTACACCTGACAACGTACAGTGGTGGACATATAATTAGAAACACCTAATGTGATTTTTATTTTTAGCACAATTTAACTTGATAATTAATGTTTTACGTATCATAGAGGGCTTATACCTATTTATCTATAATGTATCCACATCATGAAGTATTACTATGTCAGTTTTGGAAATATCATACAGCAGTTTATGTAAAAACTGGTATACTTTATAAAATAAAATGAAGCAGCACAATGAACTAAGGTGGACAACTAATTAGAAACAGAAAAAAAACTTTAGCATAAAATATGAACAAAGTTAACGAAACAATAAATAATGAAGTTAAATGGTACAAACGTTTTATAATAAACAATTAATGTTTGGTTGGGAAGCCTCTGATGTCGATTACAGCTCTACAACGACGTGACAGTGATTCTATCAATGTTTCATACATTTCTAGGGAATTTTTATCCAAGCTTCTACAAATGCGTCTTAAAGTTGTTGTAGTATGATACTAGTAGTAGTACGATATTAGCGATATGTTTATTGGACAATGTTTTCTATACAATGTACCACAAACTTAGATTTGATTCAAATCTAGACTACTTGCAGACCGATACAACAATAATCCAAACCAAACAAACAGCGTTAAAACGTTTCTAAGAGACTAATTAGTGTCGGTGTTATAGTGGTCTGCAAGTAGTCCAGATTTGAATCAAATCTAAGTTTGTGGTACATTGTAAAGAAGACATTGTCCAATAAACATATCACTAATATCGTACTACTACTAGTATCATACTACAACAACTTTAAGACGCATTTGTAGAAGCTTGGATAAAAATTCCCTAGAAATGTATGAAACATTGATAGAATCACTGTCACGTCGTTGTAGAGCTGTAATCGACATCAGAGGCTTCCCAACCAAACATTAATTGTTTATTATAAAACGTTTGTACCATTTAACTTCATTATTTATTGTTTCGTTAACTTTGTTCATATTTTATGCTAAAGTTTTTTTTCTGTTTCTAATTAGTTGTCCACCTTAGTTCATTGTGCTGCTTCATTTTATTTTATAAAGTATACCAGTTTTTACATAAACTGCTGTATGATATTTCCAAAACTGACATAGTAATAGGTACTTCATGATGTGGATACATTATAGATAAATAGGTATAAGCCCTCTATGATACGTAAAACATTAATTATCAAGTTAAATTGTGCTAAAAATAAAAATCACATTAGGTGTTTCTAATTATATTATGTCCACCACTGTATATGCAAAATTTCAGGATGATCGGTTCAGTGCTTTAGGCGTGAAAGGGTAACAAACAAACTTACTTTCGCATTAACCTAATAGGTTATATCTTTGTGCATTGTCATTTTATGCACACTAGATTATTTCTTTGTACAATGGTATTGCTATTTGTGTAATGGTATTAGTTACGTATTATGTAAATATGTGTACTCGTAATAACAAATTATGTAAACGGAACGAAGGAGCCTGGATCTCACGACACAGGGAATCCTAATGTGAGTTCCAGGAATCAACGCAAACCAAATGTAATTTCCTGAACAGTGAATTATTCTTATTCTATTCTTATTCTTATTATTAAAGTTAGGAGTTAGGATAGGATTAGGATGGTCGCTTAGGTTTTATTTTAAGCTAAGCAGAGCTATCAGACGATCACGATGTTTGTGAATATAGTCCCATCTAATTTCATTACATATATGCTCAAATCTCATAATTCTCTACAAACAACATCTCCTCTAAAATACCTCTATTGACAGATACTCAAACACAATAACCACAACACGATTTGTATTGTTACGCTCTCCCTGAATCTTGCTAAATAATTTGATAAACAATAGCGGCCTATTTGTACCCGTCTCACGTGCGGTGCGGATTATCAGCACTGGGCCACAACTATACCTCACCTTGGAACATATTATTGTAAGTACCTACCTCTTTGTTCCCCACAGCCCACAAGTACTTAGGCACTCTCTGGGTATGACGGATAATTTGAACGATAACTGCCGGAAAATTCGTTGTTAAATAATTTCAAGCTTCATTTACCATTTTATACAGTATTTGGGCCAAACAGTGGAGCCTATGCCATCTATGGTCGTAATGGGTAAATAAAATTCTCAGCCATCTGTTGGCAATACATTCGCAGTTAGTTTTGTACGGGTGGACGATGTTTAGAGGCGGCTACTAAATGTGAACGAACGGTCGTGTCTATATTCTTCTGGGCAATGGGGAAGGCAACGCAAAACAAAAGCAGATGGCAGCACCTGCATACTTAGTTGTTGCAACCAATCAAAACCATGAAGATTATTAGCAATAATGTTAAACACATTGCAACCAATAAGAGCGCATTATTACAATCGAAAGTGGCGCCATTAGTTCTACAATTGCCTACCCCATTGATAGAGGGCGCTAAAATGATTTGATGTTAAAGCGGGGAATTCACTAGACGGACATGTCCGCGGGCAAGCCTGCAGGCATGCCCGACGGACTTCGCTACTATAGGTCTATGCAATGTCTGTCAGTGTACTACCGTCGCGGGCGGTCCGGTAGACTGCCCGTTGCATGTCCGCGCGATCTCATTTTGTCTGCTGCTGATCTCATGTTGTTAATGTGCACAACTAATAGCGAAGCCGCTCTCTAAAACAAACTAATGCGTCTGTGTAGTGTATTGCGGCGACAGGCTTGCCCGGAAAGACTGCCCGCAGGCATGTCTGTCTAGTGAATTCCCCGCCTAAGACTTCAGTGAGGAAAGCTTTCCAATGTTATACAGGAAACAGCGAGAATAAAATAAAACAAGCTTGTTATATATTTCTACATTTATTATATGTTACAACATACAAAACATATAGTAACAACAATATACGATCATATCATTACGCTGATGCTAAACTGGGCAGCGCGGAACTATTATTTTCATTAATTTTATTGTAAACTCTTCCTAGTTTGGACACGATTTCAAAGGGACTAGTCACTAGACCAAAGAATAACAACAATAAAGTAATATAAAGTGTATCTTAGTAAGTTTATTAATAGTAATAAAATTTGTGAAAACATTGTTCAACGATTTGTTCATAAAAATAAAGTTGTTTTGTGATTGGAAGTTCGTTACAGAAATAACATATTATACATATAGGAATGGCAAATATGAATATTTATCTTCCAAAATTTAATTTCATACTCCTACTATTTTATTTCAGAAAAATGGTATATTAATTGCAAAAAGTTACCTATCTGGTCGAATACACAAAAGCATTGGACAAATGTCCAAACATCGGTATATAATATGGTATAGGTAGTGATATTATGCTCAACTCAACATGATTCAGGATTTGTTTTACGTACTGCAAGATTCACTACTGTAATCTATCTATACTATAATATGGTAAACTTGTATATTTTGGAGATGCGTATATACTGTTCCATAATTTGCCTTTCTTATATTACAAACGAATCAACCCAAACAAATTTAAACGGTATATTTTTGTACATTTACATGTGGAGTAATGTCGGAAGCTCTGAGACTATGCTACGTTAAAGCTACAATACGTTGCGTGCGCGAGTTCACAGGGGTTCTCCGTTTCTTTGTATATTCTATTATAATAAAACGGAAATATCTGTGGATTTCACCAGATCGCGACAACCAATCAACAGCTCGAGGAACCTACCACAAACTTTAAGAAATACATTCAAGTTCTGCGCAATTCTGTCCATCAGTTGTTGAGACGATATTTATCCGCACAACTAGTAACGAATGATTATTGCACGGCCATTAAAATGCATGGGTTTATACGTCAACTGCCCCACCTGTTGAGGCTGATCAGTCGGAACGCAACTTCTGTTTATGGTAAGTTCCATGTACCGACGAAATCAGATAAATTCAAGGGAAAGCAGAAGTCCACAGATATTTTAGCCTTGTTACACTTAATATTACACAATAAGTCTTTTAAAACCAACATTTTGAATAAACATTTATGAAGAATTCTGCTAGCGCGATTCAGATCGAAAGTACTGACGCAGCGCCATCTATTGGGGGTTATAGTTAAACAATTAGTTTGAAGGGTATACAACACTTGTGATTTAAGAGTAAGCTATTATTTACTAGCACAGAATCCAGTAGAATTTAATAAATGTTGTTCTAGCGTATCTAGACGTCATTTATCTTTTTCTAAATAAATCACCGCCTTTATTAATTTGAAATTTATAATTGTGTCTTAACTCAACATTATTATTTTAACACAATAGTTCTGGTTTTTTTAAACCAACTTGCTGTATTAGCCTCTACGACTATTCTTTCAAAAATTGTCCTTTGGTACTTAATTTGATCGCCTTCAAGATTGCTAGAAGTTCACCTATTAACCTCAGTTTCCTGTGCTAGTAAATGTTGGTGTATATCTATAATAGGCCTAACGTTAACTATTGGAACACTTATTTATTCCCGAGTCAATTCCTTCACAGTTCCTTATTGGCTTTACGTCTACTTATGTCTAACTATCGCGTTAACTGAATATCGGTCTTTGAAGTGAACAGGTATCCGATATTGACGCGAGATTGTTGTATAGATCTTTATTGGTGGGGCCACACTTCGCATAAAAAACCGCTTAGTTAGAAAAGTACAGAACGTTGAGGGAACTTGGAGCTTCAAGTTTCTGGACCTTGGAGCTCCAAGTTCTGTAAAATAGACTTCAAGATAACATCTTATAGAAATCAAGGATATTTAATTGAAGTCTGATATTTATTGCGGTGAAATATTATCTGCTAGAAATTCTACACACAGGTACTTTTGACTAGATAGAGAAGAACTCTCTTATTACGAATGATGGTCTAACCTCCGGTTTCTGAGTTAAAATGCTAGGATAAGCAGTAGTTATGGTCGCGGACTCGAAATGTTTATTTTAGATACATAGATTTTAGATTTCAAAGTCGATTTCTTCTCACACTGTGCGCAATAAGGTTTAAGATGAGCATAAGTAACACTTGAGTACGGAGTTGTCAAAAAAAATATGGATTTTAAAGCATTTTTTCGACAACTCCATACTCAAATATTACTTAAGTATTGCTTATCTCGACTCGGAAACCGGAGGTAAGTGTTTTACTTACTAGTTTTTAAAATAACTCCGTCTCTTTTTATTATATGAAGTTAAAAAGAGATGGGTATATTTTAAAGACAGAATCTGCACGAAAAGAGTTCCAAATTAAATTTTTTTAGTAACATAATTCTGGAGAAATCCTAGTTTGATAGTTAATTAAGAGATGCGCAGTGTGACCGCACCGTACAATAAATTTTGAAACTAAACCCTATACATTAAGTTATTAACTTGAAAATCATTCAGCCTTAATTTTATGTCACAAATCAGCGTTCAGCAGTACATTCCCGTTGACTGATGTTCTGTTGCTAGCAGTTTACTTGTGCAATTCACAATTAATATACACGCGTGACAATGTTTGTGCAAATATTGCCATTATACCATCGGAATAGGGTTGCTACATGTTTAGTACTACGGTTCCAAGTGCCAACAAATGAAATTATTGTCTTGCAATAGAGTTTTTAGTTGGAAACTATGTTACTTGATTATAAAATTGATTTACTGTAATTTATTGTAATAAATTTTTGTGAAACATATGGTCTGTATCTGGTAACCCTACTCAATAATATTAAGAAGAGCTTACACAAACACTGTCACATTATTCTTATACATAAACCTTTAAACATTGAAATATAGTCCTTATTTATATAAAAATAAAAGCTAGATAGTATAAATGAATCTCTTTGGTGTCAGTGTAACAAATGCATTGTTTACAACTCAACTACTTGTAAAAACTTTGGTGTGTATTGTAAAGGTAGGCGCACACTATGCCGAGCCTCTAACGAGCTCAAAAATCTGCACAAATTCCTTAAAACAGATAAGCAACACACAGTATGTTAGGGTTAGTAATATTTCGTTGGCATTAAGCACAATGAGGCCCAATCTAACTGTCGCCTAAATAAATCCACTTATGCACTGCCAAATGGCTCGTTACGACCTGACATAACATGCGCTTGCCTTCCAAACAGTCTAGTATGACGATTTACAATCGAAAAATAATTTAAAACGTTCTATTGGTCACGATAATCCTTACTCTATGGACACTTACTGCTAAAATAAATGCTACACATTGGTACAAGTTACATAGAAGAAATAAACAATTTTAATAAATAATACTTTCTTTTATCGTCTTCTAGACGTCAAAGTAACATTTAATCTGTCGAATATCCGATCTCTTATATTTTTCAGTTTTATTACTTTGGTACGCTTTGTGTTAACTTGGATTGAATAATAACTTGATACGCTCTAGTCAGCAGAAACCTTAAGCTAAGCTAAATGTATCTTAATATTTGTGCAACATATTATGCGTTCCAAAAATCACTCAGTATACAAAACTAGTTGTCGTAATAATCATTTGTGCAATTAATATTGTAATTTGATCTTTATTCCCAACAAATTAAAGTCGAAAACATTAAAGTATCTTGTCTGATTGATATAAAACTTTCAATAGTTGAAGACAACTGAAATGCTGCAAAGATTTCAATCAGATACGAGTAAAAAATACTGAATTTAACAAAATAGACATTTAATCTAATTCACAGAGATAAGTTTCATTTTGTAATATTTCATATCGG
Source organism: Amphipyra tragopoginis (assembly GCA_905220435.1). NCBI lineage: Eukaryota > Metazoa > Arthropoda > Insecta > Lepidoptera > Noctuidae > Amphipyra > Amphipyra tragopoginis. The sequence continues at coordinate 27,293,660 of HG992006.1, read as the reverse complement.
TCTTTTACCAATACAAATTATTTAGCGAATTACACATGCCAATTTGTGACTACTTTCATTGTTTTTCGCACAAAAAGTTACCAGTAATTTAAATATATCAAACAATATGTACAGCTCTATAATATATTATACCTACTTTAAACACTTGTATGAACAATAAAATATGTTTTACGTAATTGTAGAAACTTGGTAAACAGTAACTGTAAACTGACAGCGAGGTATAAAGCTTAATTTATGTTTTGCTAAGAAGACTTTTTCGTTGCTTTTATGTGTCAAATTACAAGACACAGAAGAATGTACGAAGCATAGTGACATAGAGCATATAGACAGTTACATTGTTTTTTTATGTCGATTGTCTCTTGATTTTTCTGACGTCACATAATAATAGTTTTAACTTAATAATTAACTGATGCTTCTTCAGAGCAACCCGTTGTTGTTCGTATTATACACGTATAACTCATACGATACATAATGGTACTAAGCATTTACATATTCTTGATTGTGTCTCAAACACATACGTACGACTTATAGCTGTTACCAGTGTCACAGAATAATATTATCAGGACTGTGGCCTCTCAGGCAGTGAGTCAAACACACAATACATATGCATGTCTTATCAAACAGTGTCACAGGATAGTATGATTAGAACTGCGACTGTGGCCTCTTGTGCAGTGCGACAAACATACACATATATAAGTTGTGCACGTGTAATCAGCGTCACAGAATCTCTGAGTGTGTCCTCGTGGGCAGCTGGGCAGTGCGTCAAACATACACATAGACAGTTGTGATGTGTTAGGGAGCAGTAACATAGTGAGGGACGTTACCTCAGAGCAGCGCACACTTGCCGATCTTACGACGACGACGCTGCTTCTCTTCCTGTTGCGGATGGTTGCGGATTATGCGAACCAACTGTATAAACAAAACAATTCATTATTACATAATAATATATTCTATTCCCCAGTTACTGAGTTACGATTAGCGGTACAATGACTCTATAGTCGCAGTGGGACATTTACAATGAGACGTTCGTTTATTAGGACTCCATTGGTATGCTACTCCGATGTATAAACTAAAAACTTGCTCTAAAGGCCGTGTCAAACATAACTGCGCACCGAACCGAACCGAAAACGTGGCGAATGTGAACCGAAGCAGAGATGTCACACTAGGTTTTTTTTTTACTATTTGTTTGGCCGCCATCTCGCCTGATGTTAAGCGATAATGCGGTCTACGATGGAGCACGCTTGCCCAGAAGAAACCGATTCACTCGTGACTTGGAAGACACCCAGATTGTAGCTGTCGGGGAACACCCACTCGGGCAACGCATTCCACTGTTTGGAAGTTTTCACAATGAAAGTGGAATCAAAGCGCTTCGTTCGGGTTTTTGGTATATCAACCATGAACCGATGGTGCTTTTTCGTGCTTCTGGCCGTCCGATAGAAAAAAGGGCAGGGGGTATCAGATCATGCAGATCTGAAGCACACTCTCCGAAATGTGTCCGATAAAAACCGATAGACTAGCAACTTTGCGCCGATGCTCAAGACTTTGGAGGTTGGTCTGAACAAGGGAGTCGTTGCTGATGAGCTTCTTGGCACGCTTCTCAATGGACTCCAAAGCCTCAAGCTGGTATTTGGCTGAGCCATCCCAAAGGTGCGAGCAGTACTCCATGCACGAACGAACCTGTGCTTTGTATAGTTGAAGCAACTGTTCCGATGTGAAGTACTGCCGCACCTTCGAGAGGACACCCAGCTTTTTAGCAGCCAATTAAGCTTTGGACTCAATATAGGAGCCAAAGTTGAGGGTTGACGTCAGAGTAACGCCCAAGAGCTCAAGATGGTCAGTTATCGGTATAGATACATCTCGAAAAGTAGGAGCCAGCTGGAATGGCCTCCTTTTGGCAGAGAACAGACACGCCTGGGTCTTTGATGCATTGAACTTGACCAGGGACAATTTGAAGCGCTCGACCATGGCCTCTCTCAGAGACTGGATTTGTGGTCCACTGGTCCGTGCATTGGCTACGTAGCTCTCTACCACAGTGCTGTCGTCAGCGTACCCAAAGGTTCCGGGCTTTAGCAGGTCGTTGATATGCAGCAGGAAAAGCGTCGCAGAGAGCACTGACCCCTGGGGGACACCGGCATTAATAGCCATTCGATCTGATGAGCAGCCATCAATGACCACTCGAATTGAACGATCCCTCAGGAAGTCCGAAATCCACGCAACGAAACCGGTGGACAAGCCAAATGTTTAAGCTTACGAATAAGGCCGTTATGCCAAATCCTGTCGAAAGCCTTCGAAATGTCCAGGGAAACGGCGAGCGTTTCCCCATGTTTCTCGATGGCCTTACTCCATACGTAAGTGGCGTACGCTAGAAGGTCTCCAGTAGACCGGTTTCGGCAGAATCCGTATTGCCGGTCACTGAGGAGGTCATTAGCTTCTAAGTACGTTAGGAGTCTACTATTAGGTATACGTTCCATAGTCTTGCAGAGTATGGACGTAACTGAGATGGGCCTATAATTGGCAGGGTCAGCACGACTACCTTTTTTGGGCACGGGTTGGTGCAGCGAACCGAACTCTTATACAAGTGTCGTTCGGTTCGCAGTTATGTTTGACACTGGCTTGGCGTGAACCAAAGAACAGAACCGTCGCGCGTCGCTCTCGCTTCGTCTCACATTCGCTCTCGCTTCGTCTCACATTCGCTCTCTGTTTGACATCGTGCATACACAGCCAGCTAATACAACTATCTCGCTCACACCTCGCTTCGCGCACTCGCCTTTGGTTTATCATGGCGTCACACGCCTTCGGTATCGGTTCGCTTTCGCTTTTCTATGTGACTAGACAAAATAAAAACGCTTCGCCACGCTATCGGTTCGCTATCTATTTTTCAAATAGACCAGGATTCAGGCACTTAAAAAGCGTCAAAAGAAGGTGGACGGTTCCAAAAGGTAGGTTCTATGGAGAGCCGGCAAGAAACTCAATGAATACTCTCTTAAAATAGCAGATTATGACAATTTTGTTACAGTAGTGTGATAAATAGTATGAGAATAATGCAGGTTACGTAAGAAATTAACGCACAGAAGAGAAACAAACAGAAAAATATGCCTTTCAGAATTGCCATAGCAGTTAAGAGCTGACCAGTCCTGACGAGACGGCACCCGTTGACGCGCATGACGCGCAAACCGCGTAACCGTTTCGCTCAGCTCAAAAATATTTATTTAAAGCAAGCGATCTTAGTTATTATCCATGGTTCTTCAAGTAAACGATATACACAAGTAGGTTGGCATTGGATTTCGTTAATGTGATTCTGTCGTTATCACAGTGTCTGTAGAGCCTTACCTCGTGGAAAGCGGCATCAATGTTGAGCGGCGGCTCCTTAGCGCTGGTCTCGATGTAGGGAGCGCCGAGCTGCCGCGCCAGCTCTCGTCCGGCGTCCTCGCTCACAGCGCGCACGTGCACCAGGTCCACCTTGTTGGCAGCTAACAGCATCGGGTACGTCTCCCTGGAGAGAGAACATTGTAGGTAAATACGTGCCTCAGAAAAATATACTTCGTTATACGTCTAAAGGATCCAGATATTGCGAGGCATGCGCCGCGAACGGCGTACAACGCATGCGTATTCCTACCGACACACGCTGGCTCGCCTCGCACATGCTCAGCCTACGCGCAGCACATGCCTCGCCACAAACATGAAGACAGACAAACGAAGCATTTGCTTCGCACGCGATGGCTCGACCCGAGCATACGTTGCTATATTTTTTCGACACGCACGTGTTAGATTTAGTAAGTATATAAATATAATCATAAAAGCGGTAGGTATATATAAATGTAATGAGAGAAAGGGTAAAATAATATAAGAACCAGAATTATATACCATGAATAGTTTATTATGTAAACCACAAATATCTTTATACTAATAACTTTAATAATTTAGCACTATCAATGTAGATATTAGGAATAGCAATAATCTCGTCAGACATGGTTATAGTGAGCATAGCATTACAGCTAAGACCAACATCTACATAGCAGAAGCAAAGCGGATAGGGTAAATGAAACCAACATAGACTCTCCACCACTGAGAGTACTTATATTTGGGTTAGTTGTTAGTTACATGATATTCGCAATATAATAATTCATAAGAATAGAAAATAAGAAGGATAAGCAAGTCAGATACTAATAAACCAGATCATAGCAATATCAAGCGAAATACACATATTATACATTAAAATATATTAGTAAATATTCAGTAGAATATTTACTAAGAAATACACATAAATACACATAAAAACCCATCAACAAGACAAGGGTACTTAACTTAGGTCGGTTCGGTGTGACTACTGCGGAGCGAATGTGCCGAGTACGGCGGAGCAACCGCTAATATGACCGGTAGTAAACAAGTGACGTCACATCGTACGATTTTAATACAGATTCATAATATTATATAAAAATAAAGTAAATATGTTGATATTAATTAGTTACATTACATACTTGGTCTTACAATGGCTTAATTAGTAAACAAGTCTCGTTATTTCTGTAAAACAGTTAAATAAGTAAGAATATGACTAAACTATTATAGTGATGTTATCTCTTTACGATTAATTAAAGAATAAGACGTGAATTAGTGTAATAAATAAAGTTAAATTATTGGAATAATCTAACACACGCATCACTCCGAGGCATTCGTTGTGCGCCGTTCGTGGTGCATGCATACATATACATCTATGTATGTATATGGGATTCTTTGTACCCTTGTACCATCTACAAGGCTGGATGGATTTTAACGAATGAGGTATCATTACATTGCATACATTACATAATCCCGACAGTGACATCGATATACGTGAAAAACATAAGCCTGCCTTTGCTGTAGTGCAGTTGGATAAAAAATAGTGTAAAAACTATTTTTCGAACTCGTGTAACAGAGCAGAGAATGACCCTTCCTACAGCTGATTGTCTTTTTAAACCTTTTTGTTTACGCAATGTTGTAACAAGTTTTAGGACACGGTGTCCACCGCCAAAACCATTAAAATGAACTCAAAGCCACATTTTATTACGAATATAACTAGTACAATGGGCTTAAACTTCAGAGACTTAATACAACATGTTCATGATGATGTTTCCCTGTATAAAAGTCCAATAATGTTTATTACATCAATCACAGATTCTAACGGTATATAACAAAATTTTTGTTTGGCCGGCACTTTCAGATATATAAGTTTTTAAACTGACATGGTCACTAACACAATCTTTAGAGGTTAAAACGGGATATTTAGCATGTTTATTATTTGACTATATGACTTTCGGATATAGCCCAAAATAAATGATCTCCTTTGATGTATGTTAAGAAAAATGTTAGTTTGTTCTCTAAGAACAGCGACATTCATAGCGTCAATACTAGAAATAAAAATAAACATACTACCAATGACTAGGCTTCAAAAAATTAGTAATTCATTTAGGTGCCAAAGTATACGTTTCTACAACAAGATTCCAAGCAATATCCAAGAATTAAGTCTTAATAAATTTAAGTCCTTCGTAAAGCAGAAACTTTGCAATAAAGGTTTCTATAAAGTTAAAGATTATATTATTATGGACGATTAAAATGCTTGGAATTGAGCCGCTCGCTCTTATCACAGAGACATCATTGAAATTATTTCATCTATAATTGTGTTTTTTGTTTATTGACATTCTGCATGATGATTTATTGATAATTATTATTATTGAATTTATTTTTTTTACCTTGACGTTTTGTCGACTATTATTATTAATATGTCGTTTGTTTTTATTTTTTATTTTATTAAATTGTGAATGTGAGTACAATGTAGGCTAGCTTTATACATTTCGTAAAACTGTTTGGGGGTTTGAGCATTTTTTTTTGTGACCTACGCAGATATCCGGCTGATTGGTGACGTCGTGCGTCGGGTCGTTGAGCTCCCTAAAATAAGGTTGAGCTACACGATGGCTGATGCATGCGTGCCGTCAGTTGGGACAGGTCAACTCAAACCTGCTATGGCTCTTTCCTCAAAAGGCCATTCCAAACGTTGCCCTACATTGTTACACTCGCATAGTTTTTATACCACAATGTCTGGACTTTAAAAGAGACGTTGACCTCCAGTGGCGTGCCTAGGGTTCAAAGTTAGGGCAAGCCCGATAGATTTTTAGAAAAAAAAACCCTGTAAAATTTGTCAAAATTCGTTATTTTGCGAAATCACACAACTATTATTTTCACCCTAATAATAAATAGAGTGCAAATAATACAGTTGTGTGATTTTGCAAAATCACATACAATTTGGTTTAAGAGCCATCTATGAGCATTACAGGTGCTTTTTTGCGCTCTTCGAGTTTGACGGGAAAAATGACACAATCGCCCGTCGCCGCCAATAGATGGCTCAGAAATAATTGATGAGTATAATTAAGCAATGTTTATAATGTTGAAAAAAATATTGTTAATTTATAATAGACCCGATCTATATTTTATGGTGTGTACAAATCGCAAAAGTTTAAAAACAATTTATAATTACTTTCGATGTAAACAGCCATGTTAACTCTTCATTCTTCGCTTCTTTACTACTGCTAATGACAAACAACAAAGCACACTGAAGGCATGGTATCAGTAGATAGATTTACAGACATATCTATCAGCAATCACATACCTTCGGTAGCTTTGATAACAGCCGTTTGTTGTTTCGTTCTATTTGTTTAGAGCAATTAATCCTGGCACCAGTTAAGTTATTCAAATCATCGTGACCTAATGTATTCCAGGCGTTCGTATCATTAGAGAAAAATATGCAACTGGTGTTGCAGAATAATTTCTTTAAATGAGAGCAACCTACAATCCAAAGAGTTTTGTAAGCCGATCTATGAAAATGCCTATTGTGACTTTGATTTACTAGAAATACTCAAATCAGGAGATGGTTCAGGTGAAGTAATAAAACGGTATTTGTCTGCAAAATTCAAAGTATTTACCTTCCCGAGTAACGATTGCACACACTTCAATCCATCACACACAACTTCACACAAGGAATAATTATTTCCGAATTCATCTTATAAGAAAGGCAAATCACAAAGAAACTTAATCACAAACGTTAAAACAAACGAATAAAAGTTACACAATACTTTAAATCACAGAAACTGAAAAAATATATATCGCGTCAAAAAAATGCTCCAATATCGCTCAAAACAAAATGTGAACTAATTTGAAATTGTATCATTTCTATCGTAATACAAACGTCGCGGCATCTATGTGCCTAAACACGCATGCCACACAAATTGCACTCGTAAACACACTAGCGTAATGTTCAATTTCGTCAAACTAACAGAGTCATAAGCCCGGCTTTTCCCTTCATAGAAATTAGCTATGTCTAGCTTTATATATGTGAATATCTACAAAGGATTTATCAATGAAATCGAAGGAAAAGAGACAGACGGCTTAAGCCGCGTAAGAAGCCAGCGCGTGCGACCGGAATGCAGGATCTTGCAGGCGGTTTGGCAACGTTACGTTACGGAGGCCGGCCGAGGCGCGACGCGATAAATATTGTTTACGTAAACCTGGCAACGTAGGCCACACGGAGGCTCGCTGCATTGCGCGCGGAGTTTAAACATATTTTTATTTATTACAATTAGCTGATATGAGACATGATGATTCAATTAATTCAATACTACTTTACATGAGTTTTTTTTGTTTTTTTTTTTTTTATTTATCTCGCTTTCCTGATATAAAGCCGGGCTTTTCGGCTTGTATGGAACGCACGCCACTGTTGACCTCTTGAGTTTGTTTCGGCTTTTCTTCTCAGAGCGAGTCAGATAGGAAATGCCGGCGCCATCTAGTCTTAAAAAAAAACTTACATTGACTTGTAAAAGTGTCTGTAACAGATTTATTTACAGAAATAAATATCATTTATCATTTATCAAACGTTGTCCTACATTGTTACACTCACATAGTTTTATACCACAATGTCTGGACTTTAAAAGAGACCTTGACCTCTGAGTTTGTTTCGGCTTTTCTTCTCAGAGCTAGTCAGATAGGAAATGCCGGCGCCATCTAGTTTTAAAAAAAAAACATTACATTGACCTGTAAAAGTGTTCGTAACAGATTTATTTACAGAAATAAATATAATTCATCATTCATATCATTCATTAATTCTTAATTTTTTTCCCACTCAGTGCTAATGTTAACCGAAAGCTGATCATCCCATTGAATGTTAGAGAGCCAAACTTGCTTGAATAAAAGTTTCAACTTTATTGTAATTGGAGCTAACCAACCGAGCGGATCAAATATCTTTGAGAATCTGACAGTAACGAACGTTTAGTATGTTTTTCTGTTGGTATTGTTTTTCCTATTTTTAGACCGAGTTTTCATTTCGAGATTCATTTAAGACCGAGCGGCTTCATTGATTCTGATTGCTTGAAATTGTATGTATGCTTTGCTGACGTTTTGAAGTAGTTCCTCGTAATTACATGACCATTTACGTTAGTTAAAACCTCCTGATTTTAATATTCAGATCAAATCAGCTTGCAATTGTTTGGCTGATGATATTGTGAAGCTTCCACTTACAAGGTGTAAAATTCTTCTTGCAATGCTTGAGCTGGTCTGCTGTGCCGATACTTGTGACCTTCATCAGCTGCCAACTGTTTCAAAGTCATCATGGCTAAGAAGGGAGCTGCTTTCATGCCGTAAATGACTGTGGTGAGCTGATATTCATGTAACCGTTGGTCAAGATTGAAAATGATCTCCGCAATCCGAATCCTCTGTACGGGTGCTTCCTCTATTGAACTGGTCAGATGCTGCTTCTGGTAGATCAGCCTAACTGAACCGCCGCCGTACAAATGAACACGGAATACTTGAAGATCCGGCTTGAAGGACCAAAAATATGCATGCGCTGCTGAATGGGTCGCACGCACCTTGTGTGTTAAATTGCTTGAAATGATAAGTCACTAATAGCCAAAGAAGGTCTGATTTATTGAATAGTCTTAACTACATACTAGCGGAACATTATTTTTACATACTGCGAAGTATAAGCTGTAGACAAAAGTAAGTGCTGCAGTGAACGGTGGGTGGCTCAGTGTCCTGCATTCAAACCTCACTTTAAAAAAGTCACTTTTCGTAATATTTTTGGAATGTTTTATATATTTTATTTTGTTCATTGTTGTCAGAACTATGCAAAGGCTGTCGCCGCCGTTTTATTAAATTTATTTAATCTATTCCATACTATTAAAATAAATATCAATATACAATTAAAATCCATTTTAGCAAGGAAATATATTGAAATCTGTGAATGACACATCTGCTTCCAGTAGAGATTCAACGTAGTATTATGTTTTTATGAACGGTCAATCAAGATGAGGTGAAACGCTACTTGAAGAAAAATTTCAAAAGATATTAGTGCCTTGATGGACCACTTCTGTCTATAATTATAAAAATTGAGTACATAATACATTAGTTGCTACGACAGATTGTTGTTTTCCGACTTCCACGCGAACGGAGTCACGGGCACAGCTAGTACACAATATTTGAGGTTGTTTTATTTTCCGGTATCAAAATAATTAGATTTTCGGATGATCCAAGTCGTGATAGAACAACATATAATTGCCCATGGGAAAAACATTATTTTCGTAGTTCAATACCTACCAAAGAGAATGTTTGTCGCTGGAACTTGTTAATAGTCAGGGCAAATGATGTTTTTATGGGAAATTGCAGTCGCTTAAATGATATAGGTAGGTAAATTTTATACATACATTATAAACTACTACTATATCCCCACTTTACGAGAAGAGGAGGCAGCCTAAAAGTTTTTACATGATTTTATTTTACTACTTTGTCTGCGTGATTAATATGTACATCCACGCCAAATTATAGCTTTCTAGTACTAAGAGTTTCTGGGCTAAGCTGCGGACGGACGGACGGACGGACGGACGGACAGACGGACAGACAGACGGACAGACGGACTTAGAACGAAAGAATCTAGTTGCGTGGCCTGATTAACTAAAAACTTAGTATAAATAATCTTTAAAGTAAATGTTTTTGAATTTTTAGAAAATAAAACCCTACAGAGGAGAAAAGCAGAAGCTGAGATTAAAATTTAAAAAAATATCTTTTATGAAAGTAGTATGAAAGTAGGTCTGAAGTTGCCTGAGGAGCGGGTTGAAAGTAATACTTTTCAGCCCTAGGGAGAATTGTTTTCAACTGACAGCTGTCAAATTATAAAAAAACTAGGTCTATTTTCACATTTCTATTGAACCATGTTCCAACTTTCTATACAGCCACTCAATTACAGCTCAATGTAAAATTGTATTATGATAAAGTTAAGTATAAATTAAAGAATATATTTTTTTAAATGACTTTATTATTATTTAGTTTCAACAATTTCTTTAAAATAACATAGATTTGGGCAAAATATTTACCATTTTTTCAATGATGAAAATGCAAAATAACGTCTGAATAGCTGGCCAGCCACAGAAAAACAAAAACAAAATAGGCGGGAAAGCGGCAATCCAATCACTCATTTTTTCTTTAGCTAATTCATGTTTTTATTTTTAATTACCTTGTATTCGTAATGAAAAGCAGTGTTTACCTTGGGTTAAACCAGGAACTATTGGCGCCCTTGTTACACTCGGGCGCCAAACCCCGTCTCGGGACTAAATAACTTACTTTCACCCCTAGGGTAACAATGTATTTATTACCCGTGTTGAACCGCGAGGACATATCTAGTATAATTTAGGAAAAGACTAGCTAGGTTATCAATGATGGTCATGATCGATCTATCGATGCTCACCTGTCTTTGACCCTCAAGATCTGCGTGTGGAAGTGTCTGATGTTCTCATAGCTCTGTTTGTCTGTCACAGAGTACACCAGTAGGAATCCGTCACCCTTGCGCATGTATTGTTCACGCATCGCACTGAACTCCTCCTGGCCGGCCGTGTCCAACACTGGAAGAAATGGAACACATCTTATTTATCAGGTTTAGAAAATGAAGGATATTTGATTTAGTTAGTGGCTAGGAGCTTTGACCAAGCTCTTCACGAAGATCGGAGGGTCTACGACGACCGCCCCTATATCACAGCGAAGAATTTAAAGATCAGAGAATACTTATGATAAGACATACCGCTATAGCGGTTTCCAAAGTAATACTAGCGCTATCATCATTTTTTTCTTTTGTACTGCTTATTGGTGGTCCTTGCTAACCGTTTCTACGGAAGTGCTCGTTCACACAGAGGTCCGTTTTTAGAGACCGCAAACTGCAACAGTAGTATCGCTTGCGGTACGATCAGCGGCTTCGGTCTGCGGTTGCAGTTTTGCAGTCGCTGTCGGAATAGCACCTTTAAAGTGCACACCTTAAAGGCGCTATTCTGATGGCGACTTGCGGTCTGCGGTTGCAGTCTGCAGTTTGCAGCCCGTCTCGGACTTGTACCTTTATCGTATAAGTTTTTAGTCGGCGATGACGTATGTAGTTGTATGAGCGAGTTCACACAATGACAGTATTCCAGATCCAGTAAAAAAATAGCGATCCGACAAAATATACAGCAGTCCGTTTTGCAGGTCCGTTTAATCGTGTATGTGTAGTTGTATGAGCGAGTTCACACATACAAAAGTATTAAATACGGTGTGACCATCACCTCCAGTAGCGGCGGATCCGTTAAAAACGGTCCTGGAAATACAGATGTTCTGTGTGAACGAGCCCTAACCGGGCAGTTATTGGCGAGACCTGAAGGGTCTCCAGTCAAATCTCTCATCAACATTCCGCTTGCGGAGTTTATACGGCAATAGATCTGTGTAAAATATTAGTTGCCATACTTAAAAAATATTTATTCAGCAGCGTTAAGTTATGCTAAACTGCACACTTGGAAGAGATTTATTTCGTAGACGTAAATTATCACAATGAACTGCTATACAACTGACCATCTAGAATGCACCATTGTCCATCCACCTCCGTGTGCTGTATGTACGAGTCCTCGATGGTAGGGTCATAGTCTGTCACGAAGAGTTTCTGGAAGAACTGGATTGTGATCGCACTCTTGCCCACACCGCCATCTCCCACGACTACCAGTTTGATCTGAAGATGATGAATACAAGTTAATGATTCCATTGATTGAAGATGTAACAGGACGATAAATGAGAGAGTGAGGTTCTTTAGTTATTGGGACACACTTGGGATCAAGGGAGACCAACTACGAAAGTAGATTATGAATGGTGGGTACAAGTGGTAGCATAATGTATTCACTTGTAAACAATGTTTCAGATACAAGTTGCCAGGCCAGCAGGCCCGTGTTCATTGTAAACATTTGTTTATAAACATGGTTGCATAAATATGTTGCTGAGTTGCTTGCTGGTCGACATGTTGCAGTCAACATTTGTGTTGCGGAGTTGATCACGCCACGTTGAAGAGTTGCCGCTCGGCGACTGAAAACATGTTGATGTTGAGAAACTTTGTTTTGAGCAACTGTTGTGCAACAAATGTTTACAATGAATACAAGGCTTTACTGAAACATCATGTAAATGTTTCGACAAACAATGTTTCGGAACTTTTTCCATCAGATTGTCAGGAGTGTTTACCGCAACATGTTTCAGAAACACGTAAGGTCTTGTGTTTAAAATAACGTTTAGGAGCAAATGATTACTAATGAATATGTGGCTTAAAAATTAAATGACAAAATTGTAAGAAGAATTGATGATATAGTTTTCGAATTTATTATTATTTGATCAACACATTTTTGGATGTATAAAATATGAATGAATTCGGATAACAAAACAGCACTAAACTGCGTTGAATAAGACTGTTTTTCTGGCAACACTGAATTGTGTTCTAATCACACACTAACATGTTTGGAAATCACATACTAACAAGAACAGCTTTAATAATATTTTATGAGCAAAAAAGCCAGCAAATAAAAAAAAGTTTATTTCTACCAATAATTGCAATAAAAAGTGTCAACCAAAAAACCAGCCCAATAAAATAAAATAGCAATACACTAACACTGTCACTGTTTTTGAACAACGACATACTTCAAACGCATCTACTGGCCACACTGCAAACAAATTGATACAAACTTAGCTATACCACATTATACATAACTTTATATGTACTAACACTTTGAAGTACAGCGGTGACGTATCACTCTCAATTGATCTCAATTGAATCATATTGAATTTGATAGAGCGTAAAAATTACTGTAGTCTTAACCAATTAAAATTGTAACATTTCTGTAAAGACAGAGCTTATCCAGAAAATACTGGCATAGCAAGCACACACACAACTTCACCCACACCAAGACAAAAACATTTGTGTCACTACAGTAAAGTAGAAGCACAGATTATGCATTCAATCAAACTAACATTATAATCACTTTTCTTAGTACAGATAACATGCTAATAATCATGTCATCTTGAACACAATAATGCTCTCTCGACAAAATAATAATACAAAAAAGCTAAAAGAAAACAAGATTGTTATCATCTAAAATAGTAAAATGACTCATTTCCCAGCTGATACACATGTAAAGAGAAATACAGATTGTGAAAATTGTTTATCATTCTAAACTAGTTCCAAGAAACAGCTGTAATAAACAATGTTTTTAATGCAACATCATTTTATCAGACAGAAATTGTTACTTTACATGACCCTGTCTATTACAACTATGTCAGTTACATACATTTAAATAAATGTTATCTATGATAACATTATCACTTTTATTACAAAAAAAAGTATAAAATTTTCAGTAAGGATTCAATCACTGATACAGACACACTCACATAATTATGATATTACATAAGATTACACTGCTTATACCAATTCAAAATAATGGTAGCATCACTGCATTCTTATTACAATTATTCAAACTTTTACTACAAATACAGCCACCCACACAACATAATCACACTACTCATATAAATAAACATTTCATATCGCTTTTGATTTCTTAAACATGCTAAAATACACTTTTCCCATGTGACTCGCTAAAAAATGCAAACATACACACACACGCTGTAATCATAGTACCAATCACTCTTGACTACATATTAGAAAACATTCTTCCTGTCTAACTAAGGCTAAACTAGAAAAATTGTTGGTGTATTTTAGTGCACCTTTAACAAATATTTAGTGGTATTATGTCTGGAGATACTATCAGGATGCTAGTATGTTATGTACTATTGCTGACACACCAATATTAGTTGTCAAACATCCAGGTTCTATGTGGGTGTTCCCCAAACAAACCATCATTCACCCACCATATAAGGTGCTCTGAATCATTATGATAATTATAATTGTTTTAAGCCTATGCACTCTGGCTAGACATGAGGACAATGACTGGCTATTGTAGACTGCCAATTTAGGGAACAAGCAATAGAAAACAATGATAACAAGTAGTTACTGGACATAAAGAATGCAGTTATTAATTATAAAATTAATAGTTACTGCCACAATTTTTTGTACTTCTAAATTCAGATTTTATAATTATTATTTTAATGTTTTCTAAGAAATGCCTCACACCATAGAAGCATGCAACAGGCACAGCAAATTTGATGTTCAATTCTAGTGTCTAAATACTTATTAATCACTCTAGAGAACTGTGTTTGCGATAAGAGAACAAATGCAACTGATAAGGAAACTAATAAATGATAATCATATAAGTATTTGTTGCCTCAAAGCTAAAAAGATTACACACTTTGTTAATCAATATACACTTATGATAATAAGAAAATGCAGCCTTTAAACATATTAGCATCAACAAAAAATATTATACATTTAAATTATTCTATCGATGATTCAATTAAAATTCCACAACCATTCACAAAATTACACTAAATATACATAGTTTATTATCACATTGATAGATAAGTTAATAAGGTATGTGTATGAGATTTTTATCAATTAAGAACTCAATAACAGATACAAAACCAAGAAATTCTAGCGTCTATGATAAGGAATATACACAGACTGTGTAAAATGTGAATAAGCAGCTGTGGTATGTTGAACAACTAAATTCTTCGACTATTCCTTCCTGACTGCATAAATTACATGCTTCCATACATAGACAGCATGATTTATGAACAAGAAAACCAAGTCTGTTCCGTTATATCAACAACAAAAGTATTCCTTTTGATCTTGAAATAAGTAAAATAAGCAAATATAAAATAGCTTGGCAGAACTGTTTCATGGAAAAAGTTATTGTTACAAACTACACATACTCTAAATTCTTCATTAGAACTGACATCAGCTGAAAGGATATAGAAAAAATCTCTTCAGATAAGAATAATTATACCAACAAATTGTTATTGAAAAGAAAGCACTTATCAGTCCTGTCAAAGCATTGATGACAGAAAAAAAGAAAAGGAAATCACATCACTCACAGTTGGCAGGTTTTCATTCGGAGGTCCTGGCCGCGTCATGTTGTTCCAGCGCTGCTGCGCCCCGCCACCTTCCTATGACCGCTGGATCCACGCACATGGAATATTATCTGCGGAATTACCACCGAAGCCCATCAACAGTGTTTTCCTCACATATTATTTGCATGTTGGCAGTTGGCTCTCAGTGCCTTGCCTCTCAGTCCTCCCACGCCCGTCAGCCCAATTACAGCTGATGGCCGATAAACAACTAAATACTCACCTCATTGTAAATATATATCTGTGCCGTGAACAGTGCTTGGACGGAATGTTTGCTGATTCGTTAGATAAACAGTGAAACTAAACACAAACATGAAACAAAAGCTTGTAATCGTTGTTCGATTGAGAAAGAAAGAAATCTGTCTGTGATCTGTTGACGTTTATAGTGATGCGCAAGCTACAATAATTTTTCACGATGCTCGAAGATCATGGAACCGGTAAGTGTTATTTCACAGCTCTGTTATTCTGTTTTTTGCTACTACACTTAAATTGGAAGTTTTATTTTGAAACAATTCTAAAATAATGTTTTCTCTAATTACATGGTAAAATATCCCCACAATACTTATTCAATACAATACATTATACAAGCCTTTATCGCATAAAATAGCAGCAATATTACTGGTACCATGCGTATACACTACAGTACAGGTCATTTACCTAACCAAAACCCAATATCTTGTTCTTGACTTTGACAGGCGGTGAAATGGTTAAATTTAAATGTCAAAATTTGATCATTCATATTCAACTTTTACTGATAACACAAACTACAAACGGGATTCTATACTATCCTGAACAGAATTATTATTTTTCTCTTTTCTGGTGACAAATTCGACTACCGAAAAAGCTATACCCTTTTCACCGTAAGTTGATTCCTAACGTTTCTCTACAAAACGTTACCATACAAAAAAATTCAAATATTTAAAAAATCAAAACATGTTTAATGCTGTTTCAAGGCTTTTGATGATGTCATTTACGTTTTATGATCGCAGTCTCATAACGGCTACAATTTACGAAATGACCGAGCTGTCAGGACTCATCTTAGCGTGAACAGAGTATAGTAATATTTTAACCAATTACTAAAAAGAGCTTACTAATAATTTGATTGCGTAGGGCTCAAAACGCAACATCCAATATTGTGTAGTATACTAGTTAATGTGTTATTTCGTGATTGTTGCGCTTCACTATTAAATGTCAATTTTCCAGTTTGGCCAACCTTCTGTGAAGTTACGATGCGTTCATTATATTTGTAAAAATAATAATTTTCAAATGAGTACATAATATTGTTTCACTCAATTATTTGAGAATTTATGATTAAAATCAAATAGTTAGATTATGTACACTACATGATATAACTTAATTCTGTTCATATATAATTTAGTAGATCCTATTTTTCTTGATTCTTGATACTTTGTTAAGTAGATTTAGTTTAATGGCAGTGATAGAATTAGCCAGAAATAGATAGCTAAAACTATTACCTAGTTAATAATAAATTTTATATACCAGCCTGATATAGTGGTAATAGATCGATCAGAGCGCCGCACAGTGATTGTTGATATCACGCTCCCTCATGACGAGAACCTCGTGAAAGCTGAGAAAGATAAACAATTAAAATATCTTGATCTAGCACACGAGGTTGTCGCCATGTGGGATGTGGACTCAGCAGTCATTGTTCCGATAGTCGTTACGGCGAATGGCCTCATAGCCAAGAGCCTCGATCAACACCTTAAGAGGCTCTCGTTGGATGGCTGGATCAAGGGCTTGATACAAAAAGCAGTACTCCTGGATACGGCACGCATAGTGAGGAGGTTCCTTTCTCTGGAGCCCTGACTGCCGGCAGCTTGGACCTTGTTCCCGATGCCGGTGGGATACTATTTTTTATATTTTTAAATGTTTTTATTTTTATATTAGAATATTTAAAAATGTAAGTAAATATGTAAAAAAATGTGAATAAAGGAAATTTAATAACTACATTCTTATTTCCTTATACAACCGGGAGAATAAACCTAGGAACTCACGCTCGTCAGCCACGCTTGCGAACACTTGACCAATGAGGTTCCTTGCGTGCGCTTGCGAACACTAGACTTCCTATCTAAAAGTTTTATCGTATCTACATTCAAAATGATTCTAATATAAAAAATATCGGTTAACTTAACGGCGGAAACAAAAGAAATCTACGTGCGCCTTTTTACATATTCGAGGATGAAGACCTGCCAAAAAAAAACAATATCGCACAGGAGTGTTGGCCGTAAACCCGTTCCCCGGTAGCCATAAATCAGGTGTACTTATGCGGGGGCACGCGCACCTCTAGAATGCGGGAACACGCCATAAATACAGTTTGTACAACCCCACGTCAGTGATAGCCAACCTGTGGGACGCGACAGTATTTTGAGTATGCGTCTTAGACAAGGTATTGGTACCGACCGTGACAACTTAAACAAAGCCTGGCTCAATCAGTCAATTTGGAAAGAGTTGATAAAAATAGTTCAATAAAAATGTACTACTACAAAATGCACGTGGCCTGTTCAAGAATATTAAAAAGTTTGCCATCCCTGCATTAGGTACGTGATTGTACACACGATATTTTTCATCCCTGCCTCATCTGTAACGCCTTATCGAGCCATTACTTATTTTGGAAAATGTATGGGGATCACTCTTAACTCACTTTTTTAGCGTACGACTTTACGCATGTGTAGACGTTTGAAAATTTTATCATGACGTAGCAATATAATTCCTGGAAGAACGCAGTATAACAGACACCTTTGTTCCATCAGACTTTACAGACACCGTTGCCCGCCCGCAATAATATCTGTAATATTCAGGTCGTGAATAACGATACTCAATAATTAATGATCATAAACTTATTTTAATAAGATATTAATAATAATATGTCGACCTTATCTTGATGCTAATGGCCTCAGGGAGGTATGGTAGTGCAAGGAGATTCACGGACGCTTCTACCGGGTCTTCATGGGCCCAATTAGATATTCTAGCGTCCGTAGTCTGGCTAGATCTCTTCGGGGAAACCGAAGGTTTTGTTTGTGCAATTATGGACGAAGTTGTGGTGACGAACAATTTTAGGAAAATTGTGAAGGACGGCACTATTAACATCTGTCGGGCATGTCACTGTCCCGATGAATCTAACCGACATAATTATTATCTCTGTTTGTACTCGTCTTGTTAACGGTGAGTATTTGCATAGGCCCAACCTCGTAGCTAGGATTATCCACCAGCAACTTCCTCTTTAATACAACCTTGTGGACGCAGAAGTACCTACAATACTGCAAGTATGTGCCCGACCCAGTTCTCGAGCATGGTCATGTCACATTGTACTGGGATTGATCGACCATCACCAAAAGGACTATTGTTGCTTATAAGCCTGACATAGTGGTGATCGATCAGAGCGTCTCACAATTATTGTTAATATCACTGTTGTACATGACGAGAACTTTATGAAAGCCGAGCGATAGAGAAATCTAATACCAAAACTTGGCACACGAGGTTGTAGCCATGTGGGATTTTGATTCAGCAGTCATTGTGCCGATAGTACGGCCAATGGTTTAATAGCCAGGACCCTCGACCAACATCTGATAAGGCTCTGGTTAGGTGGCTGAATCAACGGCCTGATACAGAAAGTCGTACTTCGGGCCACGGCGCGTACCTATTGTTAGGAAGTTTCTCTCTCTGAGGCCTTGACCTGGTAGCTTAGACCCTGTTTCTGATGCTGGTGGGCTACTATTTTTTACCCGACTTCAAAAAGAAGGAGGTTCTCAATTCGTCTGAAAGTTTTTTTTTGTGTTTTTGTTACGCGATATCTCCGCCAATTACGAATAGATTTTGATTATTCTTTTTTTGTTTGATAGGCCATACTTCAGAGGTGGTCCCATATAAATTTTATCGAAATCGATTGAGCACTTTTTCAAAAAATCAACAAAAACAAAAAATATAATACTTAGATGACGTTTTGGTTTGTGGTTTCCTTCAACAAAAGTTCGTTTTTACTTTTTATATTTTTAAATGTTTTTGGTTCTTTTATAGAAATATTTAAAAATTTATGTAATAATAGATATGTAAAGTGATTAAACGGAATAATAATAATATCAGCCTGTAACTTTTCGACTGCAGGGCAAATACCTCTTCTCATACAGAGAAGGAAAGAGCATTGATCGCCACGCTTGCTCACTGCGGGTTGGCGATTTCAGACTATTACCTAAGTCCAGGTTTCCTCACGATGTTTTCCTTCACCGTATTTTAGTCATGTCTTAGATTAACAAAGAAATATAATAATCTTCATTTAATCGGAATAAATAATAACAGGATTCTTCGATAAACTAGCTAGAGGTCGAGCTGTCAACAATATTTTTAAAGTTCACTGCAATTTTCGCCGAGACGCTGCCGGTAAACTTTCCGATGAAATCGCGACATCGCTCTCGAAAAATTCGCAAAACATGTTTGTTGGCACGTTCCTGAAAAACTTTAGACAAGAACTTAGGTAACTACCTACCTTTTTATTTTACTCACCACATTTCTGTATTAGTAATAAAAATAAACGGTTTCGAAGGCACGATTAAACCTTCACTATCTTGATTAATGAACGATATTATAATCAGTCATGAAGTAATTCTCCCACTCACTGTGCAAACTGCCACCACAAATAATCCGAGTAAAAGAGACTCTGATTGGAGTATCAGAAACAATATGACGAATACAACTGCCGGTAAAGTTCGCTGTGTCGGTGTTTATTAATTAATAGCCCGATGCACCACATCAAAGATAGTTATTAGGTAATGTGCTTCGGACCTAGAATCTAATCAACTGTTCAGCCGTGCAATTTCCTATAAGTTATTAATACATTATACTAGATTATTAGTATAGTTTTCGCTTGTTGTGAAGCGAACCATGGCGCTTGGTAAGTAGGTACTATCGGATATTAATTTAGCTGCAATTTCAAAATTGATTAGTCAAAAATTAATAATAATAATAACCGGATAACCGCCAATTTACCAAACTTTACAGGAGAGTGTTTTAAAGTTCGTTTACGACGAAGAAATTAGGCTAAAGACCTTATAAGCCGCAAAAATTATGTCGTACAGTCATGAGTGTCATGACTTTAACTTAGGTACACACGGCTACACATCAAGCTATACAAAACCAGTTTATCTTGATATCGCTTTGTATAATCTTTTCGCACAAATAACGGTCAGCTTATACTGGTTTTAATAGCTTGAAGTGTAGCCGTGTGTACATTATTAGACCAATCGACGCAGAAAAAAAAGACGAATCCAACGATATACATCGGGATCGATGTGTATATTGTGTATAATTGTAGATGTTATTGTGAAACTAGAGGCGCAGGCAGAATAATGTCCAAACTGCATGTTTTCACTCCCTTTTACCTTTATCCAAGTATTGTACAGTTTGTACAATCGAACCAGATGCGGTTGAATATCAGTATTATTTCATTATGCATGACAATTTACCTTCTAAAATTACAAAAAGCCCCCACCTGCTCCACATCACATTTTAATGAACCTGCTTTACCCGGGTTCATAAAGGGACTTAATTCTGAGCCCGCGCGGTCCCGCTGTGGGCACGCATGATCAGCCGCGCCTCTCCGTGTCCCTCTGTGACCCACTTCGGCCCCCCGTGGCCCGACGCCCGGCACCTCCGGCCAGGCCCGTACGGAAGTCACCGTTAGTTAGTTTTTTGCTTCTGGATTTAGGCTTAGTAAGTAATGCCCGCGGTTAAATATGCGTAGCGAGGTTTTTAAACATAGTGACGTAATGACACTGCCCCGACAAGGTACGGTCAGCATCAAAAGTAGCTGAACAGTAGAGTTTTTAAACTTGGCATTAATTAGAAAACGAATTGTTTTAAAACAAAAAGTTTAATAGATACCTAGAGCTGCTAAATATAGCTCTAAATAAGCCTTAATTTTTTTGCTTCCTATCAATTAGTTATCTAATTAATGCAAAGTTTAAAAACTCAAATGTTCAGCTACTTTTGATGCTGACTGTACCTTCCTATGTAGAGGTTCGTCATTATTGTGTTCACGATGTCAAAATTCTTGGCCGTTAATTTTCAAATAAAACACTTATCCTTGTATTATAAGACATGGTTTAATTAAACTAAGCCTTCTCACCGGGAGCATTCGCGTGTACCTAATGTAACAATGCAAGCTTTGATTTTGAGCATTATCGCCAAGTAGTGATGCTCAAAATTTACCTAATCTTGTATTGTTACATTACACGCGAATGCTCCCGGTGAGGGAGCGCCTCAGTTAAAAAGTATCCCATAACTTTCTACCGTCATATAACAAAAAGAGACGGGCTATTTTAAAACCTGGGTTTTCTGAGACCATCATTCGTAATAAGAGGGTTTGTGATTTAAACGATCTCTTTTGCTAAGGTAAACTAAAGGTTCAGCTACTGTAATTTGTGATGCCAGATCCAAATGGACTTCAGTTGTCGAAAACTTGCATAATCTCGCAAATCTCGCATCTATATATAACGTATCTACAACTACAGCATAGCAGCCTGGCTCAGTCCCATGTCGCGAGCGCGTAAAAAGCGCGCGCTTGCATTTCGCGTGATAGCTCACTATTTACACGCCGCACGCGCGGTCGATTATAAAGGGTCCCCGCTTTTGTGTGTGCCCTACTTACGGAGATTCATTACTCGTTTGACTTGTTGTTTAAGAAATAATTAAAACCTGATATTGCTGCAACGTGTATTCGCAAGTACAACAGAGATAACTTCGTGGTCTCAAACTCTATGAAAACAGGCTGTGTCGCTTAAAATAGCCATCAATCTATGCTTTCGGATAAAGGATAGACAGTCCTTGTATGTTCTATGTTGTCCAGAATTGGAATATGAACGTCCTCTCTTCTAAAAAGTAGTTTAACGGCTTTCCCCAACTGTTAAAATAAATCAAACAATGTTAATAGTACTACTTATAAAAATCCAAAGCAATCTCTCCCTCAATCCCATCTAACAGTACATAAATTGCCAAGTGCCCTCTTATTAAGATTCCCCTAGACGGCAGTTACACCTCCGCGCCGATTTCCCCGTGAGTCTTGAGTTCTTCTCGGTCCCCACAGGTGGGCACGGGACCCCTCGTTATGACACACATAAATATTCGCCAAGTAGAATCCGTCAGGGCTGCCATATTTTAAGATTTTGCCTGATTTCAGGGACATTTAGGCCCGGACTCCAAAGCGGAGTCGAGCGGAGTGGAGATGTGTTTTAAAAAACCAATAGCAAAATAGGTTTAAAAAACCGAGCTTAAGTGGATACCACTGAGTGGAGATGTATCATATTTGTATGGCGCGATGGAAGTGGAGATTTAAACTGTTCCTCGCTGAGATTAAGCTGGACCGCGGTACAAGGCGGAGATGTGAACTTTGCCTCGCAAGCTGACGAAGGCGCGCAGCGGAGACGAGATGTGTGCGGTGCCTTTCGTGTCAGATCGCACTAAACTGTGCGTTCACATCTACGCTCGCCGCACGCAGCTCAGTTCCGCTCTAGTCAGCGCACATCTCCACCCTAGCCAGCACACATCTCCGCTACAGTCTAGCCAGTACGCATCTCCGCACAGTTTCTGTGGATAGGTATATCCTAGCTGAAAAACATCTCTTCTCGTTTCCGCTTCGGACATCTCCGCGCATCTTCGCTTTGGTGAAGTCCAGGCCATATAGCAAGCTATGTAAATTGTATGGTAAGTTTTAAAACAAACGGGTAGTGTTTATTTTCATTTTTTCTGCAAGTTTGATTCTAAGTCGTGTGTAACTTTATACTTTAAGTTATCTCAGACTAAACCAAAAGCATCAAATCCACTAGGTAGTAAGTTTTAATGTGCAAGTTGACTTCTGCAACCGACTTTCAAACAGCACACACCAGCAGGAAGTCGATTTCTTCAAGTTTTAAGAACTAAGCGAGCAATAGAGTATAATAACCAGAGATCGGAATAGGTAGAGTATATTTACCTAAACTTCGAGGAAGGAAGTAATACAGAGTGGTAATACCTCCTCTAAAATCCCGGAATAATTATAATGACGTTTTAATCCCGGGATGTAAAAATCACGAATAATTTATTGGACTTTATTTATAGTTACAAATTATTGATTTAAACTTCGATCAATAATAGTCTATTGATCGAAGGATTTAAAGAATCATATAACATTTTTTAGGGTTCCGTACTAAAAGTATTAAATTAAAGAGCTTTGTTTTACATATAATATACCTACATTGTTTTACATTTTACATAGTACGGAACTCTAAAAAAAGTTATATGATTTTTCAAATCAATAATTTGTAACTATATATAAAGTCCAATAAATAATTTGCTATTTTTAAATCCCGACATTAAAACGACATTATAATTATTCCGGGATTTTAGAGGAGGTATTATTCACTCTATGTTACTTCCTTCCTCGAAGTTTAGGTAAATATACTCTGCCTATTCCAATATCTGATAATAAGTTAGGTACGCAGTCAAACTTGCTAGTGGATTTGATGGTTATAAATAAAATCAGCCAATCGCATTATACAGGGTGTAAAAAGACCCATCACATAGCCGAAATCTACGCACTCTGTACATCAAACTAAATTACATTGACCAAAAATAATTGCTGGGAAACGACTTATTTTTTGGCATGAAAAAAAACGCTTTTTTTTGTAGCGCGCAAATTATGATTGTGGCGATGCCGCGCGTTTGCATGCGTGCAGCGGCCACACAGCCGAGCCAATGCGGTCGTGTGCGTTTGATATTCATTGCGTTTTTGTAACTTCAAATGCGTAATTTGTTAGGAAAAATTGAAATTTTTGATAATGTTTGTATGGAAGAAAGTTTAGTATTATGACTTGGAAATCGTTTTTGGAAAAAACTAAAAAAAAAAAGTGTACTTTGACCTTCAATATCTCCAAAACCAATGATTGCCCAGGTATGGTTTGTTCGAAAAAAATGATCCTAATGATGGGTAGAATACGTGGTTTTCGTTATCGTTAAGGGTCTTTTTACACCCGATATAGCTAGAATAAGATACTTCCTAGTTTCAGTAGATAGCCCTCAACACTCGGGGCTTCGCCTTCGCGACCACCGGACATGGACATACTTTTTAATATTATGCGCAAAAATATTTGCACATTAACTACGTACGCGATTAGTGTTCTTTTATGTGTGCATAAACCACACTTGCACGCCAAGTTCCGTAAAATTAGCATAATAATGATTTTACAAACATTTTCACACACTTGGAGTATTAGCATGTCTGGCGCAAATATAGGTAATGTACGGACTGTTTTCCCAAGAAGTAATTATTATTCGTCCTTCAAAAATGGAGTTTTTATTAAAGAAACTACGGTACCTACACTTTATCAGCTCACATTTAATTGGGAAAATGCTGATGAGTGCTATTTTTTTTATTAATTTCTGTCTAAACTTCAGTCTCTACAGAATCTAAGTCTCGGCCCATAGAAAGATAAAAAGATATGCTAATACTACTCTCCTTTTAGAGTCGGGAATGATCAATGAGAAATGCTTAGAAATTGTGTTTTTTTGCCTACTTTAAAGCGCAATAGGTACGTCGTAAACTATTAGCTGTAGAAAAAAATGCTTAATCCAAGAATTGTAGAGAATTTAATTTTCTACAAAATTATTCTGATTTATTTTTGGCGTAAAAACAATAATTAAGGAATTATTTAATAACAATTAATTTTTGGGGTCTTTAATCCAAGATGGCGGAGCGCGTCGAGATCACTCGTAGGTCGAAAACTTGAAATTTTCATAAGACCGCCGAAATATTACACATATATCCAAAATTCAGGACTGATGGAACTTTTGCAAGTCAAACCCTCTTTTTGCGACCTGGCGACTGGGCTACTACCGGACACGGGTGAAAATCCTTCCTTTCATCATTCAAGCCGAAACATTCGTAAACATATCGTCGTGCGTCGTCTTTGTAGCACGATAAACTAATCAAGACGTTTCCTTGACTGCTAATACAAACTTTTTTAAGCCCATTTCTCTGAAACTCTTTCCTTACATACTATCTCCTGCTGTTTCTGCAAAGAGTATGGTAACCCCGAGACTTGTACTTTTGCATCTTTCACGGTCAATCCCTTTCAGTTAACAACAGTCTGAAGCAGTGGGACTCTTTGTTTCAGCTACATTGAATGGGGTGGGAGATGTTACAGTAAACTTATTCGCAAGACCCGGACCCCCGGGGTTTGTTCTGCATTCTGTCTGAGCCCACGGGAACAATTCTGGATATTTGATAATTGATAAATTAACTGACTGTGGAATGTACTGAGTTGATGAATTTGTAAGACTATTGGAATGGTTGTTGGGTCAAGTTGCACGTGGTGTAGGTGGCGCATCTTGATACAGATATGTGAATTTAATAGGTATTCGTTTGACAAATTACCTACTAGTATAATTTGTCAAGGTTTGGCTAGACGCCGTGGAAAAATAAGCAATGTTTTCTTATTAGCCATTCCCTACAAAACACCTACTATTTACTGGATCTAGAACAGTCTTCAAGCAGAAAACTCATTACTGGAGTCTGACTCATACATAAACAGTACAAAGCAACACAAATCGAACCACACGATCTCATTACCGACATCTGTATCTCGTAGGCTCCGTCTGGTTGCCATGGCAACGACAAAATGGCGCGCTGCATGCAAGGCTTCCCGCGCTTTCTTTCTGTTCCCGCCGCCGCCATATTGATCCGGAATCCGGACGCGTTCAGAAACGCTTTCCTGGAAAATTTTCATTGTTTAAAATTTTATGAAATACGAGAGTTTGTAATTACTGGAATGTTTTGGGGTTTCATAACAAATTATAGGGATGCTTTAATTGATGTAGATGTGGGTTGTAAGGTTATTATAAAATAATTCTGAAAATATATAGCATTTTCTAACACGATAATTTTAATACCGGTTTCGTTTCAACCAAGATAAAACTTTTTGAAGCTGCTATTATGATTTAGAATTGTAGTTTTAAAGACCAGCAGTTGACATGCTTTTTTTTCTCCCTTTCGAATTGTGAAAAATCAAACAAAATACTTAGAACCTATTCCTTTCTCTAAGTCTCAGCAATCAAATAAGATATAAGGAGTTTCCGGGGTGGAAGGTTCAACGGCCGGGTCGGCCTTGGCACGGTTGCGTAATATACCGCAAGTACAATGCCGCGATTGTTCGCAGTATTTACGATCGTGTTACTTGTGCAAGAATTAGAGAACAACCCTTTTGCTTAATTGCTGTTAACTCAGAACATTCAAATTGATGTTTTCTAATTAAAAGTGATAGGCATTTTTGTCTGTCCGGCTTATTTAATAAGCATACATGATTAAATAATTGAAACAACTGCTTCACGGAAGTCCGTTATAAAAATTATAATGTTTGGGGAAACAACCCCTCACCCTACTGGTCCCTAACGAGATCGTTGAGCGACAATTAAATGCCCTAACCGTTGGACTTCCTGCACACCTCCTATTGACTTTGTTCCCTGTAGGGAAAGGACATAAAATATTAAGTCACCTTTAAAAACATTCGTCATCGATACAAGAGGAATGGCTCTACGGTCACCAACCCGCTTAACCCGAGGGACTAAAGACTTTATCTCCCTCTTTGCTATAGAACTGCGTCTTAGGCTAAATATAAAGTCATTTGCATTTGGGGTATCAGGAAGATATGACAGCTCTGTCTGAACTTTGGCCTGACGCATCAATTTAGTTATTATCTATTAATGAATACGTCACCTACACCTACAGTCATAAAAAAGGTCACCAAAAAAAACTTTGTCGAATTTTTCACCAATGATGACGCGACATGGCGTCATAATAAACCGCGCAATCACGTCGTAACGTCGCCGCGCGTCATGGGCGATGGGCGACAATTAAGCGAACTCTGTCCGGAGTGTCCAGTGCGCTGAACGCACCCTCGCACCCCTGCACGCGACGGTGTTGCAGGGTGGGAAGTTACCCCGAAACCTGGGAGATATAGAGTCCTGATTTGGAATCACGTATGCTGGATAATAGATGGGTTGATAAATTTCAGTTTTATGTTTTTTTTTGGTCATTCTGTATGAGGAACTACATCGATGTTAACATGGGGTAATAAACTGATACACACTACCGGTGTTAATCAATGAATTATGCTCATTGAGGATAGAGCAACTACAATAAGGCGATTGTTGGGATTTTAAACCGAAAACATTTGAATACATCCTTACACGCCTCTCCGTTAATTTTTGTTGCGTGTGTTAACTTTGACCAATCCAACGCTTCGATCTGCACATTTCACACACCGTTGCATGACAAGCTAGTCTAATGTTAAAAACCCCACTCCGCATCGGCACGTTACAAAGCCTCGTGTTGTGTATCGAGTTGCAACGGACATGCCCAAATGTTTCAGGCCAAGCACTTGTCTTATTATTTAGATTTCTGTGCCCAGCACGTATTTAAACACTACCGTGACATGTCTTATGTGTCAAGTTTTCGAATCTCGTGTGCTCTCTCGTGCAGATAACATTCGTGAAATATGTCTCGTCCTGGTAAAGTTTACTAGGCTCTCGTGATGCAGCTTTTAGCTTTCGAATTAAACTCGGACAATCTCATATCCAAGGTAACAGTGGTTGTTATGAAAAACACACAGCAAACAATTATAAAAAAATCAGGGACTCAAAAACATACCCCTTGCAACACCCACGAAACTCGTCAGTGCGTCGCGCACCCCCGTCGAGGACGCGCGTGTGTCGGTGCCGTGCGACAGACTTGTGCAGTGTTTACTGTTTTGTTTGGATGACACCCTGGTGATGGGCCACCGGTGAGTAAGAACTGACGCGTGCCGCGGTTACATACAGATGTACTTTAATTGGGATGAAAGAAGGGAGGTTTTTTATGGGGTGCGAATTGGGGTTCTATTTATCTTTGTTTGTGTATTGTATTGACAGGTATTCCTGGATTGTATTGATGGCTTGTGTATTTTATTATATTTTGGTATTTTTGTGATGTGTTACTGAAAGTACCTACTCTGTGTAGAGGATTTGCACGTTTATTTTACTGAAGTAGAAATTATGAAACATTGTCACTGAATTCGCTTTAGTTTGAATTTTTTTAATGTTACTTATTTAATTACTTATATCCCTCACGATTCTTATTATAAAAATTGAACAAAAAAGTAACAGTAACAAAAAACATGAAAGAACATTCACAGACACAGAAAAGCTGAATACGTAGGATATTCAACAATGGCCTTGTGACCCGGTTCTCTACAAAGGCTTGTATCATTGACCCCTAGTTGTTCATTTACTTCTTTAATTAAAACGGACGAACATTTCCGATTGCGATGAACAGATGTATTGGCACCCAACATGGGACTGGGAAAAATACATTAAAATTGATGACACCTTTCTGATTCAAAGAATTAAAGGGATTTAGAATACTTTTATAATAGAGTAAGCCTAAACAGAACTGTTTAATGAAATCTAGAATATATTTTAGCCATTAATATTCTCATAAACAACCATAACCATGATTGTTCAGTGACCCATTAATGCGAGTCATAAAATATCATAAAGCGGTAGTAAACCAAGGATATAAACCAAGCTATCTACGTTTTATAACGAGCCATACAATAGGTTAACGAGGCTTTTAACAGTGCAGCCGAGTTTGGTGGTCGAACTTTCTATTGTTTAAATAAGGATAAAAGAGAAAGCCTAACCTTCCGGCCGCTAGTCCAACACCTTATGAAGTTTTTATAAATGTTCTTAACAGTGTCAACAAACTGGCAGATTTCAAAAGACTACTCCTGATGTAAGACGCTTCAGTGGAAATCCACTAGCAAGCTATATTGCGGACTGCCAGGGTTGCGGACTTTGTTAGAAAGAGTTACCGCGGCCCTGGATCGCAAAGGGCATTAGGAGGAACACGGATGGGTTTTAGTCAGTAAGAGTCTGACACTCTCTTCCGTTCCGCCCAGACCGGAAGAAGTCATTTGTTTATTTACCATATTAACCTGTGTAGTACTGTAATTATAGACACAATAGATAAACAATGGCGGCCGTACCGTTTTCGGTACACATGGGCGGTAATTGGTAAAAAAAAAAAACTAAATTGCGGAAGTTGACTTCTGAAACCGACTTTCAACTGTGAACACACAATAGCAAGTTCGACTTCTGGAAGTTTAACCGACTTGCCGCAAGCTGTCTGTGTTAAATTGTGCAAGTACTTAGTGGGTAAAATTGCTTAGTCGGTAAAAGTTCCAGCAGTCGACTTACTGCGGTTATGTTCAAAGTGAACGTAGGTTGCAGAAGACAGCTTCTGCAATTTAACTTGCTGGATTTAACGCTTAAGGTTTTAATAAAACATGCTTTCAGTGTGAAGGCTGGCGTCCACTAGGCTCGCCGAGTCGAGTCGAATCGAATCGAAGAAATTCGCTCTTATGTACTTAGTATGAAACTGCGTCCATTAGCGACGAGCCGCAGCGCGCCGAATCGCATCACTCGCGCTCATTGTTTGTCACGCGAATTTCTGTTTTAACAACTTGCGATTACTGACCGTTTCGCCTCGCACGGAACAAATGCGACTCGACTCGATTCGACGCGTTTCGGCTGTAATCGACGACAGGCTTAAACAGGTAAGCAAGCACTAGCTTGTGCAATAACTGAACTTGCTAATGAATTTAGACTGTAAAGAACAAGCGTCTTCCATAGGGAATTGTCTTCTGAAATCTGCCATTCTGTTGACAACATTAAACAGTAAGGTGAGTATACACTAGAGCATTTTCTCGAGCATTTCCATGTAATGAAACGTTCTTACGAATGTTACAATACAAGCAAAAGCTCAATTTAAAAAAGCATTTCCATGTAATGTAACGTTCCTGCGAATGCTCGACACGGTGTTTGAAGTAATGCTCACGGTGAGTGAGCATTTACCTGTAACCTTTCTTTCTATATTGCGTTTACTTTTCACTGAAATGTTGGATCTGCAGGTCGCGTGTGCTGCGTTCGCGCTCGTGTCTTTGTTCGACGAAATGTTACACAAATTCGCTCGGTTGTTTGCTATAATAAGTTGTAACAAAGCGCTGAGTGTCGTGCTTATTGTTCAGTTCGTGAAAGGGTGACACGCTAGAGCAGCTCGATGTTTTGTTACAAGTAAATGCTCTAGTCTAAAATCACCTTTAGACACTAATTCATTCAAAATTTTGTCATACAATGTTTTTTACAGTTCACTAACAGTGGTGCACACATTCAAATTAACGCTAAGTAATTTAGTTTATTAAGACGACTACACTTTTATTACCTCTAACATTGTACATTAACCTTAGCATGGGAACAGCTCGCTATTGTAATGTTGACTCAGTTTAATTAGAACAATAACCGTTCTATGAAAGTTTCCAACTGTAGTTTTAACAGATCATGAGCATGTGACAGTGACAGATCTATAATCTTGACTTGCTTTTAGTTATGAACTTATAAGATAAGATAAGATAAGATAACTTTATTCGCTTAAACATGTGTGTACTGTTACATCCCCACGTTGTATCCTAAAATGCCTAAGCAGCACCTCCTTATCGCCTTTCTATGGAAGAAGCCCTAGTTGGCGGACCATCACTTCAGTTCGGGTTAAGACGCCTACCAGTTAGGTCATTAAATCGGGGCATCTGCCAAACAAATCGCGTAATTTTGTGTTTAACCTTGTATCCAAATATATCAATTCTAATCAACTAAATAGTTTCCTTTTTTAAAAAGACCTTTAGAGTGTCAGTTGTAACATTGGTGGCAGCGGTGGGATAAGTAAATCCCGGAACGTCTCGCGAAGTGTTATGGTTGTGTAGTGTATGTGAAAGTGTGATCCAGTCCCCGATTTATCAAGGTTAAAGTTCTGACCTTCAACCCGAACTCAGAACTAATTCCAGGCCTAGAAGAGGCCGCAAATTCCTAATCCGGGCCCAAAAGAGGCTATCCAGAGGTAAAGAGAGGCGAATCCAGGCTGAAGAGAGGCCGTTCATAACGTATCCGGGTCCCCAACCAAAGACCCAAGTCGTCACCAGTCCACTGTGCAGTAAGTGATACAGAGAAGTTGCGCCGCAAGCGTATCCTACGGGACTACTCCTATCCAGCACCGACCGGATCAGACGTCTTCCAGTGATTCCACAAACCAGGATTATGAAGTGTTTGTGTATTCTGTGAGTCAGTTCAAGTGATTATTATTTCAGTTCTAATTATAACTTTTATTTGTCATCTACAACGCTTATAATATGTAAGTTAATCCTTGATAAGACATTGTCTGTTAAACAATGCCAGTATAAACATCCATCACCCACGTATTTTGTTTCTCGGAACATAGATAAACCGTACAGACCAGTTGGCTAAACTACTCAATACCGTGGCTTTGTCTGATATTATATTTTATTTTACTTTTATAACTAGTTTTAATATCAATCATGTCAAAATCAGACTCGAAAAAAGACGTCAGAGAAGTAAGAGACGAAGAGCATTCCCTTAACGTTATCTTAAAATTTGTTAAGCCATTCGACGGAACCAGAGAAAAGTTAAATGCTTTCTTACACAATTGCGACAATGCGATATCAATAGCATCCTCGTTTCAGGAGGAAATAGTCTTCAAATTCATTATAAGTCAACTAGAGGGCAAAGCGCAGAGCGCATGCTCTATAAAAGATTTTGAAAACTGGCCTTCTCTTAAAGAATTTCTAAAAAACCAATTCGGCGAGCGTAAGCATTATGCCCACTTGCTCACCGAGCTCCAGGAGTGTAAGCAGAATAGTCAGGAAACAGTCAATCAATTCCATTTACGTGTCGAAACATGTTTGTCTAAGTTACTCACAGAGGTAACAATATCCAATACAAGGAAAAGCGAACTTGTTGGGAGAGTGGCTGCGATGGAGGATCTAGCACTTCATACCTTTAACATAGGGTTACATCCTCGTATAGCTAATATCGTAAGGTGCAGAGATCCTAAAAACTTAAACGAGGCCGTTAATTACGCGATTTCCGAAGAAAAAATACAGCAGCATTCATTTAAACAGAATGTTCCTCTTAAAAGAGACAATTACAGATCTCCATCTAAGCCCAGCCAACAAGATGGTAACAATCCTTCCTCTTCCAGGGACCCACCGGTGTGCAGATATTGCAAAAAGGTAGGTCATATCCTAGCGAATTGTAAATTGCGCGAGTATAATAACAAAAAATATAATAACCAACCGTTTTCCGTAGTACAACCGTCCAATTCTAAACCTAAATATCCTCACGTGAACTTCGTTAACGATGAAGAAGATTCTAGGGATGAGTCAGAGCCCGAAGAAAACGACAATTTAAACTAATCAATGTCTCGCAAAGGTGTCGCACGGGACACAAACAAAAAGTCGACACCGTCAATCGTATATCCAGTACTCCTATATCTTCGAATGTCACGCGACAGGGTAACCAGCCCCAAACTGAAGGCATTCCGAGAGCTACACGACAGGGTAACCAGCCCCAAAATGGAAGCTCTCTACATGTCAAGCGACAGGGTAGCCAGCCCCAAACTGTAGACATGTTAAAAACTTTATCTTCGAGTGTCAAGCGACAGGGTAACCAGCCCCAAACTGTAGACACGTCAAAAATTATATCCTTAAATGTCAAGCGACAGGGTAGCCAGCCCCAAACTGTAGACATGTTAAAAACTTTATCTTCGAGTGTCAAGCGACAGGGTAACCAGCCCCAAACTGTAGACACGTCAAAAATTATATCCTTGAATGTCACGCGACAGGGTAACCAGCCCCAAACTGAAGACACGTCAAAAACTATATCCTTGAATGTCACGCGACAGGGTAACCAGCCCCAAACTGTAGGCATTCCGAGAGCTACACGACAGGGTAACCAGCCCCAAAATGGAAGCTCTCTACATGTCAAGCGACAGGGTAACCAGCCCCAAACTGTAGACATGTTTAATCCTGTTATATCCATGTCTGTCCCTGAAAAAGAAAATGATAATAATTATTGTAAAGTGTATGAATTAAATACTAATCCAAAAAGGTACTTACCTTATATCGTTGTCCAGTCGTCTGTTAGTAAGAATCCACTTACCCTTCTGATAGATTCAGGAGCGTCCTTGTGTATCTTAAAAGAATCTTGTTTATCCAATCCTCTTAAATTAGAAGTCGATAATGTTAAAGTGAAAGGCATCGACTCTAAAGAAGGCTCGATAACAAGCCTTGGTTGCCTTACTCTAGATTTATGTTTAAACCCTGAGTGTACAGTGTTACACAAATTCCACATTTTCAATGATATAAACCTTCCTTATGATGGTATTATAGGAAATGACCTATTTATGAAGTGTGCCTGTCGTATCAACTATGACACTGGTTCTTTAGAAATCACGAACCATCGTGTAAAGCTGTCATTTAATCATCCGTCCTATGAAATAGAACCACGTACTGAAACCGTCATAGAGTGTTCAGTTAGAAATCCAGAAGTTAAGGAGGGTATAATCTTAGATCAGCATATCTCTGAAAAAATATTAATAGCTAACTCCATAGTTAAAATAAAAAGTAATAACCGAGTGAATGTCTCAGTCCTTAATATGTCTGAAGAACCTATTTCTGTAAATTCTAACCTTTTTCTAACCCTTATTCCTATTAGTAAAGACGAAATATATTTATCTCAATCTAACGAAAGTTGTTTTGAGAGAACTAATGAAGTCCTCAAACAACTACGAACCTCCCATTTAAATTCCGAGGAAACCGGTGCTCTTTATGATCTTTGCAGTGAATATTCAGACGTATTTCATCTTCCCGATGATAATCTTACCGCGACTAGTGCTCTCAAGCACGAGATCAAAACGAGCTGTTCGCAACCTATAAATGTAAAATCATATAGATTTCCAGAAGTTCACAAAGAAGAGGTCAGGACCCAAATTCACAAAATGCTCGAACAACATATCATACAACCATCAGTCTCTCCGTGGTCCTCTCCAATCTGGATAGTGCCTAAAAAAGTTGATGCTTCCGGGAAGAAGAAATGGCGAATAGTAATTGACTATCGTAAGCTCAACGACATTACTATTGGTGAAAGCTACCCTATACCTCAGATTAGTGAAATTCTAGACCAGTTGGGTAAGAGTAAATATTTTACAACGCTCGATTTGGCATCCGGTTTCCATCAAATCGAAATTTCAGCTGAAGACGTCCCTAAAACCGCTTTTAGTGTACCTGAAGGTCACTATGAATTTGTGAGAATGCCGTTTGGGCTCAAAAATGCCCCTGCAACTTTTCAGAGGCTTATGAATACAGTGTTGTCAGGCCTTCAAGGCATTCATTGTTATGTTTACCTAGATGACATAGTCATTTACTCCTATGACCTACCGTCCCATATTAAAAAGTTATCCTATACATTTGAGAGATTAAGAAATTTTAACCTAAAATTACAACCGGACAAATGTGAGTTTCTTCGCAAAGAAGTTACTTACCTTGGACACACCATCAGCGAAGAAGGTTTAACGCCTAATCCTGAAAAAATCAAGGCTGTGAGCCAATTTCCTGTCCCAAAATGTCCAAAAGATGTCAAGTCATTTCTAGGCTTAGTGTCCTATTATCGTCGTTTCATACAAGACTTTTCAAAAATTGCTAAACCCCTCACTACCTTATTAAAAAAAGATATACCATTTAATTGGTCTAATAATCAGCAACTTGCTTTTGAGGAATTAAAAAATAAACTAATAACAGCACCCCTTTTAATATATCCTGACTTTACCAAACCCTTCGTCCTGACTTGTGATGCTTCAAATTACGCTATTTCAGCGATACTCTCTCAAGGTGAAGTGGGCAAAGATCGCCCAATTGCATTTGCCTCCCGCACTTTAAACAAGGCAGAATCTAATTACAGTGTAACGGAAAAAGAGTGCTTAGCCATTATTTTTGGTACGAAAATATTTCGTCCATATCTTTACGGTTACAGATTCAAAATCATAACCGATCATAAACCATTAAAGTGGCTCTTTAGCTGCAAAGATCCAGGTTCCAAACTAGTCAGATGGAGACTCAAACTCGAAGAGTTTGACTATGACATAGAGTATAAAAAGGGTAAAGTTAACTGCAATGCTGACGCTCTTTCACGATATCCTGTAAATCCTATTCAAATGCCAAACCCTATACAGATACTTACCGATAAAACAGCTCCTGAGAGCTCACTTCCTCTACCGCAGCCCGTAACTGCTCCTGTTAACCCTGAAAGTCCTGGATTACCGGATATTCCAGACTTACCTGATTTTATAGACTTACCAGAAGGTTTTGAGCTACCCGAAAACATAGAACTCCCCGAAGACTTTAATATTCCTACACCGCCAGAGATCCCGAATGACGATGACACATATCCCAAGTGCCTGAAAACAATAAATAGTAAATCAGTTCAATTTAATACAATAATTCAGGAACATAATGAAACTTTATTAAAGGCGAAATTAAAAATTCTTGTTATACCTACTTCTATTGACCTTGATGAATCAAATCCCAATGTCTCAGAGACTATTGGCAACCTTTCGGAAAGCAATGAAATTCTTTCCAAGGAAAGGTCATTACATTTCTTCTTACCATTTGAAAATAATAATATATTATACTACTTACTCTTTGTAAAAGTTCATCACTTTGACCAATGTAATTACGATGATATCTTCAAGAGTCTCAAAAATCTGAAATTTGAGTTAATGAATAAAAACATCACTGAATTTGGTATAACAGATTTTCGTAATCCATTCGATTCACATAGTTTTATAAAAATTCATAACATACTAATGTATCTATTTCATAATACCGCGATCAGCGTCCATATCTTCAAAAACACCATAATTTATCCTTCTGCAACTGAAATTACTCAAATCTTGAGAGAAAATCATGATATCCCTATTTCAGGTCATTTAGGTTCTAATAGAATGTTAAACAGAGTCCAAGAAAAATATTATTGGCGTAGTATGCGCAAAGATGTCGAAAATTACGTTCGAAAATGTGAACAATGTCAAACGAACAAAGCCCTGCGTAAAATAAACAGAGCCCCAATGCAAATTACTACAACATCTACGCAACCTTTTGAACGTATAGCACTTGACATAGTAGGGCCTCTACCTGAGTCCGGTACGAATAAACTAAAGTACATTTTGACAATCCAAGATGACCTCACTAAATACTCAACAGGATACCCAATTTCAAATGCTACCGCAGAAGAGACCGCCGAATGTCTTATCCATTTTATATCCCAATTTGGTATACCTAAGACAATATTAACAGACCAGGGAACTAATTTTACAGCGGAATTATTTAAACAGACCTGTAGTTTTCTAAAAGTAAAGCAACTTTGGTCTAGTCCTTACCATCCACAAACCCAGGGTGCATTGGAAAGAAGTCATGCAACTCTGAAGGAATACCTTAAATCCTTCGTCGATGACAATCAACCCAATTGGCCAAGATATGTTTATACAGCAATGTTAACATATAATACAACCGTTCACTCCACTACAAATTACACTCCATATGAGTTGTTATTCGGCCATAAACCATTTATACCGACATCAGTTTATGACACCGCTTTAGAACCAACTTATAGTAGTTACGTCCGTATCCTGCAACAGAGAATGCGATTTTCTAGAGAAAAAGCCATAGAAAACATTCTAAAATCAAAAACCAGATCTAAAACATATTATGATAAACATACCAAACCCATAAAATATAAAGCAGGAGATATGGTCTACCTCAAACATCACCCGCGACAAAATAAGGCCTTGCTGCCTATATGGAAAGGTCCACATAAAGTGGTAAAGATAAACGGTAATAATACGTTGACTTTACTTGTAAATCGCCGTCACGTCAAATATCATTATGATGAACTAAAATTGGCAGAAAGCAGTACTTAGTTTATGCTTCTTTATTATTCCATAAGTCTAGTTTTAATGTATAAGTTTAAGTAAGTAAGTGTTTTATTCATATTTCAGAGTAGCTGCATACCTGTCCGTTGTAACGTCAGATATCGTGGAACAAGTGACTGAAAGTCCGGGCATATACTTCGACCCAATAGGAACTATTAAATACGTTAAAGATCATATCCATTTATTAGTACCCATAGATATAGCATATATTAAACTTCACATAGATAACATTAACAGTGTGATAAAAACTACTGGGCTCTTGTGCCAACAAAACGAAATAATTAAAGATTCAGAATGCCAAAATATATTACAGCCTCTGGTTTCGCGACTTACCGATGTTCTGAGAGATTACAGTGCTATATCGCATCTAACATCTGTCCGAGGAAAGAGATCAGCTTGGTTTGCCGGAGTTGGTTCTCTTTTCAAACAAGTTATAGGCACGATGGATGAAAATGACGCTATAAAATATAGTAAAGCAATTCAAACTCTGGACTACAATAATAAAAAGCTTGCGTCTATCCTCAAGGATAATATTTTGATTACTAGTACAGCAGTTTCCCGTTATAATGAGACTTTAAAAGTCATAATAACAAATGAAGCCCGTTTGAACAAAGCTATTAATAACCTATCTATTAGTTTTAAAAATTTGACTACTGTATCTGATAAATTGTATATGAAATCAGAAATTAACAAAATTTATAATGAACTTACCTCTGCTCTGCTTACTCTATCTTTTAAACTGGATGATATTCTGAATGCTATATTGTTTACCAAAAGTCACGCTCTACATCCATCTGTCTTAACGCCTGAACAATTGTATAATGAATTAGTAAATAATATTAGAGAACTACCTAAATATGAAGAATTAGCTTTAAGTTTAAATTTAGATAATATTCACGCGTTCATAGAAATATCAAAACTGTTATGTTATTTCGATAGTAATAAGCTAGTTTTTGTCATTAAAATTCCTCTAGTATACAGTATGGAATTTGACTTATATAATTCTATATCTGTACCAATACCACACGATGCCAAAAAACCAAATTCCTATGCTATGATTATACCATCATGTAATTATATGGGCATCAGTAAAGATAAATTAACTTATACATGTATAACTGATTTAAAAACCTGTATTAAATCTATAAATAGGATCTATATTTGTGATGACATCGATAGACGTTCAGTCCAAAGCACACCGATTTGTGAAACTGAAATCTTAACAAAAATTGTAACTAAAATGCCCGAGTATTGTCAAACTAAATTAATTCATGGACAAATAGATATTTGGCAAGAGCTGCAAGGAAACAGATGGATATTCGTCCAGTCTGAACCACTTAAACTCACTATTCATTGTAAACCAGATCTAATAGAGTTTAAACTGTTAGGTACAGGTGTACTTAACATGCGGCCAAATTGTACAGCCTCCTATAAGAACAGGGAACTCATAAGCAAAACTAACCTTTATATAAATGTAGAATCTATAACATCTGATTTTAATTTAATAAGTGACCCATGTTGTAATATAGACAAGTTTAATCTGGCTAAATCTCAATTGTTACCTTTAGAATTGTCCAATGTAAACTTAGAAAAACTTCCTAATATTGTGAATAACCTAGCGTCAGATGTTGATAAAATTATAAATAATCCCGGCCCCAAGTTGATTGAATATGATTCTCATTATCCCGTCTTAACATACTTTTTGGTTGTATTAACAATAATTTTTATTAGTTATAAAGTTTGTAAGAAATTTGGCAAATGTCCTGATCTAAGAATGAAATCAAACTCACAAAATAATAGCCCAGCAGATAGCGATCAAGAACCTGAACCAATTCCTCTTCCAAGACTCAGAACTTCCCCGTAACTTTCCATAAAACAGTAAAGTTCCTCTTAAAGGGGGGGTTGTTACATCCCCACGTTGTATCCTAAAATGCCTAAGCAGCACCTCCTTATCGCCTTTCTATGGAAGAAGCCCTAGTTGGCGGACCATCACTTCAGTTCGGGTTAAGACGCCTACCAGTTAGGTCATTAAATCGGGGCATCTGCCAAACAAATCGCGTAATTTTGTGTTTAACCTTGTATCCAAATATATCAATTCTAATCAACTAAATAGTTTCCTTTTTTAAAAAGACCTTTAGAGTGTCAGTTGTAACAGTACATACAAATTGCATGCAAGATTTCAACATAAAATATTTTTGTCCCGACATGTTTGCCATATGAAATGGCGTGCAAATATTTAGGTATTACGGTTACTAATTAAAGCACTAATAATTAAGCATTCCAAGTTACATAATTATCTCATAATTCATTCATAACAATTATCATAAATATTATTATTATTTAAATTCATTAAATTAATACAAAATCATTCTATAATAAATTCATTAAATTAATACAAAATTACTTTATAATAAATTCATTAAATTAATACAAAATTATTTTATAATTATTATAGGTACATTCAATATTATTTTTATGAAGTACAAACAATCAAGTAAATTTGTCCGTTAGAAAGTCAGTGATATTATAATATGCTTTATCAGTCAAAAGTGATTTAACCCTGGCTTTAAATGCTGCAATTGTAAAGTCTTTCCAACTCTTAGGGAGTTTATTATAAATGACTGGCGCCATGCAAAAAACACTCTTGAACATAAGTGCAGTTCTAGCCTGATTTAGACATAACTTACTGTTATCACGTCTGTTACGGGGATAAGCATCTGCCATGCTCTGAAATAGGTTAGGATTTGTCTTAACAAATACTACAATCTCCAAAATATATAAAGATGGCAGAGTCAGTATCTTATATTTTTTAAAGAAAGGTTGGCAGCTATCAGTCATTTGCAATTTGAATATTGCTCTAAGACATCTTTTTTGCGCTTTAAATATGATTTCTTTGTCTGTAGAGTTGCCCCAGAATATGATGCCGTATCTGAGAACGGATTCAACAAGTCCATAATAAGTAGTAAGAAGCGCATCTATACTAAGGGTTCGGGACAGGGTATAAAGAGCATACGAAC
Organism: Amphipyra tragopoginis; assembly: GCA_905220435.1. NCBI lineage: Eukaryota > Metazoa > Arthropoda > Insecta > Lepidoptera > Noctuidae > Amphipyra > Amphipyra tragopoginis. Next base: position 27,253,364 of record HG992006.1, on the reverse strand, counting down.
TACTGCATAGTCTTTTTCTTAGTATCTCTATGTGAGCCTTCCAATTTAGAGCCCTATCTATTGTAAATCCTAGGAACTTAGTCGTATTAACTGCGTCAATTCTATTATTATTATATTTAATGTCAAGATTATATGTCAAACGTTGGCTGAAATTCATTATAAATGTCTTATTGATATTTATTTTTAAATTATTATTATCTAACCATTCAATAATTGTACTCAACGCATTATTTATGTCATTTTCATAGGTGTCTCGACATTTACAAGTTATCGTCACTGTGCTGTCATCAGCAAAAAGTGACATAGGGTGCACAGTGGCTCTAGGGAGGTCATTAATGTAGAGTGTAAAGAGAAGGGGTCCCAGTACGCTCCCCTGTGGAACTCCGTGGACGACTACGTTCTTCTGATGAAAATGTGTTCTCCGTTTTTTTGTCGTTTATTTTACTAATTTGTGTTATTTGCCTTCGGTCACTGAGGTAAGATTGAAAGAGTTTTAGGACATTTCCTCTGACACCGTACGCATCTAGTTTCTTCAAAAGAATATCGTGTTGAACATAATCAAACGCCTGTGTCATATCGCAGAATATTGAAGATACTGGGGTATTTTTATCCATGTTTTTCACCACAACATGTAAGAAGTCGTACACAGCCATATTTATGGTCTTTTTTTCCCTAAAACCCTTTATAATCTTAGTATTTCCCCGTTTGGGAACAGGCTGGAATATAAAACTTTTTCACCGCACGCTGGGAATAGACGCGTGTTGTTAGATACAACAAAACCCAGCACGCTTAGAGGTATCTACATGGTCCGTCTGGCTAGCTACCACCCTCCCATTAAAGTTCGGCGCCAAGCAGTTTACTGTGTTCCGTCGTGTGTATGTGAGAGCCAGAGGGGTATAGGGGAATCCCTCTATAAATAAAAAAAAATAAAAAGGTTTTTATTTCAATAAATCTTTACAAGTAAGTTGCCGGGGTTTCCCAGAAAGTAATCAAATGATACTTGTGTTGGGAAAACCTCGCTCTCCCTGTGTAAACATAAATTTAGACTTACAAGACTAACAATCTTGCTGTATATGTATCTATATATCGTGTATCTATATCTCTGTTACTTGGATTCGTGTGCTTCATCTTAGACCCTGTCTGCACTTACTATCACGTGGGACTAGGGACGACCGTGAACAAGTCAAAGAATTAAAAAATATCGCCAATTTCACATTATATGATAAGATTTTTATTAGTTTAAACTTGTATGATAGAGAACGCAGTAATCATGAAACCTGATTAAGAACAGCTATAATCAGGCCATTTTAAATTTGTATAAAAGATAAGCCAAGTTTTGATGGTCAAACATTACTTATACTACACTTCTGGGGCCTTACTCCCTAAGTCCGTCAAGGAAGTAGCCCGAAACGTAGGAGTGAACAAAACAAGTGTCAAGTTCAACTTTTCGGACGGGCAATAACACATCGGTAGTAAGGACAACTGTCAAATCGTGTTGTCATTCATTCTTAGTTCGGGCCCCGAATTAATCGTATGTCCGTAGGTGATAGGGAGTAGGAAACGCTAGTAACTAAGGCCGAAACCACGGACTTCGTGCTTAGGGAATAGACCCCCTGATCCGCACATGAACTCGGATAGTCAGAGGCGCGGGATGGGATCAAACTCAGACAACACTATGAAAAATAAATGGGTGCTAATTAAACAGACTTCTTTTTAATAGCATTATTCGCCTCTAAAAATCTGCATTGGCTTCTAAATTACTAAGTCAGCCACAATTAACGAGCGTCTGAATGATACTATCTTAGCCACTAAGGTCCCCGTCACGAGAAGCTATAAATTTTGTAAATAAAGAACTTCTACAAAGTTACGTAGCGACAATTCAATCAACAACAAATAATCCCAAATTCAATCAACTCAAAGTTACATACGTGTAATACGAAACTAACGAGCAATTTCACTTAGTCGGGTTATATTTTAGCGATATAAAGCGCTATCGTCTAATGTTTTGTAGTACCGGAACGTGTCTGACTCATGGAACGTCAACTTTTGGCCCGCCATTTTGAAGTAAGTTCACACTGACGCTGTCAATGCTGTCATTTGAGTTTTGAATGCGTTTCAGTTTGTTTGTGTTGTTTTCGTAGATTATTATTTATTATTGTATAAATAAAATAAAAACCATTATATAAAAATAAAAATCATTACAAAACTGTTTTTTTTTATTTGTTCCAAAGGTTGCGAACCCCTAAATGTGTGTTTACAAAATTTATAGCTTCTCGCGACGGGGACTTTAGTTATCTTCTATATAAGCCACTGTTCGTCACCCACTTTCATTTTCACAATAAAAACAAATGAAAAACAAAAAGAGTTGACGGAGCCCCGCTGCGCGCGGCTCCTATTTCTGTCTGCAGGGTTTAAAGTAACCTAACACGAAGGGGATGACGGGGGCTTCGTTCGCTCGCTTTGCTCGCTCATTCTACCCCCCGTCATCCCCTTCGAACCTAACCTATCCGTGTCGGGGTGCCCAAAAATTTAGTTGGCGTTGTAAAAAGTCGAATTAGTTTATTAGAGGTTATCTCATTTTCCCGTTGCTTAGTTATAAAATGAGAAGTTTGGTCACGTTTCTCAAAATAAATTATCCATAAAAAAAAAAACAAGTCTAATCATTCCGCCATCAATACATTCCCGCTCCATAAAAGAATGTCGAATACAGAGAATGATAAAAGCAGAATTCAACACTTCCTACCATCGATACAATTCGATATCAAAAACGCATCGAACATTAAGTAAAATTGGCACTATAGTAATCGATTCCCCATTCGTTTAATTAAACCTTTCGAGTAGATTGCCTTCCATTGATTCATATCCTGCATCGGCATTTCATTTTCTCATACTACCCACTATTATAGCATGTCGACATGACAGACGGACATTGCATAACTGGGGTGCCGGTCGTTCACCCGCCTGCAGCCCAAACAATAAATAACTTTAAAACTACCCTCACACAGCACTTATTCCTGCGAAACTAGATTCGACACTTGCCAAGGGAGTCGTTGTACACGTGTTTATGTTAAACAGACCTTATTTTGCATGCAATGAGGTTGATAATTCTTTGTTGATGTGTTTAGAATTTTTATAAGTTTGAAATTGAACTTAGTGTAATTTTATTAGGGTTGGTTTTCTTATGTTGTGTTTTTTAATCGAAGAGGCAGTGTTTTATTTAATTTAGGTTAGGTTGTTGATTGATATCAACAGGGCTTTTTAATTTAGGTTTCATATTTGAGGGTAGTATGACAAAATAAGTGATGATTGATTCTCTACATAATTATGGTATGTAAATTACAATACATTCATAGTGGTCAACATCTATTTAGTAATTATTTGTAATACTTTGAAATATTGTTACAAAAAAAAGAGTAATATAATTACCATATTATAAAAATAACAGTTTCAGAAGTCGGTGCAATTGTACATTGAAACAAATTGAAGGCACCAACTTCTGAAACTGCTAATTTTATATTATGGTATTTAATTAACTTTTTTTTTTTGATATCCTTTTAACTTTTTTAAAGTTATTTTATTTTTCTATTTTAAGTGGCATAAACAATACATAAACATGCAATTACAGCAATCGCGAGTAGTTTGCTGTTATCCATTGCAGAGTTCCGTTGTCAATCTCTGAAGGTCTTCATCAGATCTTCAACAAAAAATGGGCCCTCCTCGGAAGAATACTCTTTCAAACAGTGAAATACTTAATACAAACATTCCAAAGGGGGAGGGGGGGTGAATGTTTCAAATCGGTTTATAAATGACGGAATTCTGAAGATACAAACATAAAAAAACCGAATTGAGAACTTCTTCCTTTTTGAAGTCGGTTGAAAATACACTTATTAGTAAATTATAAAAATATTACTTATATACCTAATTCCGATTGCACTTATCTGCGACTAGCGACCCGTCCCGGCTTCGGCCGGGTGCAATGTATCTATATATATAAAAGAAAGTCGTGTTAGTTACTTCACTTATAACTCAAGAACGGCTGAACCGATTTAGCTGAAAATTGGCAGGGAGGTAGTTTAGAGCCAGGAGAAGGACATAGGATACTTTTTATCCCGTTCGACATCATGTAGGTAGGTAGTAGGTAGGTAGTAGGTAGGTAGTAGGTAGGTAGTAGGTAGGTAGTAGGTAGGTAGTAGGTAGGTAGTAGGTAGGTAGTAGGTAGGTAGTAGGTAGGTAGTAGGTAGGTAGTAGGTAGGTAGTAGGTAGGTAGTAGGTAGGTAGTAGGTAGGTAGTAGGTAGGTAGTAGGTAGGTAGTAGGTAGGTAGTAGGTAGGTAGTAGGTAGGTAGTAGGTAGGTAGTAGGTAGGTAGTAGGTAGGTAGTAGGTAGGTAGTAGGTAGGTAGTAGGTAGGTAGTAGGTAGGTAGTAGGTAGGTAGTAGGTAGGTAGTAGGTAGGTAGTAGGTAGGTAGTAGGTAGGTAGTAGGTAGGTAGTAGGTAGGTAGTAGGTAGGTAGTAGGTAGGTAGTAGGTAGGTAGTAGGTAGGTAGTAGGTAGGTAGTAGGTAGGTAGTAGGTAGGTAGTAGGTAGTTAGTAGGTAGGTAGTAGGTAGGTAGTAGGTAGGTAGTAGGTAGGTAGTAGGTAGGTAGTAGGTAGGTAGTAGGTAGGTAGTAGGTAGGTAGTAGGTAGGTAGTAAGTAGGAAAAAGTGCATTGCAACGCATGCGGGTACAGCTAGTTATACATATAAACCTTCCTCTTGAATCACTCTATCTGTTAAAAAACACCGCATCAAAATCCGTTGCGTAGTTTTAAAGATCTAAGCATACATGGGGACAGACAGCGGGAAGCGACTTTGTTTTTAACCGACTTCAAAAAGGAGGAGGTTCTCAATTCGGTTGTACTTTTTTATTTATTTTTATTTTTTATGTTTGTTACCTCATATCTCCGTCATTTATGAACCGATTTGAAAAATTCTTTTTTTGTTCGAAAGGGTATACTTCCCGATTGGTCCCATTTAAATTTTGTTATGATTAGACCATGAACTTCAGAGATATGGAACGGAACTCCTCATCGGATCAAAGCAAAATTCTCAAATTACTAATATTGCTTTGTTTATATTTGTTGTTGGGAACTGACTGCTGGAAAAGAGGAGGGGGTGCGTGTCCCCCCTCCCCCCTTTGGAATGTTTTCATTATATCGTGTAAGGTATCATTTGAAAGGACTTTTTATGCCCGACTACGTCAAAGCCAAAAAGAAGGGTTATGAAGGAGGGGGTTAAAATTATGACACTAAAACGTATTTAATAAAAAATAAACTTTAAAAAAAAGTAAAAACCGACTTCAAAGAAATACTAAAAGGAGTAAAATAATTACCATCATATAAAATTAACAGTTTCAGAAGTCGGTGCAACTCTACACTGAAGCAAATAGAAGCCACCGACTTCTGAAACTGTTAATTTTATATGATGGTAATTATTTTACTCCTTTTAGTATTTCTTTGAAGTCGGGTTTTACTTTTTTTTAATATACTATGTAGTGAAGTTACGAAATCTAGATGATTATCATCAATATTCAATTGTTAGTAGTATTCAATTGTTATACAATATTCAATTGTTAGTTGTAGACTAACAATTGAATATTGATGATATCAAATGATGAATCAGAGAGCTTTATAGCACTTTGTCAAAGCTGCTCAGATTCTCTAACTCTCGGTTCAGCGAACAATTTTCTCATATCTGTTCTACATGCCCTTGTACCCTTGACCGTCCACCGTGGGCGTTCAGGCGTAAGTTACGAGTCTGCCAAGTCGGCAGCAGTCGTAAGCAACTATCGCAAAACAAGAAGGTACAGAAGGTCCACTACTAACAACGTGTAATAACGTAAGAACATATACACGGATTCTTCTAGGTTAACGAGAAACGAGGTGCCTGCACTCTAGCATGGCACAGCTGCTCTTAGAAGTACATCGCTGATGTGACTTCCAACAAAAAATGTAGGTACTCGGTACAGATGCAGAGTGTAGAGTCACCATTATAGTGACTATAGTACCTAACCTATAATTAGTAAAACGGAATCATTTTGACTTTGTAACCACTACTAATCGCACATTGAGCGCGCATTTAGCAATATTTTTTTGCGTTCTGCGTCTATACGCAGCCAAACTTCCTATTCCCAACGTAAACGGTTCTTCTTCTTCTAGTGCCTCTTGATTAATGAAGGTCGACAGCCATCCTCATAATTTTTTCCTCGTCCTGAGCCAATCTGAAGAGGTCTCCTGCCAGTCCACTCTCGGATGTTACGCAGCCGCGATATTTTCCTTGTGGCTACTTTTCTCTTGCCTGCTATCTTACCCGTCATTATAATTTGCAGCAGTTGATACCCAGACATGATATGTCCCAGGTATACAAGTTTTTACCAACCTTGGTTCCTTAATGGCCATTCGTCTTAGTACCTCCACATTTGTAACCTTTTCAGTCCAGCTTATGCGAAGCATTCGACGATAAGACCACAATTCGAATGCCTCCCAGCCATATAGTGCTAGAGGCCACATGTAACATTGGAAGAGCCTAGTGCAGAGTTTGAGAGACAGATTCTTGATGCACAGCACTTTGTTCATCCGCATATAGGACACTGGAGCAATTTCTACGCGCACGCGAATCTCGGTTTAGCTCTCTTAGGAACCCGTAAACTATGAGCCGAGGTAAACGGCTCAGATATTAATAAAACCAATCTTCTGGCACCGGTGACGCTGATGTCCAAGACTCTGTGTCATGACAAATTGAATGACATCAGTACCCTACCTGCACAAGAATGAACCTTCTGTTCCTCTGTTTTATCTAGTCGTATTGTAGTGACATGGGCTGTATTATGACTACATAGATACGGGCTCGTCGTAAACTGTTATGATTATGCTTTCTTCAGCTGCTCCAAGGATAGATCGCATGAATTTTACAGCAGACAGCGAAAAATAGAGACATTGTCAGATATTCTGCAAGATTGCGCCTCATAGTCCGGTCAAATTAGACATTTCAAAGTGCAAAAATTCGCATAGAGCTGAAAATTGGTAGGAATGTTCGGAACAGTATTATAAAGGAAACGTAAAAAGTCCCCATCGATCCGACACTTGCAAAAAAAAATATTCAAGGTCAAAGTTCGCAAATATGGGTTTTTTGCGTTTTTTAGCCAAACGGTAAGTTTTATGACAAAAATAGATCAGACAAAAATTGAAGATTATGCAATTATCTATAAGAATTGTTTACAATTTTTCTCCTAAACGTCACCGTTTCTGAGATATAATGGTTGAAAAAGTTGTATTCTTCGTAATATGCGTTTCCACGCCACCTGGAAGATAGTGTACTTGGCGCGTTTTTTTAACGTGGTTTCCCCAATAGGCCTATCCCACAACCTATTGTGATCCTGTTTAATTCAATACTATTTCAAAATATGTAAAAACTGGTACTATTGGAAATGATATAAGCCGTGTGAATTCTAAAAAAATTGGTCAAATTATCCGTCTCATTTATAATCATCTGATAATTCTGCTTCCTCTTCTTCTTGTTCATCTTCTTGTACTTCTTCCTCTGCTTGTTCTTCTTCTTCCTGCTGGGTGTAAGTAAATTGTTCTAAAAGCGATGCATTAGATGTCTCCTCTCTGATATCGTACGAAACCACTTCTGATGGCGATTACAAGTAATTAAAAAAAAAAAACATTTAAAAAAATGCGCCAATTACACTACCTTTCAGGTGGCGTGGAAACGCATATTACGAAGAATACAACTTTTTCAACCACTATATCTCAGAAACGGTGACGTTTAGGAGAAAAATTGTAAACAATTCTTATAGATAATTGCATAATCTTCAATTTTTGTCTGACCTATTTTTATCATAAAACTTACCGTTTGACTAAAAAACGCCAAAAACCCATATTTGCAAATTTTGACCTTGAATTTTTTTTTTTGCAAGTGTGGGATCGATGGGGACTTTTTACATTTGGTTTATAATGGTGTTCCGAACATTCGTACCAATTTTCAGCTCTATGCGAATTTCTGTTAACCTACCCCTATTTTTTGAGCTAACTTGACCGGACTATCAATAGGACGAGAATAGTTAATCGCTTTAATCTTAGTGAATATCAGTAGTATAATATTATAGATTCAACGCGATGCAGTATCTGCCTTTTTGTGCTGAAGCAAGCTGCAGGTGCAAGAACTTTGGTCATTAGGATTTCATTAGGAGTTGCAACACAGCTTAAACGACTACGTAACCTTCTAAGGGCCGGTTTTTTGATCCCTAGTAATAGTCAAGCTAACCATTTGTTAAACTGACCTTAGTTAAGACTCTAACCAATTGTTAACTCAAGTTTACGTTTTTTGATCCCCATTTGAACTACAGTTAGAATTGACTATAGTTAACAATGTTGCCATTGCAAGGAACACTGATGTACCGATTGGAGAGTTGGGAGTCATTATTTTGATATGGTAATACTCGTGCATTTTGACATCTATCGCGCATATTTAATGTCAGTCGTGAAAAATTTCAAAATACTGTTTTTCGATTGTCATTTCATGGTGATTTTTAGCATAATAATATTTGGAGCAACTTTGTTTTTTATTTAAGGTTTGAATCTGCGACAACCTGGGTGTTGATAGAAAACACATTTTTTCTATTTCTGTAGAGTTCTGCATTGTCGCCGTCGTCACAACCAAAGCATTGTACAGTTAAATTACATGTAAGAAAAAACAAAAAAAAAATTACAAACGCAACAGAAATTTAAATTAAACAGCAGAATTCAGAAATAAAAAAAAACATTATTAATATTAGTAAAGAAATTAACTTTACCTACTATTGTAATTGGTCCAAGACCGTTTTAATTAAAGTAAAACAATAAAATAAATAAATAAAAAAACAAATAAATAAATAAATCTTTCATTCATCTTCTCACAAAATCTTAAACATTCACGACACACCGTAATAAAAGTAATCCGTGACAATTTCATCATCCGATGAACAACTCTCTGACATATCAAAGTATCTTGATACATTTAAATCCATATTTTAACCGAAAAAACACTCAAGCACACATTTCACTTCAAAAAATATACGAAACGGCCGATTGCGACCAAGGGTTGTTGTGTTAACTATCCGCCATCTTGCTAAACCCTTGCTGGAGCCGTGGTTAAATATTTTGACCAATGGTTACATATTTAACCATTTGTCGTGTTAACTCGGGATCAAAAAACAGATTTTTGAGAAATTTAACCATTTGTTGCAATTTTTAACCATTGGTCGACTTAACTAGCGATCAAAAAACCGGCCCTAAGGTCTGGACTCCACCAAAGCGGAGACGAGACGAGCGGAGCGGAGATGTGTTTTAAAAAACCAATAGAATTTCGTTATTCACACATCTCGTCTCCACTCAGCTTAAGTGGATACCACTGAGCGGAGATGTATCATATTTGTATGGCGCGATGGAAGCGGAGATGTGAGCTGTTCCTCGCTGAGATTGAGCTGGGCCGCGGTACAAGTTGGAGATGTGAGCTTTGCTCTGCAAGCTGACGAGGGCGCGTAGCGGAAACGAGATGTGTGCAGTGCCTTTCGTGTCACATCGCACTAAACTGTGCGTTCACATTCAACGCTCGCCGCACGCAGCTCAGTTCCGCTCTAGTCAGCGCACATCTCCACCCTAGCCAGCACTCATCTCCGCTACAGTCTAGCCAGTACGCATCTCCGCAAAGTTTCAGTGGATACACCCTAGCTGAAAAACATCTCTTCTCGTCTCCGCTTGTGACATCTCCGCACATCTTTGCTTTTGTGGAGTCCGGGCCTTACGGCCAATATTAACCGATCTCGATCCAAAATATCTGGATTAATGTAGGTTTTTGCAGAAATTCGATAGAAGTAATGTTAAAAACCTACTCCAGAGATTTTCGATTGAGATCGGTTATTAATATCGGCTGTTAGTGTTAGAGCGGTTGTCCACCGCCGCCGTCACCGAAAAACGAGATTATTTCGGACCGCGTTCGGAACGACGGCGACGTGATGGCGATCGTGTGTCCACCGTGACCGATCTCGGTAGATAGCAACACAAGACAAGCTCGTGCACCGGCGCCGGCAATGGCAATCTTGGATGATTTATTATTATTATTTTTGTATCTCTTTTCAGTCACGGCTCATCTTCCTTGCGGAAGATGTCCGGTCCTTTGGAAGGCATACACGGGGACACAGGTCCAACGCGCAGAGGCCCCTTTGAGAACTTTAATCTAAAATGGGGTGGGGCACCAACCGAGGGCTATCCACGGCTGCACTATTGGAGTACAGTCATGGACCGTCCCAGGTGGGTGCAAGACTATTGCAAAATGTGGTGAAAAATGTCTGGTCTATGGGAAGGGGTGTTAGGTGGACTGGATAACTTCTATTGCCGGAAGAAAACGGCGTCTGCCTTTCAACATTTAAAATTGAAAAGTGTTGGCAGACGGTGACTCGCCAGCTCACTAGCTGGGCCCCCTGAAAAGCCGCCAGTACATAGGCGAAGCGGGCAACAGACGTGTGAGCGGTTATTATTATTATTATTACGTAGTGGACAAGTGCAGATGTGTTTTGTATTGCCGGCATTTCGGTCCGTCACGATCTCGGCCGAGTTCTAGCGGTAGCGCCCATTTACTGACAACCCCGGTGGCCGAGATGACAGTTCTCGGATGACGGACGTGCGGTGGACACGCAGTCATAGTAATGTATGTATCGCTACTTCGGCAACGTCATCTCGTTCTCAATGACGGCGGCGGTGGACAAACGCCCTTAGAGTTCTATTGACCTTATCCTTGTTCTAGCTCATTGGCCCTTAATAGAGACCGCTAAATATCGGACCCATATACATATATGGTACCGCTCTACCTCGTGTTGATACTGCCATGTCTGCAATCATCGATAATGTCAGCCAAGCAGTTAAAATTCGTAATAATTTGGTAGTCTTTCACCAGGAAATCAGGAGGAAAACAACTTTTTAAAATACGACTTCAAATAATACTAATATTTTCATATAGTTTGAATGTCAAAATCTATAATACAGGGTGTAAAAGAATTCGTGTAATTCTTTCAAACCGCGTGATCTACTTGTGACACTGATTGACCCTGCGTAGATTTTTTTCAGAATCAACAAAAAAATGTTTTCAAAAAATAAACCATAATATGCTTTATCCGAGTAATTTTAGCGTCCCGAGTTAACTGACTACGTGGAGCTATATCGCGCTGGTCGTGCCCGTCAGCTGTGTCGCCGTGCCTTCATTCATTTATGCATGGCATCGAAATTTTCTATCAAATAAAAAAGTTTATTTTTATGTTTAATCAATCTAAATCCCGTGCGGGGTAAATCTATACCATTAATAGATCATGTGGTTTGAAGGAATTACACGAATTCTTTAACACCCTGTATAACATAACATCACGCCTGTATTCCCCGAAGGGTTGGCAGAGGTGTATAGTACACCCACATTTCGCCGTTATGTTTATTGTGATAGGGGATCGAGCCTATTTCCAATAACCAGGCACAAAACCAAACTCCAGGCTGCTACTGAGAAATTCCACACAGAAAAACCCAATAACTTTTTGTCTGACATGGGGATCGACCCCAGAACCTCACGCTTACGACCACTAAATCAACGAGGCAGGCAGAACCTATATAATCCTCTCGTTTTATCGTTTAGTATGAACGTGTTAGCAAAGTTACTCTGTAGGTACGTAGTATGCGCACATTTCCCGGACCACCCCGCTCCGTCCATTAGCGAGGATAATTTCTTATTTCCGTATAATATCCATAAGTTAGATGGTCGGATGATCGGACAGTGACTAATGGAGGATGGCTTCGCTCGTTATCAGCTCGTTCGCTCCAGTTGCGCTCAAGTTTATCGGTAAATACGATGAGAAGGAATAATAAAGGGTATACAAATAAAATGCTGGTTAAGAGTGTGTACTAGCGATGGGCGATTATTACTAAAAACGAATCGACTTAGTCGATTATTTAGTCCAGTCGATAACAATTGATGTTAGTCAATTGTTATCGACTAACGGCGCGCAGCAGGCGACAATCACTGATACGGTTACCGTATCAACTTTAACTACTAATTTGTATAGAATTGTGGCGCAGCGCACGTATTACTATACTCGTACTACTACTTAAATAAGTAATTACTAAAAGGTGGTGCGTGCGCTGCTGCTGCGCCACAATTCAATAGTTAAAAGTCCGTGCGCCACTACGTACAAGTACAACTTCAGTTATTATGCGATTGGCGCAAATAGATTATTTAATTGTCCTCTACTGTCTCTGTTTACAGTTAGCAGTTCGTCGATTGTTATTCGAATAATTATGGTGAGGAACTACTAAATCGACAATCGAATGCGCAACAGTACAATTTTCGATTCAGTCGATTGTTTTTTTTGCAACAATCGTCCATCGCTAGTGTCTACGAGTTTAATGCCGCAAATATTTTAGAGGACGCCTATCTTTTACCTTTTTGAGTTTCAGTCTTAACTGAACCCGTTTTTATCCTCATTGGCACTCTTCATCCAGTCAATCTTCCCCAAAATAACTGTGTGATTATGACCCTTTTTGCATCGAGTGAAAATCCTCATGGATATCCTCCGTCTGAGGGGTCAGAGAGGTCAGAGGTATTTAAAACTACACGGTCGCCCAAACCACATGGAGTTTCAGGTATAAATGCTTTTGGTTACAAATTAGGGGCTTAAGTTCAATGGGGCGAGTTAAAACAATCGTGCGCACTGATCAGTGTCTACATAAATCCTTTGAACTAATGTACTAGATACACATTGATAATTTACACGAATACGCAGCAATTTAATTCAACAATGCAGCTAAATTGCGCGGTTTAATTGAATACCAACGCTAACTATAACTACTTATACTATACTAAACACAATTTCTCGCTGCAGGTGTTGCAATAAAACGTGTGAGCGTGAACGAAACAAATTACAAAACATGATTTAGAAAGAAAAAAGCATGATTTTTGACTCCGCCTGCAGTGAGAAAATGTGTTTAGTGAAGCAATTTTGTCAATCTTCTGATAAGGTCCTAGGTGAGTTGTGAACTTGTGAGTCGCGTAAAATAAGTCAGCGTAATTTTTTGGAAGGATTTTAGAGACTCATTTTGCGTCGTCGTGTGAACGAAACAGGAGTTTTGTATGAAACCGAATGTAGCAGATACGCGACCGAAATTCTGAGACTAACAACTCAAAAAATTACGCTTGTCTGTCTTCACCCTAACTGTTGTATTAATACGATCGATTTCAATTTACCTACTCAATCAGGACGTCCCCACTATTTAGCAAACTAGCTCCAGGGCAGGTTCCTATGTCCATACATCCCAATTTTCTCTAAATGGAAATCATAACACATGACAATGTCAAGGTGGTTCTCAGTGGCGTAGGGTGAATTTTCTTAAAAGGGAAGCCGGACCAAAAAATGCTTACCTTGCTCAAGTGTGATGCTTGAATTCCACTAACTACTCGTTTCGAAAGGGAAGCCGATAGGAATCGAGTTGTATGGAGCCTTCGCCACTGGTGGTTCTACATATCGCCAGGGGCCACGCGGTGATCGAAGGGCGTCATGGGGATGGTCTGTGACGTTATAGGTACACGTTGTTGAAACTGTGACAGTTTGATAACAAGTTTCAGAACTAGCTCTTTTGTGGTAATTTGCTAAATTAGGATGAGCCAAGTTTGTCAGATTATGTAATACGGCAAATCTCATCATACGTTCGACCAAAATAAGGAGAAGTTGCCGAATGTTGCGTGCCCTTTATCCACGCATACTTTTTGTTACACCGTTTAACCTTTCAAAAGATAAATGATGGAATCAGGCGGAAATCCATGACATATACACATATAAATATGCAAATACACTTCAATACATCCAATCTAGCTTTAATTCCGCTGAACAAGATCGCTAGTTTAGATGCAGTATGCAGCACCACCCTTCATCAGAGAAAAAAACAATAATCACAGCTGGAGTTTCATTTCGTGTACTTACTAATACAATTCGTCGTTCTGCGGAACAATAGGAAATTGCTTCCGATTCACATAACATACTTACTGGTTATCGATTGTCTGGTCTAGATTATAACGAGATCCAAATACTAACCTACAAATCCAATAGTTCTTACATTGAACTTACAAAATGTCAACACTTATTATTAACGAGACTACTACATTATCAGCCAGACATGACTATTATGTGCGCTATCTGTAATCAGAGCCACAATGGTGGACCGTATCGGCTCATCAGTGGCCGACTATTGTGGCCAGCTCATCAGCGGTCGCCTATTGTGGCCACACAATGAGGGCCGTTCTCCAGACTAGCGATTTGAGTGACTCTACTGTTTGACGATTGATTTTCTCTCTCTGAGATGTATCAGCTACTTACATACTAAGTACCTACGTATTCCAATTGATACCGAAGTGCAATACGAACCACCATATCGTGATGGATACACGAATGATTTAATTTTCGTTTGACCATGTCACCGTCAAAGTTCGATGTGCAGGCCCTTTTTGGAATACCTAGTCTATCCTAGGAAACGCCTTTGGTCAATCTTCGAAAATAATTATCATTTCGTCAGTCTGCTATAGTTTAGTCTCTCATTATTTCTAGGAGTCACACGTCTTAACAGTCAAACTTGGGATTTAAAATAATCTGTTTCAGTCTGATCTAATCTATCCGAGGTGTGAACTGAGGATCTCAAACGCGATTTACACTATGCTTGCGTATGCCATAGTGTTATGGAGAAAAACAAAATTTATTTTCCTCATTGGGCATCAATTGTTTACACCCGAAAAGCAATCAGGTCGATTAGGTAAGATGACTCTTTTTAACAAGTTACAGTACTTGAGGATATACATGAGTGAAATGCACAGAATTCTACAATAAAAATTTAATATCCAAAACTATGGTTTAATAGGTCTAAACCACCACACTAACATTTAGGTCGGTCTGACTAGTCAAATAGGTACGAGAACGAAATAAACTATAGAAGTCCTTGTCTAAAAAAAATAGTATCTGAAAATATTACTAAACATATCAGTTATGTTTTGCTTCTTTACTAAGTATTTCACTTCTGAGCAGAGCCTACTTGATCATTTGCCACAAGTAGTACAAGAGGCGAAGTTACTATACGCTTGCTTTTGAGCAAAGTTAAGTTACTAATTACCCGATGCTGACATACTTAGCTAGCTAAAACTTTAGCGACTTATGTGTAGTAAATGGAGAGAACCCAAACGTAAAATTTTTCTGCAACGTCATGAAACACACCTCTCCTTTACACATTCTATTCACAATAGCACCCAATTCCCTTCCTACCACGTTGACAACGTAATCCCGGGAATATAGTGGACAACAGACAGAGATCTGAGCTATGAACACCATTTGTCGGAAACGTTCCCGCTAATCCAGACGACACGGGACGCTGTAGGAGTAGCTTGAATGTTGTATAGTCCGGTCAAATTAGACATTTCAAAGTGCAATAATTCGCATAGAGCTGAAAATTGGTGCGAATGTTCGGAACACCATTATAAATCAAATGTAAAAAGTCCCCAGCGATCCCACACTTGCAAAAAAAAATATTCAAGGTCAAAGTTCGCAAATATGGGTTTTTTGCGTTTTTTAGCCAAACGGTAAGTTTTATGATAAAAATAGGTCAGACAAAAATTGTAGATTATGCAATTCTCTATAAGAATTGTCTACAATTTTTCTCCTAAACGTCACCGTTTCTGAGATATAATGGTTGAAAAAGTTGTATTCTTTATCACTGATATCGTACGAATCCTCTTCTGATGGCGATTAACATGTACCAGTTGTCAAGGTCGGTCGTGCTCCAATGTTGAATCACCATCAGAAGAGGATTCGTACAATATCAGTGAGGAGACATCTGATACATTGCTGTTAGACCAATTGACTTACACCCAGCAGGAAAAAGAAGAACAAGCAGAAGAAGAAGTACAAGAAGACGAACAAGAAGAAGAGGAAGCAGAATTATCAGATGATTATGAATGAGACGGATAATTTGACCTATTTTTTTAGAATTCATACGGCTTTCATCAGTTCCAATAGTACCAGTTTTTATAATTTTGAATTAGTATTGAATTAAACAGGATCACAATAGATTGTGGGATAGGCCTATTGGAGAAACCACGTTAAAAAAACGCGCCAAGTACACTACCTTCCAGGTGGCGTGGAAACGCATATTATAAAGAATACAACTTTTTCAACCATTATGTCTCAGAAACGGTGACGTTTAGGAGAAAAAATGTAGACAAATTCTTATAGCGAATTGCATAATCTACAATTTTTGTCTGACCTATTTTTATCATAAAACTTACCGTTTGGCTAAAAAACGCAACAAACCCATATTTGCGAACTTTGACCTTGAATATTTTTTTTTGCAAGTGTGGGATCGATGGGGACTTTTTACATTTGATTTATAATGGTGTTCCGAACATTCGTACCAATTTTCAGCTCTATGCGAATTTCTGTTAACCTACCCCTATTTTTTGAGCTAACTTGACCGGACTAGTAAGGTAACCAAGCGACAAGCTTGATAAAAACCTTCGTTAGGAATAACATCAATCCAGCAGTGCGAGCACGCATCTTTTATCGAATTGATTCGAGAAATTTATCTATTCTAAACGTCAAATTTGACATAAGATATAGATAAAATGACAGCAGTTGTCGTTTTATCTATATCTTATGTCAAATTTGACGTTTAGAATAGATAAATTTCTCAAATAAATTCGATAAAAAGATCCGTGCTCGCACCGCTGGATAGACATAAAAATATTAAATGGAGACCAAAACAATACTTTGAATCTTGTCTACAGTTTATAATTAAAGCAATCGCTAGAAGAAAGCCATCGAAATTACAATAAGCAGGGATAAAATATAACAAAAGTTGAAGATTAGCGTAGAGATGTAGAATAGGTAGAAACTATCGCTTCCCTCGGTAGAATTCCGATGATAGGGAACTGAAACATTGTAATATATGTTTTCAGCTGCTATGAAAACAGCGTGGCAGGCAATGTCAATGTTAAGGAATGTCACTACGTATACTCGACCTTCTCACTACTTTTATTTTTGGATGCGCATCAACTGATCAAATAACCTTATTGACTCTGCATTAAACAGCATAGGTATACCTTTAAAATGTTGGTGTATATATCGCCTACGCCTAACCCTGCCAGGAAAAAAATCAATCTAAATCAGCAGATTGTTCCATTCTCACTGATTGATCAAAGCCTGGCGACACCTCGCACCAGACGACGTAACAATTGCGCGCCAAATCCAATTTGTTACCCCTGACTACCTCCTCCCTGCACCCCGCACCTCACCGCTCCTGGCCTGGCGGCACCAGTCTGCCGACACCCCACCGGCGCTGTCGATATAATATTAAACTGTTAACGTAGAGTATTGATGGGAGCAACAGCACACGTGTTTGGAAGTATTGGTTAAATCAGCCAATTACTGTCCCACGGTTGGGCACGAGTCTTCTTCTCAGAATGAGAACGGTTTTGAGGTTTCGAGAAGAAAGTAAGGTGTGTTTGTTATGTGAGATTGACATTATACGGGATCACGGAGATAAATCCTTACTAAAATATAAACTAGCTGACCCGGCGAACTTCGTAGTTACCGCCATTTTTTTTTCGTTTTTTTTTCAAAAACTATCTTAACTCAAGCCTTGTCCTGACAATAACGAAGAACACAAAAAAATAATTTTCCAATTAGGTGCAGTCGTTCGGAAGTTATGCGCGGTACGTACATTTCGGCGATTCATTGTTATTTATACATACATATAGATGCGAAAATGCGAAAGTAACTCCATCTGTCTGTTACCTCGTCACGACTAAAATACTGAACCGATTTTGTTGAAACTTGGTACAAAGATAGTCTAGAACCCGGAGAAGGACATGAGCTACTTTTATCCCGAAAAACGCGGAATATGCGATATACGACATCCACGCGGGCAAAGCCGTAAGCGACCTATAGTGGGGCATCAATTCTGATATTAGCCACTTCAGCTAAGGTTTTACGCTGATTCCAACGCACCAACTTGAGAAAGCCGAGGTTTACATTAATAGCTTTGATAGAATGACTGGTAAACTAATTCACGTTTACTATTACTACCCTCTGGTTCGATGATATCAGAAAAACCCGTCACTATAATTGCCTGCGTCATAATTATAGACAGCGTACTTATTAATACTACTGCTAATAAGTACGTTACCGGCTACTCGTACTCCCGCATTTCCAACCAGCATTTGAGCTTTGATATTTAAACAAAGCATTTGAGTTTATTATTGACGTGTAGTAGTATTGCATTCGTTGTTATTGCAGTTGCGAAATGACACGTCTAGGGTAATGGATTCATTTTATCTAGATAATGACGTAATTATTTTAACTTTTGATTAATTTCAGCCAGATCTTCAAGTCATTCCGATATAGTTTTAGCTTTTTAGATGGCTACAAAAAGTTACGGCTAAAAAATACTAGATATGACTAAAAAACTAGCTAGTTATGGCTAAAAAAACATAATTGAAAACAATATTACTTTTTAAAGAAAAACATTGAAATAAAACCTTACGAATTATTCATGGGCGCATGGTAGTTATATTAACTTTTTTACATTTCCCAGCGGAGTCTTGTAGTCCCCGGGACTCCGGCGGCCGAGAGGTGAAGAGCTCTCCAAACGCCGCTCAATGTACAAAGTTTAATAAACCGCGAAATTATTTCATTTCTATGTAATTTTTGTATTTTTGAAGACCCTTCAAAATATGAAGTAAGGAATATATGAGTGCTATTATGATGCATCGTTATTTTTTGGGAAGGGAAGATTCCCTACCATAGGTTTCAGGGCATAGCATAATCAGCCCTTTAGACTGTACATCCACCAGAGCTGTGCGAGGAAAATGTGCGGTGCGAAAATGTGTAGCGAGGATGCGAAACGGTGTGACCCTTTCCACCAGAGCTGTGCGAGGAATGTGTAATGCGTAATGTGTTAATGTGTACAAATGATCATCTAGCTCTTTCAAACACCATCTATTGACTGACTGGTAGGCGCATATTTTCAAATCCTCGCACACATTCCTCGTAAAACATTCCTCGCAACACATCCCTCGCTCGCAATTTCTCGCTTGTTTTATATGAACAAAAACCTCGCTCCGCTAAGACCACATCCACCAGAGCTGCGCAGAGCGAATCTAGGTAAATGAAGTGATTCCATTGGTGCTTACAAAACTCATTCCTTGCTATGCAGCTTAGCACAGCTCTGGTGGGTGCTCAGCCTTACTTCCCCACTGTTGGGCACGGACCTTTCCTCAGCATGAGCAGGGTTAAATAAAGCATAAGCCCACCACACTGGCCTGGTGCGTTTTGGCAGCCTATATACACACCATCGAGAAGTTTTTGAAGCTCTCAGCTGCAGGTTTCCTCACGCGGGTTTTCTTAACTATTACCGCAATTGATAAATCAAATTCTGTTCCGCATTTCTAAAAGTCAGCAGTGCTGACCAGGATCTATCACTGACTCTCCTGCCTGGATGGAAGGCAAGCGTTCAAACACTAGGCTAATATTACTTTTATTTTTTTACATACATACATAAAATCACGACTGTATTCCCCTGATGTCTGATCTGATGACTATAATATGGGAGTAAGACACAACAGCGACATGAGGATGTACAGTATACCTCTGTAAAACCCTTCGATGATTCATCATCATCATTCAGCCAAAAGACGTCCACAGCCGATAAGCCTCCGCCAAGTCATGTTGGGGGGATTTACCATAATCGCGGCAGGCGGGTTGGCGTTCGTACTAAGGTTGTTAAAGTACTCCGAGAACGCTGCTGCCCATCCTCTAGAGAATCCCTTAGTCGCCTTTTACGACACCGATGTGGAGTGGAGTAGTGCCAGTAGTGCTATTCTTTACATCCGGCACCACACGGACACGGACATGTAATAGTGCGCGAGCTTATTGCCATCAACCGGGCACAAATCCAGAGACCGAGCTGCTACTGAGATTTTCCACACAGAAAAACCCGATAACACTTTGTTCGACCTGGGGATCGAACCCAGGACGCTCAGCAGACACGCTTGCGACCACTAGACCGACGCAGCAGTTTTATTTTGTATTGCTTCTTTAATAGCATACTGTGCGTTTTATATCGTTCACCTAAGCCGTTTTATCTCACAACGTTACCTCCCAACTATTCTTTAAATAAAATATTCTAAGAGAGCATGTTGAACCAACCCTCTATAACCGTAGTATATTTTACCCGGGATTTACTCAAGACACAAAGTATTGCAGTAAAATCTTTGCCTTTTCCTCGGTACGTCTGTGCCAGCTTCCAGTCTAAAGTGCTGATGTTACTTACTATTTATTCTACATGAAATGGAAATCTGACTTGCGGCACCTGAAACTTGTCCGCTGTAACAGCACGTTACGTCAGCAAGTCGATAAACATTTTGGAATTTCAAATTAATATCTTAGCTGTTCATTGTGTACGTCTACATTTATCATAATGGGTACTATTCTTAAAAGAATTTACTTCTCTATTGTTATTTGTTAACCAAGACAAAAATTGATAGATAGCTGGATAATCTTTATTGTACACTAAAAGAAATAAAACGGATGCAATACACGTAACCAAGAACAGTACAAATGGCGGTCTTATCGGTTAAAACAATTTCTTCCAGACAACCATTGGATGGAAAGAATTGATAAGTTTTCATTCATAAAACAATTCTGAAAGAGCAATCATCACTTAATGATGTTGATTGTGCGTAGATCGATCGATCGATCTGCGCGGAAGTCATTTAGCGGCATTAATCAATCAATCAAGTCACCCTACATCGTAATCCAGGTATTGCTAAAAATAAGCTTCTTTCACTAGAAAAATATATATTTAGAAACCGTCTCGGGTACTAAAGGATGTTTTTTCACGGATTTTCCTCAAGATACTAAAATAGCAGATCGAACCAGGATAGAGCTACAAAGAAGACTTAAAAATAAGTAAACACGTCAATTCCTCTTGAAACACGTTGTACCTATTCACGTGAAGCTTTAAGTTGTCGACAAGTGAGGATCGCGTGTCTATTGCTTTAAAGCTAACACCCCCCTAACACGATGTTACGTACCTCTTAACCCCCGGGATGGAGGTCAAAGGTCAATGAGGTAATACTTAGCACAAGATACTGACACTGTTGTCGTAATAAGGAAACTTCGTCAATTACGAGGTTATTATTACGCTTTTACCTCTTCTTATTATTTTTGCGATTTTATGCTTGTTTGGCCATGCAATTTGAACAGGATAAATTGACTATACATACTACATACGAGTATTGCATTTGAAACAGCTAAAGTCACGTCCTACCCTTTTCCTAAGGTGGATTACGTGGACAAGTTGGCTATAGAAGTCTATCTAACAAACCGTAATACACTGTCAGGATCAAGTCAGATTGGTGGACGCAGCCGGTCTTCGACTGTCGAATAGGCCTGCGAAGACGTGAATAGTGGTAGCAGCTACTACGAAATTACATTACGTAGAACACATGGGAATTCTTCCAAATCTGCCAAAAATACTCTCGCCACCTGTCAGTCCCGCGTCAATGTTTTTCCTCGTGACACATAAACAAGACATCGGCAAAGTCCCACAAACCAATTTAGAACCGTATTGATCGGTATAAGGTGGATATATCTCGAGATAACGACGGTACAACGTCACGCACGATGTCACCAACGCTCTGCGCTATTGATATCATGATCTATGAACTGAGAAACGACGAGCGACGCTCACAAAGGACTTAGAAGATAAAAGATGGCGGTGCTTTGCGGAGAATGTAAAGTACGTAATGTTGGTGACGGTAAAGAGAATAGATAATGAAGAGTTTTGTTTATTTAGGGATAACAAAGAGCTACAATACACATTTACACATAAATCTTGTTTATATAAACAATATTTATGTGTAAATGTTAACAATATTGCAGCCTACCACATTATCCTCATATCTATACTAATATTATAAAGAGGTAGAATTTGTTTGTTTGTTTGTTTGTTTGTTTGTTTGTTTGTATGTAGGAGGTAATCTCCGAAACTACTCATCCGATTTCAAAAATTCTTTCACCAATAGGAAGCTACGTTATCCCTGAGTGCTATAGGCTATATTTTGGGATCAAAAAATTAGGGATCCGTAAATTATAGCGAGCGAAGCCGCGAGCAAAAGCTAGTTGGGAATAAAAATAAGGGACAATAGGTGCCACTAAATAGGCTTTATAACAAATTGACAAATCATTCCATTATGAACAATATCAATAATTAATCATATAATAGAAAATAATGTAATAAATAAGAGTTAGGGATTACATGAGAATTACCTACACTCATGAACTGTTATATTTAAATGTTGTAGATGCAATATAAGATTGAAATTACAACTAGAGAGTACCTAATTTTGTGTTTTGCTACCGACAGCATTACGGAAATAGCGTGAATCTAAAAAAACAATGTCACAACAGCAATGGGTTGGAGATAAAGATTTGATTCTGGTAGGCACCTAAATAACGGTCATTCACTTGACTTTTGTCATATCAACTCTGATCAGTGGTCACTTTCAATTCGCGACGCAACCTCAAAAACGGACGCATCGCATAAAAATCAGAAAGAAACTTATGTAAATTAATTAAAACCTCAGCATCGTCCACTGCATTTATGTCGATATTATGCAAGCGGAGTCGTGGGGTGATCTGTATTCATGGCGCGCGTCGAGCTAGAAAATGCGGCCATCCCCGCTGATAGCAGCCTCATCAGGAATGATTACTTCACGAAGATAATATCTTATGAAAGGCTCTTCCACGAGGTTAATCAAAATTCTGGTTTTTATAGCATTTACATCTCTTTTTCAAGCTTCTCAAGGCTTGCTTAATTCATTTTATGCAGCGTATATAAGTAATTATCTAGTCAACGAACGGGGCTCGATACCTACTGCTAAAAACCGAATGTAACCGAATTCGTTCTAAACAGTTTGGTGAAATTCAACAATTCACGAACATTTGTTTGCGTTCATTGGGTAGATGTGTTCGCTGTATTAAAGAACAAAATCTTCATATTACATAATAATTGTCGAGTTAATTCCGGATTTTAAAGAATTCGCTTACCTCCCGCCGATGAAACGCACCTCTCACGACCCATGCTCGCTTTTGAAATGTCGTGTTCCATAGTTATATGATGAAAACGCACCGATCACGTCTCGATTTTGGTTTGCCAAAGGCTTAAACGTGCTAAAACATTTACACACACATCACTTTGTCATATCCGTCATATTACATAATATATTATAATCCGTCCAAATCCGCCAAAGCATCCATTAGTCACTCTAAGTACGAGTCATGTGTTACTGCTGAAACTAATTTCATCAATAAGGTATCGAGCTGAAATGTTTCCGGGACCTATAGAGTAATTGATTACCGGTTATCCCCTACAGGCACCATTAGCCAATCCATTTACCGGAACTGATTCATAAGTTTCGTAGAAAAAGAAGGTTCTAATGATGTATTTTTCTCTAACCCATATTGCGGAAGTAACAAATGATTTATTAAGATGTCTTACGAAGCCACATTTATTATTTAAGACAAATCTCATTCTCTTAAGTGTATAGATAGACGATGAGATGTCTCTGGATGACGATCGTATAAAATCGTATCAGCAATACGAAGTTTTGCCGCGAAGTTCGACCGGAAAATGAGTTTGTGAGACCCTCTACTATGCAATATGTATTTGGGTCTGTCTGTAGTCTGCAATGTCCTGGATTATCGTAAGGAAATGTTAGTAGGATACTTGAAAGCTGAAGAAGGCAATAAATGTTCTCTGGTACAAAAATATACGATTCAATTACATTATAGAAACTTGAGTAGCGAGTTTGAAAATCTGCCCGACTTCCTTTTATGTTATAAAAGCATCATTGTGTTCGCCTTTCTTATTTCTATAATCAGAGTTTTATATTTTTAACCCGCAGATTACAATGAATAAGTAAATATGTAAGTAGCTTAAAGCACAATATTAAATATCTGTGTAAATAAACGCTGAAAGTAGAATGTGAGTTTGCAATTTCAACAAAATGCAAGTTCACCTGACAAAGCACAATTCACCTCAATCCCGACACGAGATTACAACTGTAAACAGTTTACCTTGGTCCCCTTGCATTAGCAACCTAATCCAAAGTAAACAACAACATCGTCCAGGTACACAACGACTCAGCTTTGTTTAAACGCCTTTCAAAACTGCCGACGTGTGCCTCATATCGGGGCCGTTCTAATCCGCTGGCGAGGCAGAGGCTCTCGATTAACCCGTCGATGCCGCGCACTCGTTAGCTAGCGAGACGAGGTAATGCCCTCTCGGGGTGCACCTCACCCCACCCCCTAGGCGCTGTTTACAGGCCATTCAATAGCTGAATACGTGTATAGGAAAGTTTGTAAAGAAGTATAAATTCCGTATTTGTGATAAATTCTAAGTAAGTATTATAATAAAATTCGTGGAGTAGGAATGTCGTGATTCGGCAAAAATTTATGTCCTGAAAATCCGTGTCATATATTGTTAATGAATTTTCAACTAATAACAGTGGGTTTATGATGTTATAAAATATGTTAATAATCTAAGGTTTAATATTTCGGAAATTGAACTTGATAAAACAAGTTGAATAAGACATTAAAGTTATGGCACTCCTGAAATTATCTCTTAAACTTAAGCAATTCATATCAACCTTGAAAACGTTGCCAACGACTTTAATGTGAAAATAAGTGTCGTTAACAACCTTACCTCCATATGGGGAGATAACAAAATTGAGCCAAACAAGTTTGTTTTAGCGAGGAATACAGGAGTCGATAAGTCCATCGAAGTCACTCCTGATTACACAAACGTCTACCGTCGTCCGTTCTACCCTCGACAACTATAGATAGACCCTTCCAATCTCCCCTATGTTTTTGTTTTTTACCTATAAGTGTACCAACATGTCGACGACCAGGGGTCTGAGCCAACTTGTCAAACAAGTCACGTGGTAAACAAAGGGTTGCTGCAGGGACTAATTATAGGGCGATCGTGCTAAATATTTGATGAGAAAAAATATACGAGCCTTTAGGAAAATGGACGGGCATTTATGAAGCCATAAGTCTTAATACAGGAAGGGTTGTGGCTTTGTCTCGTAAAGGGGTTATTTAATGTTATTGCCCTGACGGATATGATTTATCTGATACTGAGCCCGAAGTTATGATGTTATTATCTATTACTTATTATACGTAGGCTGGATGAGTAGTTATGTTTCTATTATGTGTTCTTAACACATTTAGATGATCTGGGTGAATTATAAAAACCTTGTTTAGTGAGATATCTCAGTTACAATGCGACAGTTCTCTCGAAAATTTGGTGGAATCTCATGACAAAAAGCGAAAGCCATTTTTTCCAACCCCGTCCCTCGACTATTTGTTATCCGTATATTGAACTTGCTACAGAACAGTTGGCTGTCGGCCAAGTTACTGAGGAAATTAAGTTTTAAAATTTTTAATCTGTTTAATGCTGCGTTATAGTTATAACAAAGATAATAGCTATGGTAAATATTCTACGACTATTACAATATTCTAGCAGTTTATAAGTAGCACCATTAAAATTAAGAAATTATGCATGCATGAGAAAAATGTGAATGTTATTAGCATATTTAGTAGCATGTACTATTATTAAAATTTCGCCTACCCCTTGGAAAACCGGCATATCATATAAAAACCGATACACAAAAACATGACTTCGATTTTTTTGTTTTATCTTCCATTTTCGAGTTGCATTAAGAAAGTGCCCCATAAGAATGACAATCGTAATTTATCTAACCTCCCACAAACAAATAAAACCTCCTCAATCCTAACTAATATTTACACATTGTAAACGATAACTCCTAACGTGTAGCTACAAGAAACAAGAAGGGATTCATTCACAATAAGCAATACTTATAGGCGTTGAAACGGAGGGTCCCAGTGAGGAGCCCTGGGGGATGCAGGCATTTCATCTACCCCACACGACGAGTAGTTGGTGATTTTGCACATCGAAGGGACGTAATGCATTTTATTCGAAGGGTTTATACGTCTTTGATGTCGGAAACTTTCGATTACAGAGGAGGGAAAGACGCAATGTGGTTTGCCTTGTCGAACGCCTTGAAGCGTACAACTTTATATTTCGTTTTGAATTTGCTGAATCTAATGGATTTTGCCTTTGATGCTTTTAAAGCATGTGTTATATTTTTCTGCCCTTCTCACAGTTATTTCTCCTTTAATGTAAAAAGGTTTTGCTTACACAGTAAGGGTCAAAGGGCCGGCAAATATACATTTATAAAGTTAACACACATATTTGTGGTAATTTTGATGATACTACGACATTTCTTCGGTAGTCTCGGTTGCGAGTGGACGACCACACGTCTTCATCATGACAGGAGTTGCTGCTTAAGCATAGCATTGATGGTATTATCATAATTTATAGTCAATTTTTTAACATGTAAAAACCTCACTCATTCTCCCAGATGAGATGTGGAGCTCGGTGGAGAGCGGCGGCAGCAACGGGCGCGTGGTGCCGTGTGCGCGCGGCAAGCACTCGGCGACTCTGCTGGGTGGACATGTGTATATCCTTGGAGGACGTGGCGCGGGGGGTGCTGTGCCACTGCGGGACTTCTGGAGATACAGCCTTGGTGAGTGGAACTTGCATCTGAAACATTCGTCCTACGTTATTCCTAATTCCTTAAATCCACATGATCTACTACTGGGGCAGATTGGCCCCGCACGGGATTTATCTTGATTAAAAATAAAAAAACTTTTTTTTTCTTTGGTTGATTTTATGGTTTTATTTGATTGAATATTTTGATGCTACGCATAAATGAATGAAAGCACGGCGGCACGGCTGGCAGGCACGACTAACGGGATATCGCTCTTTGCAGTCAGTTAACTTGGGGCTCTAAAATTACTCAGAAATAGAAAACCAAGATTTTATTTTGTTTTTTTTTCGTTGATTTTCAAAAATTCCCGTTGCGGTTAATCTGTGTCACCAGTGGATCACGCGGTTTGAAGGAATTACACGAATTCGTTTATACCCTGCATAAGAGGAGGTAGCCTACATCCATAAGTCAAGCAGTTATAATGTTACAACACAGACACCTACATTTTGGAAGTTAGCCAACTAAAAATCCCAATTACACTTTAGAGATACATTAATTAAATAGAATCCAAGAAATGGGACCCATATTATTTTTCACAAATGTAATTTTCCATTTATCGCGTAACAAGAAAACAAAGAAATCCATTCTCCAAGTCAAACTCAAACATCCCTTGACAAGACAAACCAACACCACAATTCCATGCCAACAACATCAAAAGTTTTTATTTCACATAAACCATTACAGGCGCTTATGAAAAGTCGAATTCAGGCGCACGGTTCCAGTTAGTCGTTTCCTATGGAGAAGAGCCGGCAAGAAACTCCATGGTTACTCTTTTAAAATCCATATCTTTAACAATTTCAGTTAGTACAGTTATGATTTAGAATAGTTTTGAGACAGCAATGTAGACTTAAATGCAGGAACTACACAAAAAAAAATGTGATAAATATAGTCACAATTTAAATTATTATCCAGGCATCTAGCAAATCTACAAAGTTCTCATATTTATAAAAGGTAAAAGGACGCTAAACTATGTAAAACAACTGATATAGTTAATTGTTATCAAAACACATTCCACAGAAAATCACTGTATAGGTAATAAGATAAAGATATCTTGAGAATAATGATAATATTAAAAGAGAAAGCTAATCGTAATGAGGTTAGTTAATAGACATACACATACGTCGTTAATGAGGTTCCAGGGAAGCCACATGTGCAGAAGGAATTAATGCCAAACATCTTTATCTTCAACGTAGTCCTATAAGCTTTTTGAATAAGGACACGTTTAATATGGCCTTTGAACTTTCCCTCGGTAAGATCTGTTACAGATTTCGGCAGCTTGTTATAAAAACGCACGCCATTACCTAGAAATGACTTGTAAGTTTTACTTAATCTAAATTTGGGAATCACAATTTATGTTTATTACGTGTATTTTTGTCATGAAAATCGCTTCTAACATTAAAAATATGCAAAGTTTTCCGAACATACATTCAAAGACGACACGTTTGGTGCAGTGGCTAAGCGATTGGCTTCTGCGCCATGGGTCGTGGGTTCGATTCCCACACGGTACAAAAATTTGTATGGCCTACAGATGGTTGTTTCGGGTCTGGGCGTTTGTTTGTGAGATTTGTGTCTGTAAACGCACCCACGATACAAGAGAAAACTCAGTGTGGGGCAACGTTTTTTTTTAAAAAATAAAGAGAATGTGTTCAAAGATATGACGGCAACGTAAGTATATTAATATCTTTGAACACGTTTCTAAGGGACTCGCGGGAACCCATATTGTAAATTGCACGGTTTGCTCTCTTTTGTAAAATAAAAACAGAATCTACGTCAGCTGCCCCTTATCAGAATGCCGTAGGACATAATGCTGTGGCGAAGTATACTGACCTAGCTGTAGCATCAGTCAGCTGCCTAATTTTCCAACATCTTAGCACAGTCTATAAAAATTTGTCAACACTCTTCTCAAAACCCAATTATGCTCCTTGAGGAACACCGACCTAAATACACCACTCCATATCAATCGAAGAGGCTGTTGTCAGCAGTCGTTGGAGGGCTCTCCACAAAAACGTGTCTTTTCTTCCTTGGCGCGTCTGCAGCAGCTTCCAACTGAAGTTTAATTAGGTCGAGCCTCATTAATCGACTCAAACGCTAATTACAAGTCTGATTTTTTTGCTAGGCAGTGCATGATGAGTCTTTTGTTTCGCTTTGATTCGGAAGTTGTAGACAAGTTAATAAAGAAATGTTAAATTAAAATTGTTTGCATATTCAGGGTTTAAACGTTTAAAATTGGTTAGTGTTGTTTATTTCAATCGTATTAAAAAATTCAGGTCGAAAACTCGCTTTCAGTCTTCATTTATACCTAGTTGCTTCCCTTAATTTACTCTTGTATTACATCTACAACTTTTAATTAATTAACTAGTGAGCACTGAAGTGTACTCAAAACATTGGAAGTTAGGTAGAGTTTAAAAACGCGATTAAATACAAAAAGTTGAAAGCAAATTGTGTGAGTTAGATAAAGACCTCTCTATGTTATCTTACTTTAAATCTAATTCCAGCTACGGGCAGATGGGAGAAACTGGAGTGTCGCGGCGACCCGCCCCCCTCGCTACAGGAACACAGCGCCACAGCGCACGAGGCGAAGCTCTACGTGTTTGGAGGAGAGGCCGGCGCACTATCCAATGAAACGCCGCTTTGGATATACGACACAGAGGTTAACAATTTACCTAGATGACTATTTCATGTTTTGTTAGGATATGTAGATTATTCGAAATTGTAGTTGGCCGATGGTGACCTGTACCTACTACTTCGCAGAGCAATAAGAACTTTAGTAGCAGCTGTATAGTGTACATGTAACTGTAAAAGCTCGAATATTGGTAAATCTTAGGTTTAACTTGTAAATCTTGGGATTTACCTGTGGATTTACACAACACATGTTCAACAACATGAATTGGTAAATGTAAGGTTTGATGTAAAATAAGAAGATTTTTCGGGCTTTTACCATTAGAGTTTGGCACATGCTAGGTTTTACCAAAAAGTAAATGTTGGTTTTGGCCATAAAACAATATTATAATTAGAAAGTATTTATCAAACATTATAATTACGAGTCAATAGCTGCAGGTAAGTTACTAACAATTTTAAAACATTTTCAAAATACTTTTTGTACAGTAAAGTAAACAAAAATATTTTTTCTTTTTACGAACAAAAGACCTACATTAATTGAGCTAATTATTCATTAATTGTTCTTATCATTTGATATTATTAATTTCAATTTGGTTACGATAGTGCCCCGAGCATGTCTAGAAGCTACAATTTTTCTACTTTTACCGTATGTCTGGGGTAAAACCTAAGATTTACCGAGGGAATGCTAGTAAAAAGGCCTGGTAATTCTTAGGTTTTACTGGAGAATCTTAGGATATTCCGTTGTTCGAGCTTTTACAGTAACATATACACTTAAAGCTCATGGGAAATTATATTTGGATGGTCCACCTGTAAGGTACCCACGAATCACCCGTCACATTATAAGGGTCTAATGTGATTGGGGTCGATACTATACCTATTTATTGTACACGACGATAGTCAGGTCAAGATGACTTGCACAGTGTAACTTTTAATAGAACAACTTAGGTACCTACTTGCCCCAGTTGCGCAAAGAATCTAGGACATTTTATTTATAAAACTAAAGGCTTACGAAACAGTAGGGATCAATGAATCGTGTTTTATAACCTGCTCTTTACTTCGTTCACTTTTATAACTAGCCTGGTTACGTAAACTGCCAATTACAGTGCACATGTTATTTTATGGAGCTTCGGAAGTTCGGAACGATTGTGTAACAACCTGTTACTGAACAAAGTCGCCACTTATAAGCTTAGCGTCGACGACCCGAATGACGTACTCGCTCAGCACTTGACATCCTGCATCACGGATTGTGAGTTTGAGCACTGCACGGGAACATTAATTGTATGGGCAACAAATAATTGCTCTAGATCTGTGTGTGTTTGTAAACGTGAGATTTATGTCTGTTAACCCACCTACGATGTGTACAAGGAAATTCTGATTACGTACAATTTTAAAATATTATTGTATTCATACGACAACCAGGAACCTTCAATTTCGGTTCCATACATAACATCGTCAAACAACCACCGCTCGTCCTTGAAGTGCTACCATTGCTTAGCATACGATCGCGTGCACAATAATGTCGCATTGCATTTATTGGCCCAAGACTTCAAGAGCACGCGATTGACTTGCTATCTACCCTCCTCATCTATGTAGGTTGAGGAGAGCAATAACCAGGACGAGGTAAACAATCATTGCGAACGTAGTCCGTAGGGGGAGGAATTAAGAATACCAATCCCCTCCGAAGCTGGGCGAGTTGCGATTCTTACAAGAGGCGATGAATCTGGCCGAATAATGGGAATAGGCTCGCCACCTACACCTGGGAGTTTATACTTACAAGAGGAGAAACATAGGTTTATACAGGGAAGCAATTTAAGATGGGGCATGAAGGGCGATTTCTGACGTTTCTAGTACTCCAACCGCTGGTCCAGAATAGTCGTTATGGGAAATAGGATCATTATAAAAGTATAGATCGGGTCTACTCGCGTAAAAAACTTTAAGAAGCACAAAATACCTTTTATCCCGACTTTTCGGCCGAATTGCACCGGCCGTGGTCACGGGTAGACTGAAGTGGCGGAGCAGTTGTCATCTTCGTGAAGTAAGGATATTTTCATCTACCCTCATTCGATCTTGATTTGTTATTAAGTTATCGTCGGTACTTCGACACACCACACTAACGACGTCTTTACACTCGCCTAAACCGTCCCGTAACGATAACACTTGCTGATGACCGGATTCCATGATGTTGATAGTTTGTATCCATCTTCCCGATTCAAATTCTTGTACTTCTTCATTTCAATCGCTTCACGTACAATTCTGGGATAACATTTTGTAAGAACTGCCCTTTTTCTCGCTGCCTTTTTTGTTTCTAAATCTGTAAATGCAGATATAAATTATTCCAAAAGTTAAGGGTGGCCTCTTAAGAACCTTTTCCTGTAGCTACAATGGTCAAGGTAGCTGCCCTTCATGCCCCATGTCAAATTACTACCCTGTATATTCCTGTAATAGGAGAACACCTCTACTTACCCCTTCAGGGATTTCAAGCGTGTGAGTATTAAGTATGTATGAATGTGTAGCGCATTTGTCAACTGAACAATAATTGTCACAGACAGTCGGAAGCCGGACAACCGGTTTAACCTTACTGAATCATATACCCCCTCCCCCTCCGTAGTCGGGCTGCGGGGGTGTGATGAAGATGACAGTATAATTGTTCCGTGTAAAATACTTGAAGTCGTATCAGCTTTTACTGAAAGCCGACCCGAGCATAGCGTAAATGTGAGAAGACTACGGCTGAATGTTGATGTATGAAGTAAAATGTTTTTTAATACTTTTTTATTGTTATTTAAGTAAAGAATATTGTCTTGACATCGTTTTAATAGATACTTCTTGTTCTACAATGGGATACATGTATTAAGTAAGTGTGAAGACTAATACCTATATACAAGGTGTAACATAAATAACGCATAACCTCTTATGGGGTCACTGTAGGTACCTACTCATCATTATGAACAACTTTTACTATAGGAACCAAACCTAAAATCGCGAAAAAAAAGTCAGCTGTTCCCTACATTTATGTTCGCATAACTCGTCAAAATGTAGGGAACTGTTATGCACATTTTGCATCGAGTGTAGGTACCTACATTTTGTGAAGTGCATATTCTGTGTCAGGCCCACATGGAATGCCACAAATTCAAATTTAAACTCAAGTAGTTTACAAACTTTTTTTATTATTTACTAAAGACCGGAGATCAGAGCCATAATCTTCGATGCTACCTTGTATTAACATTAGTTTTCATTCTCTTACAGACTCAAATATGGCGCAAGCTCCCCGGCCAGTCGAACTACACGTCGACGCTCAGACGGCGAGGCTCTCGAGAACCTCGGGGCGCAGGACTGGGCCCCCGTGGTAGACGGGGCCACTCTGCACATGCGCTGAAGGATTGTCTGTTGATATACGGCGGGTATAAGGACCTGAGAGGTTCGACACATGAGCTCTGGGCGTTTCATTATGGTGAGTGATGGTCGAGTCTTGCACAGAGTAACAGTCACGAACTTGACAGAAGAAATCGAAATTATCTTCTTGGCCCATAGCAAATCAAGTCAATATGATAAAGGCGAAGATAATGGCTAAGGCAAATGTCGTCGACGTAAATTAAAACCTGAGCCACATGATAGTTCCTACTTATGATAGTTCGGAAAGTTGCAGAAAACTTAAACTTCCATTCTACCTACTCACTCAATCAAAATTGTGATTTTGGTAATTTACACTTCTGAAGGGAACATCCCAATTCTTATTTTATGATCTAACCTACTTCTTGCTCTCCTCAGAATCCGAGTCGTGGCACCAAGTCCGGACGGCGAGCGCGGGCCCTGCGCGGCACCGGCACGCGGCCGCGCTTTACGACAACAGACTGTACGTGCACGGCGGACAGTGCGACCTGCGCGACTGCAACGACTTGTGGTATTATGATACCAGTGAGTACCATCTTTACCTACTTAGATTACCATAAGGAATAGTCCATTCCGCGGCTAATGTGAAGGCAAAGTGTAGATCAATCAATCCTCTCACGACCTCATCTGGCCCACGAACGCTAACGAATAGTGCTCGATACCGCTAAAACCCGAATGAAACCAGATTCATTCTATGCAAAGTTTGGTCAAATTCAACTAACAAATGATTCGAACGTTCGTTGCCGTTCGTTGACTAGCTAGGTGTGTTCGCTGAATCATAATCAACAACTGATACGGCACCAGCCTTGTACGGCATGTAGGTACCCCATGCACGGCAGCAACTTACTACTTACTTAATTGTGGTGGTCACCACACACCAGGACATGGGCAGATTTAAACCCGTATGTCGCGCTATTTTACACGGTGTGAGAGTACCTAGTTCAGCAGGAAAGTTGAATGATTCTTCTGCAATCTGATGGGTTGTCAGTTGTGATAGCTTCTTAATCACCTATTCGTCAGCGAAAATACTCAACGTATTGTGCTTGATGTTTGGAGCAGCTGCATGATATACGTTTCTCGTAACTTTGTCCAACAGTGTCCCGCGTGTGGTGCCCGGTGCGCACGCCCGCCAAGCTGTCGCCGAGCGCGCGCAGCGGACACGCGGGGCTGCGCGCCGGCGCACATCTCTACATCTTCGGCGGAGAGACGCACGGACACTCCACCAACGAGCTCTGGAGGTTCCACTTCGGTAGGTCACAGTTACTTTAACCTAGAAGGTACTACTATTTATTATGTGCTTAACTTGTTACAATCTTCATCTTGTTTAATAGAACGTATGATAATAAAAAGTGATGAGTAAGCAATTAGGTAGTTGTGTCTATCGTCTTTGAAAAGTAATGATGATGTGTTCTGTTTTACAGCAACGGAAACCTGGGAGCGGATAATCCAGAGCCTCAAATGGCCATCTCCTCGTGTAGACAGCAGCGCGCTGCTCATTCCGGCCGCGCCACCGCGAGTACGATCGGCTCCCGCCAACAGGATGAACTCTAATCGACATTCACTCAACACCAGACCTGACCCTCCTGCCAGCCTGTTGAAGGAGATCTCAAAACTATCCTCCTTCCACATCCGAAGAGCGGCGCGATGCTCCTATAGCGTACTAGCTGGAGACAGAGACTCAACGGAGAGCCTGGTCAGACAAGAAGCTGCTGCACTGTCCAAGTCCCATTCTGCCTACGTTATCGACAAGCGACAGCCCGCAGACGGAGATGAAAGTCCACGAGAAGGTGACGTCCTTGAATTCAGATCTGAAATGTCTCGAGAACCCATCTCCGTCCCTGATTTCGCTGACATGATCCTGCCAACACCAGTGCTTTCTCCAGTAGAAGCTACGAAGCTAGTATATCTGGATTCTGAAGAAGAAGAGGACTTGAGGCGAGAAATAAACAGTATGAAGAAGAAAGACGGCATGTCGTCAGTCAAACTTGATGGCAAAGTCACCGTGGTCACTATCCCCAAGTCTGCGTCTGTCAGGTTTACTAAAGACACGATAATAACTGACGAGGAAGACGCAGAACTATCCACTTCTGACTACGCTAGCGCTGAGCGGGTGAACAGGTTATCAGGAAATTCACTAGGGTTCAGCAATCCTCATTATTTGGGGCCTGACGTGAGAAATCTGGGGGCTGCTTTGACTCCAGATTCAGGCGTAGGTCCTGGGGACATTGAGCTCCAAGACTTAAGTGAGAGACGAGCCAGAAGTGTGCCAAGAAACGGGGAGACCCAGCTGCATTTATTATTAGTAGGAGGCAAGGAACCTCCCCACCTTGCCCTGCTCCAGAATCCGCTGTCCATGTGGACCTACCGGTTGTTGTAAATTAGTATTATAATCTTCTTGTTAGTCTAGATCTTCGTCCATTAGCGGAACTAGGGTCCTCCAGGACTGAACGTAGCCGTCGCTCGACTTGACGTTTTCAATTAGATTTATTTTTGTGGCTCTAACGTTTAAGAAAGTGATCTTTATATAAATGAGAATAAAATTGAGAATCATGTGAACGTGCTTTTCGAATCGTTGTCGTCCAAATTATTGATGTAAAGAAGATACTTATGAGACTTAGTTTAAGTAGGTACGAAGTTTACGTGTTCGCATTTATAATTAATAAAACAGACATGGGTAACGCAGAACTGCAAAGATCTCAAATTTTTATCAAAATGCTTCCATGTCATAATTTCTTAATTCCATGAACTTACCAGGTGAGAGTTATTATCATTTAAAATGATAAATAAAGCCTTTTATGGCACTGTAAATTCTAATATGACTGAACAATTGGCTAAGTGCCATAGGTAACCTAATTTAAGATTTATTTTTTTGAGACGTTTTACTGTAATACTTAAACCTTCCCATTGCAATGCGTTACCGATGCCGTGTTACTCCGTTATGAAACTACTATGATGGGTACAACGCGTGCCAATACAAGTATTTCTAGATGTAACCGATATTATTATGAAGTAGCACAATATAAGATACAGAGGCCAATAGTTCATAACGCGGATAAGGAACACAGATAAATAGCAGCTAGAAAAAATTAAAAAGTTCGCACAACTGCGATCGCAGTTTGCAAGCGCTTTAGCGATGTTTTGTTGCTCGGCGTGTCTGTGTGCATTATCTAGCATTTTATTGCGCATTATCAGGCGTGGGCCTTCTGCACTTACCTATTCTGTGGTAGCCTCTAGCCTCCTAATATTTTTAAGTTATTATTATAGTGTTGTTAGTTCATTTATTTGTTGTATTATTGTATTAAGTTTTTTTATTGTTAGACATTTGTTTTATGTTTTTGTTTTCGTATTGATACTGATTTTTATACTTGTATTTTTACTGGAAATATTATAATATATAAGTGTGAATTAGTTCAAGCGTTTAGCAGACTAACAATACATAGGTAATCTATGCATGGAATTTTGTTAAAAACTGGCGGTTATAAGCAGGCTTCAGAAATGAGCCATTCTTGGCCTTGCCCTATCAAGGGCCGAGATCAAAGCACAAATGAATGTTATGGGGCTCAGCAGTCCTCCTTTTTGATTGAGCATTTTTAACATAGGTCTATACAAGGTTAGTCAGAAAGGGGGTACTAATCCGAAGCCCACTTATAGTATCGCTGATGACTATTTGAAAGCAAGTGTTATAAATTTCAAAATTTGATAATTTTTTTTTCCAAATAAAATTATTTTATTTTAGTTTTTTCAAAAATTCTTCATCCCTGCTTTAGTTACAAATTCAGAAAATGACCTAAAATGTAAACACAGCTGATCATAACTGGGGATAGATAGATTTTAGAGATTTTTTTTTGAGATTTTTGAACAGCTGTTTCTCTTAAACTATTGACTTTTGGGAAAAGTTGTAGAACAAAAGTTACTCATTATTATGTGTACTTCAACACCCTTCCGGATTAGTACCCCCTTTCTGACTAACCTTGTATAATTGTAAGTTAAAAGCCTTTGGTCGTTTTATTGTTTAACCGCCTGTTTTGCTGTATAGGAATTAAAAAGGACACAGTAAGACCTACAATATTGTCGGTACCTTATGAATTTTCATTATTAAATATGTGCCGTTTCTTGTTTTTTAATCATAATTCAACGATATCTACGCGGACGTGGGTGCAAAGAATTTTAAACAACTAAAACTTATTCCATTCGATTGGACATAACATAAGACAATTTTATTTTATTTGGGAGAAAATTCTTATGAACTGAGACACTTTCCAGGTAAAAAAAAACAATTTCCTGAAAAATTTGACAAACATGGCTATTTTACTGTTCTGTGTTCTGTCAACCTCACTTACTAAATACATACCAAGAACCATCCTTATTTTGACGCCGTTAAGGTTCATCTATCTAGCAAAATATATGAAAATATTTAGATAAACTTTTCCCGTGCGTATTCCAAACATATTTTTTTTCTCCACCTTTTAAATTTTTAGGTCTTGCATTTATTTATTAGAACCCTTGAACATTTCAAAATATGTATCAAAACTCACCCCAATTTCGTTATTTTCGTGGGAATAGGCTACGGAAAATTATTATTATTGAATTGTCAAATTTTAAAATGTTTTCTCCATCTTTTTAGACAAAGAAGTATTCTATCCGTAGCTTAACATCTGGCTAAGTTTCAGGGATTGATCGGAAAATGTACCGAAACACTATGCACAGCAGATTTGTAAATACATACTTAATTGATACTAAATGCCACCCTCGTCCGTGCGCCACTGCCAGTGGCCGGCCATTAGCTTAGCCAGTGCGTTTACTAGTCGTGCGTCAAAAGATCGTACGTCGATGAGACGTGCATCTGCTGGCCGTACGTCGGCAAGTCGTGCGTAGCATTTGCTAAGACTGAGTAGTGTGTAGCGGTTGCATTGTGTACTGTACTCATGTTTCTGCTGTATTATTATTACCCTTTGGTTATACGCCCGATCAGGTACATAAAGTCCCCGTCACGAGAAGCTATAAATTTTGTAAATAAAGAACTTCTACAAAGTTACGTAGCGACAATTCAATCAACAACAAGTAATCCCAAATTCAATCAACTCAAAGTTACATACGTGTAATACGAAACTAACGAGCAATTTCACTTAGTCGGGTTATATTTTAGCGATATAAAGCGCTATCGTCTAATGTTTTGTGGTACCGGAATGTACCGGAACGTGTCTGACTCATGGAACGTCAACATTTGGCCCGCCATTTTGAAGTAAGTTCACACTGACGCTGTCAATGCTGTCATTTGAGTTTTGAATGCGTTTCAGTTTGTTTGTGTTGTTTTCGTAGATTATTATTTATTATTATATAAATAAAATAAAAACCATTATATAAAAATAAAAATCATTACATAACTGTTTTTTTTTTATTTGTTCCAAAGGTTGCGAACCCCTGAATGTGTGTTTACAAAATTTATAGCTTCTCGCGACGGGGACTTTAGTCCTATGGATTCCTACTTGTTCAAAAGTTGGTTTTAGAATTAAGTTGACAAATAACATAAGAAAGACTATTGATGACTAGGCAATGAATTTTTACGTTTTACAAAAAGACAGCAGCAACTAGTTATTTCATTAATATTAAGATTTTATCTGTTCTTCGCACTATGCACCTGGTCGGGCCATATAGAAGTGTTGTAATATTTCAGGCCACTTTTATATCGAACTTCTGATTATTGTGATGAACGTACGTTTCGATCGAGTTCAATATTCGAAATGTTATTTATTAAATGTAGTTCTGTCCAGCTACTTGTTTTATTTAAAGCCTTGCATTAGCATTAAATACATATACCTCCGGTTTCTGAATTGAGAATTCTAGGATAAGCAGTACTTCAGTATCATTTGAGTACGGAGTTGTCAAAAAAATGAAGGATTTTAAAGCATTTTTTGACAACTTTGTAATCAAATACTAATACAGGGTGGTAATTTGAGATGGGGCATGAAGGGCAACTACCTTAACCGTTGTAACCACAGGAAAACGTGCTTAGAAGACTACCCCTAACTTTTGGGATAATTACAATCGGCATTCACAGATTTTGAAAAAAAAGTACAGTCAGCGAGAAAAACGGCTGTTTTCACAAATCTTTTTTATGATGCCAATCGATCCCATTTCCCATAAGGATCATAAGAGTCTTCCGGACCAACTGAGGTTGGAGTACTAGAAAAGTCAGAAATCGCAAAAAAACTTATTTGAGATGGGGTAGAATAAGGGCAGCTACCTTAATCGTTGTGGCTACAGGAAAATGTTCTTAAGAAACTGTCCATAGTTTTTGAAAATATTTCGAACTGCATTCACAGATTTTGAAAATAAAAAAATCTTTTTTTTCTGCGTGAATGTAACTTTTAACGAAATGGTGTTTTTCGTGATTTCTGATGTTTCTAGTACTCTAACCTCAGTAGGTCCAGAAGAGTATTTTGATCCTTATGGGAAATAGGATCGATTGGCATCATAAAAAAGTTTTGTGAGAACCGACCATTTTTTTGCTGACTGTACAATTTTTTTTTTCTTTTTTTTGCGCATTTCGAAATAATTTAAAAAATTATGGGCAGTCTCCTTTCAACATTTTCTTATAGCGACAACGATAAAGGTAGCTGCCCTTATAACTAACCCATCTCAAATAGTTTTTTGTTATTTCTGACGTTTCTAGTACTCAAACCTCAGTTGGTCCGCAAGAGTCTTTTGATCCTTATGGGAAATAGGAACGATTGGCATCATAAAAAAGTTTTGTGAAAACAGCCCTTTTTCTCGCTGACTGTACTTTTTTTTCAAAATCTGTGAATGCCGATTGAAATTATCCCAAAAGTTAAGGTTAGTCTTCTAAGAACGTTTTC
Organism: Amphipyra tragopoginis; assembly: GCA_905220435.1. Taxonomy (NCBI): domain Eukaryota; kingdom Metazoa; phylum Arthropoda; class Insecta; order Lepidoptera; family Noctuidae; genus Amphipyra; species Amphipyra tragopoginis. The sequence goes on along the minus strand of HG992006.1, from coordinate 27,213,717 downwards.
CTGTAGCTACAATGGTTAAGGTAGCTGCCCTTCATGCCCCATTTCAAATTACCACCCTGTATAGGTATTGCTTATCCCGAATTCTCAATTCAGAAACCGGAGGTTAGGTAGGTACCTATCGATCATTCATATTTGGACCGCTATCCATGATCAAATGCTATGTTCCTGTAGTACCGATATAACATTTTTGCCCTTTCCCGAATATATTTTCGTAGTGATAAAAATATGCAAACTGTCTTATAAAAATATTAATAATTAGGTATTCCACTTCAAGGCTCAGGTGTAATGATATAAAATGAAACAATGTTCGTTCTGTTAAGTCCATGTATTAATTCATAGGGCTACACATTTATAAGTCAAATTTCATTTAATCAGTCTAAATGACCGGTCAGTGTGGTTAAATTGTCTGCAGAAAATCACACAAAAATAAGTTCACTATTTATTTAAATTGATTAATATTATGTCCTAGACGGAAGTAAAATTCATTTATGTGCGTATTTTCTTTAGAAATTTAAAACTATTTACTTAAAGAATACACTTAATACATTACAGCTACGTACATGAAATAATCACGATACATATATTATTAAGGTGATACAAAACATTTCATTTGGTATTTCATAGTGATTCTAATGAATTTAGATTAAATATTGCATACATTCAGTGAGAGAAACACGTCTAGCGTATTTTCAATTCCGCTACGTGTGTGCTACACACATACTACGCGTGTTTCAATACACTATCGGTGATTATCCGCACTGAACTTCTAGGTAAATATAAATTTTAATGCAATTATTACTTCATTTAAAATATACTATACTATGGGGTACCACCATAAGTACTGAAATAATACCAAATATAATATGTTTTGTTGATTATACAGACATCAGGAAAAACAAAAATTAATAAATGTATGAACATGACTGTTTGAAATAAAACATGTTATTTCATTTAGTTCTGTTCTGATCCCTCATTACCTAAGCCGATAAACTGATCATCAACATTTGGTAGTTCATTGTTATTATTATCCATAATATATGCTTCTATAGCGGCAATATTTATATTCGGACCTCGATTATGGGGGCGAAGTGAACGCGGGACTACGTCAGGATTGTGATGACGAGGACAAGGATATCTCATGTTCTGCCGATGTAACGCAGTTGTGTGTTGCATTGCCGACATGAACCGTCGTAGTCTCGGTAAAGAGTGTGAACGAATCGGCATAATTTGCCGGCGCATTGGTCGGTGCGTCCGCAAACACAATCGGCGCGTACACTGTACGTGTCGGTATAGGTGATGTGTTGCCGTAGCATGTGAGTGTATCGGCACACGAAGTCGGCGTATAGACATGGCCTGGAAATGAATGACGTGACGTGACGTGAGAAATGGGTCTGTTGGCGCAAGAAGTTGGTTTGTCGACATCGAATGTGGTTGACTCGGCGTAAGAAGTGAGTTAATCAACATAGGCTGTTGGTAAATCGACCTAGGAAGCTGGTCAGGTGGCGTAAGTGAGTTTGTCGGCACAGAATGTGGGTGTGCCAGCGAAGGACATTGGCGACTCGACGTTGGAAGAGGGAATGTCTGCGAAGGACGTGGACGTATCGACATAACATCACGGTGTGTTGGCGTAGGTTGCGGGTGTATCGGCGCAGGAGGTGAGCCTGTCGACGTAACAAGTGAGTGCTGCAGCGGCAGCTGTCGGTGTACCGGTGTAGGTTGTCGGTGTGACGGCGTAACATGTCGATACGCCGGCGTAGGTTGTCGGTGTGACGGCGTAACATCTCGATACGCCGGCGTAGGTTGTCGGTGTGCCGGCGAAGGTTGCCGGTGTGTCAGAGTAGGTTGTCGGTGTGCCGGCGTAGGTTGTCGGTATGCCAGCGTAGGACGTCGGTGTATCGGTGAAGGATATGTGTGAATAGGCGTAGGATGTGCGTGTGCGGGCGTAGGTTGCCGACGTGTCGGTGTAGGTTGTCGGTGTGCCGGTATTGGTTGCCGGTGTGCCAGCGTAGGTTGACGGTGTGCGGGCGTAGGTTGACGGTGTATTGCCGCTGGTTGTTGTTGTATCGGTGAGGGACATGTCTGTGGCGTAGGTAGGCGGTGTATTAGAGTAGGTAGTCGGTGTGTCGGCATAGGTAGTGTCAGCGTAGGTTGTCGGTGTGCCGGTGTAGGATGTAGGTGTGCTGGTGTAGGTTGTCGGTGTATCGGCTTAGGAGGTTGTTGTGTCGGCGAAGGATATGTGTGAGTCGGCGGCGTAGGAGGCCGTGTCATCGTAGGTTGCCGGTGTGCCGGCGTAGGTTGTCGGTGTGCTGGCGAAGGTTGTAAGTGTATCGAGGAAGGAAGTCGGTTTGTCGGCGCAGGATACGCATGTGTCGGTGTAGGATGTCGTATCAGCGTAGGTACTTGGCATATCGGCGTTGTTTGTTGATGTGCCGGTGTAGGTTGTCGGTGTCCCAAAGAGGGTTGGTGTGCCGGCGTAGGCTGTCGGTTTATCGGCGTAGATTGTCGGTGTGTTGGCGCAAAATGTTGATGTGTGAGCGAAAGGTATCGTATGGGTGTAGGACGTTGAGCTCTTGGCGTAAGATGTCGAGAATCTACATCGGTAGGATGTCGCTGCATGAGTGTCGGGCTCTGTGTTCTGGGTGTATGATAGCGTTGTGGGGTTATAGGAGAAGGAGGTCGATATATCGGTGTTAGATGACGGTTTATCGGTCTAGGTTGTTCTCGTGTAGTCGTTATATGTCGCCACATGGGCGCGTGTTGTCGCATGTCGCAGGTGTACCGCGGAGTGTTGCCGCAGTACCGCGGGGGGTAGCGTGAGGCGCCTACTGCGGGGGGAGCGGCGTGTTGCCGCTAGCGTTGGCCTCGAACTGTACGCCGAACAGTGCCGTGCAGGCTGCCTTAGCCGCCAACTTGCGAGCCTCCTTCTTGTTTGGTGCTAAAAAACAAAAAACAATCTGTCACAGCTGAATTTTGAAACAGCTTTATATATAGCTTGTCTATCAGTGGCGAAGGCTCCATACAACTCGATTCCTATCAGCTTCCCTTTCGAAACGAGTAGTTACTGAAATACACGCATCACACTTGAGCAAGGTAAGCATTTTTTGGTCCGGCTTCCTTTTAAGAAAATTCACCCTACGCCACTGTTGTCTATCTTTATTGTAAGTGAAAGAATTGAGATATTTTGAGCAGCATGCACGGGTGCATCTGTGACGCGTTGGTCGGGAGCTCCTTGATGTTATAGCTAAGTTAGTAACCTTTCCCGATGTACGTAGCGTTATCCACATCGACGCCCATAGTAAAGAGCATGTTCTGCGGGCGGTCGCCCTCGACGGCGAGCTCGCGGTACTCGAGGTGCGGCCGCATGTACGTCAGCAGCATGCACGGGTGCATCTGTGACGCGTTCGTAGGGAGCTCCTTGATCTTCTTGCCGGCCGGCTCTGCCGTTGCTTCCGAAGTCTGTGTACAAATTATACTTCATGTAGCTCTGATAACAGTTAATACTGCTCGAAGCAGGACGGGGCGCTCGGCACTCAAGGCCTTACGATATTCATTTGAAACTTAGGCTGCGTCTCGACTCCACCTCAGCCTTGCAGAAACACGTTTATAAGAATCTATGAGTGAATAGAATAGGGAGGTCTATTAATTATTGTTACTTTAGCAAAACAAATATAAACACGATGTGCACATGATTTTCGTGTACTTTATGCACTGTTTTTCTACAACTTAACTATAACTAAACCAACACTAAATTAACTGCTTGCTTAGTACACAACCACAATTTTATCTTAGATTCTTTTTACTTTCCTGACATCCCATCTGGGGCGTCACAAATATCTAAAGCCGTCTACGTTTCGTGTCGGCTTTAATGCAATATAAAAGCACAGTCTCCCTATATCTTACTCCTTACAGTCGGTCAACGTAGAACATTGTCGCAGAACAATCGTGAGGGGGGTTGCGGGGGGAAGAGGGCGGAGATTATGTCCCAAACTGCCATACTGCAGCTTGGGACATAAATTCCAGGGCTTCCGCTTTTTGATTTCGACTTTGACTGATATCGTTCATAGAAATTAAGATAGTTTATTAATAATATGTATTAGGAGGATTTTATTTAGTCTGTTTACTAATCTAAAATGGTGGCCATATACTTTTTCAAATTATTGTTCGTTGGAAGTCATTTCCACAGTTTTCGAGGTCATTGGTGTCAAAAATGACGTTAAAATCCAAATGCAAGATGGCGGCCATGAAATTTTCATTTAATCGTCATGGGTGTTAATTCCATGGTTTTCGAAGTTACTGATGCCGATAGTGACGTCATCATCCAAATCCAAGATGGCGGCCATAAAATTAGTAAATTAATCGTCATGGGTGTCAAATCCATGGTTTTCTGAGGTGAAGATGCCGAAAATGAAGTCAAATTCGAAATCTAAAATGGCGGCAATAAAAATGTCAAATTAGTCGTCATGGGTGTCATTTCCATGGTTTTCGGGGGTACTGATGCCGAAAATGAGGTCAAAATCCATTTCAAAGATGGCGGCTATTCAAATTTTAAATAATCGTCATGGGTGTCATTTCAATGGTTTTTGGGGATGCTGATGCCGAAACTGGGGTCGAAATCTATATTCAAGACGGCGAATATAAAATGTTTTAAATTAGCCGTCATCGTTGTCAAATCCATGATTTTCGGGGATGCTGATTACAAAAACAAGATCAATTCTCAAACACCAAGATGGGGACCACTTTTTACCTGGCAAATTTCATTTAACTGATAAATTTTTTTGACCGCCGTATGTGATCGAGGAATACTTAGGCTTTATTTCCGGCACCAGCACCCACGAAAACCATAGAAGTAATAACCATGAATAATAAGTAACTTTCTATGACTCCATCGTGGATTTGGGAATAATTTATGACTCTTACCTACCCCCGCAAGCGTTAGCCACTGCGACTGTAACCTCGACAAAATTTGTAGTTTTAAATATTGTTAGAATATTCCAGGATAAGATTGCGGAATTGCACCTTTGCATTATTTTGCTTTTCGCGTGTCACTGTTTCTATCAAACGTCAATTAATTTGGACGTTTGTTTGACAAAGTTTGTGACCCTTTGACAAATGTTACCAATTTTGACATTTCATAGGACCTGCCAAATGTATGGGTGTTGACCCACTGAATGTAGTAAGTAGGTACACTGTGATGTAAGTAAGGCAATATGAAGTTACACAAACATCTACTTTAAGTACAAGTGAACTAAGTGTATTTCAAAATGCCAAAAACTATGGAAAAGTTTAGAAAATGAACTACATAACATGTAATCCTGAATCATTCTATTTAAAATGGCTGGAGTATACATCCGTGATATCATAATATTTGCAGCGTGTGCTATACATACAGAGAGAGTGGCAGGCTTGAGCTGCGGCACTTTGTGTCCCTCGTACTCCCACTCAGTGAACAGTTTGTGCAGCGCGAAGGACGCCAGCTGTATCATGGGCAGCGCCTCCTCGTCCGCCAAGCTGTCGCCGTTCAGAGAACCTGCATCAGTGATGCACAGTGAACCGGCTAGAATCAGGAAATATTACGTTTGTACTATTGCAGGGGTAATGAAGAACCTTCGTCTCGTCTGTCTCAAAAACATTTTGCTGCTTTCAATTTTCATTTCAAGTGTCTGAAAAATTACTGGTATTAGTAGGTATCTGATTACATAAAATTTTGGATTAAATACAGATTTTTATCAATTATGTTTACAAGTGCCTGGAAAAATAAAGTTGTCACATAATATTCTTCTATTCTAAGAACCGGAACCGCAGAATACTCAGCGGATTTCTTGCTTATTAGTCAATCATTCAATATGTCTTCTTTGCGGTCAATCAAAAGTGCAACTTAAAAACTTATAAAAAAATCGTCTCCTCTTCCCTTCGCTCGGTAACAAGTATTTAATGTATGAGTAATAAAGTAAATACACTGACCAGCATCACTGCTAATAGCCTTGTTCATCTTCTTTATTATGAGATCACGTATCGCCTGCTCAGCGGCCGCATTACGGGCCATCAATTTGTTATCACCTGCACAATTAAAAAACAAACGTTATTCTTCGAAATGCAAACAGAATTATCTTATTCGTTCATAAAAAGCCACTAGGGAGTTGTAAAAGGGATTGGCAACAGCATTATTCATCTTTTCGCTACTGCTTAACTTCCTCCTCCTTGGAGATTCAGCCTACTGCAATGTATTATTGTTACCTTTTAAGACACCTACAGCTAGAGAAGGGATGGCCGAATCTTTGCAGGAGTTTATATGGCAACTAATCTATATCCGTATAAGACCATATCCATCTGATACAATCCTTGAAGATTCCTAGATAAAAGATACTTTTCTTCTCCCCAAAACGATTAAAAAGCAACAAATGTATGTTTATTTACCATAACCCTTGTAGTTGTTGCCATCTATGGTGAGATCTGCGCAAAAGCTGTGCGCGTTGGGCGTCTTGTAGTACTGGTTGGTTACTGAAGGCTCCACTTTAAATTGCTGCCAAAAATATAAATACGTCAGTATACGTAAGTCATAAAAAGAGGAAGCACACATCAAGCCTCCCCTGGAGACAAACATGGTTCCTAAACACCGATTTGTCTGCCTCTCGTGTGAGCACCAAAAATGCTAGGCTGAATCACCGTTAAAGTTCATCAGTATAGCAAAATAATGAAAAAAAAAATATCAACATTTTCTCTTTTCCTGTGCATATTCCAAACATTTTCTTTTTTTTTCACTTTTTCAACGTAAACATATCTGTTAGTGGTATTGTAATTATTTATTGAAACTTTTGAATTCTTTAGGCATACGTACCGAAACTCATCCCATTTTTGTATTTTGTGGAGGGGAGAGACTACGGAAAATTAATATCTAAAAATGTTTTCTCCCCTTTTTTTAGATAAAAGAGTAGTCTATCCGTAATTAACCATCACATCTGACAAAATTTCACGGATTTATCGGAAAATGTACCGAAAAACAGATAATTTATAGCGGTTTTGTAAATACGTCCTCAGGCCTACATCGTGCGACTACGAAGATAGGATAGCCGCCTAACTGTGCGTCGAAGAGAAACGGCTTGTGTAGTAACCACCTCCAGCATGGTGACTATAACACTACATGGACAACCCCGCCAGCTCGCGGCTGACAACACTAACATTGGCCACCTGCTCGTTGGGCATCATCTCATTCAGCACCATCAGCGCGTTCTTGGGCGTCAGCAGTCGCCGCAAGTTCTCGTTCTGACGACGACGTCGCTCCTTGTTGCTCACTTTCTTCACTGTGATGGAAATAATTACATTAGATCGGTGGGGAAACTAAATAAAGTTTAATTGGAGATCGTGAGTTGTTTAAAAATTCATGTTTCTATAGCGTTAATTTCTACAAAATCTGAAGTATTTACTAAAGTCTCGTACATTTATAAAATACTCCAATTTGCTGCAGGCGTAGCATAACCATCGTAGAAAAAGGTTTTGTCGAGGGATGAATAGACAAAATGACATTCACAATGACAATAATGTCTATTGTCTATTCTTCCATCAACAAAACTCTTGTCTACGGTGGTCATGCTAGCTTGCTGATCTTTACAGTCGTCATCTTACCTCCGGGCAGCTTACTCTTCATCCAGTGTGGTCGCGCGGCCACGTCGTCATTCTTGGACGACATCATAGACATATCCGCGTCCATTTTAACATCTTCCTCCTGGGTCTGCTAATGTAAATGTTTCAATTATCAGAGGTCGAGCTAGGGTTCTATTTAATCTAAAGCAAATTTTATTTTATGAGTAACTAGTTTACAGTTAATAAAGTAGGTAGTTAACAATCCTAAATTGCAATTCGACCCGACTTCTGTCTGAGACATCTAGACTAGCGGCGTTGTTTCGAAAAAAATTGGGCAGGTTCACGTCGTGTAACGAAGCGCCGTACATTTATTATGTACACTGCGTTTACATATGCGTCTAATAGCGCGGAAATTTATATGAGGTTCGTTTAGCGGTGGTTTTTGACACGAGGTCGAGATCATCTTCGAGCATCTCGTCAAATGTCCGTCGCCACAAGGCACATAAGTAAACGCAGTGCAGCACATACCCAGCTCACCTGTACGGGCTGCAAATTCTGCTGCTGCTGCTGCTTCCGCGGCGACTGCCCGAACGTCTATCGACATAGCACAGATTGAAACACCAAGCATTCTCTTTCTCCCTCAACATCCCCGCGACAGTTACATAACGAACGGATCAATCCAACCCCGTCGTACAACCCAAAGCACTTGTTCACTGCGTCCAATCCGAGTTAAGTGTTGTCCGAAATAACGAAAGAAACTCTATGATGATGCCCTTCGCAAATAGTGCGGCTAGTTCGGAACGCAGGATTCGGACGCAGTGTACGTCGCACCATGACCGCAGTAACATAATGAAGATGCGTGCGTACTCACTGATGAGTAGAGATTAGCGTAGGTGCTTCACGTCGCCCCGCTGCGGCGCGCCCGACACCAACTGGCGTCATTCAGCCGAGTGGGGGATGCGCTCCACCATTCACTCGCAACGACATACATGCATGCACACGTACTAAATAAAAAATGTAGAAGGAAGCAGCATACTGCTGGTGAAAAGTTGTTCCATCAGAGAATTGTGTACCACAAGAAGTCTGCGCAAAATATATTAAAGGGACCAAAATAAATTGTAATGAAAGGAAGCTACAGGAATTTAAGAAGCAACATAAAATTGTATAATTTTTGGCGCAGTTGGGAATAAGGCAGCATTCTTTCATCATCTCACACAGTGATGGTGGGCCCACATCACCCATCAACATCCATATTCCTCTCATGTCTGTCACCCAGTAAAATTGCAACCTCATCTTACCACCAATGGGAGACCACATGGCATTATCGCATCAAGAAATTTCATAGCTACAATTTCAGAGGGTTGTCACATGTTAGGAATCCGGAGCAGCTTACGTCTACTTAAGTCTAGAGAATGCTGTATGTTAACGAATTATATTTTCCGTGACCATACTGCGTTCTCAAACCACAGAGCTACCCTCTGAGAGTCTCACATCGACATCTCTGGAAGTCTCACCACAGGCACATTAATAATTTGTTAGTGCAAAGCCCTGGTGGGTACCTAACATCGTAAGAGACAATGAGCAAGCTTTTGTATTGCGTTCATCTCATACGATGTTAGGAGCAGATGTGCAGGACTTGAGCCCAGTCAGAGGGTAGCTGAAGACTTTATGTGGCCAGTACCAGGGCTCTCGAGGCTCGCCATAGCACTGTGGTAACAGACATTAGGTTTTTATTTAAATTAATTTATTTGACTAGTTTGTCAAGTTATTAATGGCTACATGGACTTACTGTTTGACTATTATGTGATGCAGTTTGCCTATATTTTTTATTTTGACTTAATAAATTACCATCCTGTTATGAGAATATATTGGTTTTTGGAAAACAACAAGTCAAATAGTAATACAAACAACAACAAATTAATTTCTGTTAAAATGAAAAAATTATGTCATAATATTTTGCTGATGACGATGACATGAAGTGGCATAATTTGGGTGATACTAATGTCCAACAGTGAACTAAAATAGGCAGAGTTGATTAATTGATTGATATGAGGTTCCATGTTATAACAATGAGCCTATTGCTATTATTAAAGCATATTTCCAAACTCCAGGCTGCTACTAAGTTTCCCAACAGAAAAACCCAATATTACTTTTACCCTCCAGGGATTACATGTTCTCTTTGAAGAAGCAATCTCAACATCTTCTAAACTAAAAACTTTGAAAAAGGAAATCAATAAACATACTTTCCAGACCTTACTGTAATTTACAACAACAAAAAATGTGTACCATTACATCTTGAATTATGAATTAATATTTGTATTTTCTCATATTTACCTCTGCAGGCACAAATTGGCCAGGTGTGTTGTAGCGACCGGAGAATCTTGTGTTATCTGTCAATGACAAGAAAATTCTTTATGATGGATTGTTCATAGAACCATAACTTAGTAGAAAATATATTTAATATTATTTTATTGCTTGTGACAAACAATGAATGGGAGACAGGATTCTCATCTGCTTGCAACATAAATACTACACAAGTCTGTGTCATTCTGCAGGTATGAAAATGTGCCAACATGACACATACCTCCAGTTTCTGAATTGAGAATTCTAGGATGAGCAATACTTCAGTAATATTTGAGTACGGAGTTGTCAAAAAAATGCTTTAAAATCTGTTTTTTTTTTGACAATTCCTTACTCAAATGTTACTTAAGTACTGCTCGTCATAGAATTCTCAATTCAGAAACCGGAGGTAAGTCTCATGTTGGCACATTTTAGCCTCTAAAATGAAAGACAAAAGAAAACCAAACCGAATACTACTACTACTAGTACTAAAATAAAACAAGAGGGTGAATGCATCACAGAATAGGAGCACTTTTGCATTGTTGTGTGGTAGTCAAGCCTTCACCTTTATATTCAATGTATTACGTTCAAAGTTCAAATATTTATTAATAAATACAGTTGTGCATAAAATAATGTCTCTGATGTGAGAAACACTGAAATCCTGTTTTAAGATTGGCAATTTATTTTACGAGTACCAAATAACTTCCCCTCTGAAGTGAGGAACAGAACGCTCCAAAGCCTGGCTTCAGAGAGGTAAACTCATTTTATGTATACTGTACTTGACTGCTTGAGACAACTCAAGATCAGGTCATATAATATTGTTTTATTTTTTTACTAATATTTTTACACCTGATTGAATTCACATGTATATCTTGACATTATGAGGTCAGATGGTCAAGGGCCATCAATGTATTGTTTAACAGTTTCATACAATGAAATAACAAGAACTAATGGGTCGTCTTAGGGGTGGAGTTAAATAAATATAGTTTAGTGTTGTAATAAAAGCAAAGCTGTGAAATAACGTTCTGAGCTGCGAATTAACATCTTTCTAAGATAATTATTTTATTTCGTAATGATAAGTAATAGACCAGGTACACCTAATGAGAGAAAAGACTTGAAGATACTTTATATATACGTCACCGGCAGAACTACAAGACTACAGCTAACAACAGAAAAGACTTGAAGATGCTTTATTTACACGTCAACAGCAGAACTTATGAGTAAAAACTAAACAAAAGCGGCTCCAGTGCGGGCGTAACTGGGCCGGAAATAATCAATACCAGTGTACTTAGCTATACACTCGAGTGGCACATAGCCCAAAGTTGACTTAATTAAGCACAAGATTTATATCTAACAAACATTTTCTAGATTTCTAATCGTAAATGACGGTCGAAACTTCCTTTTCAGCACCAAAAATGCGATTATCTGACAAACTAACGGGCTTGGCAATAAAATTATTTCGTATAGTAGAAACAGGTAATTCATGGATTTTAACTCACATTGTTTATTGTAAGCCATCTTTGTAGCCTGCTGAAATAGTTTTATTGATTTATTAGCACTTATTTTGATTACCTTTAGAGAAATTACAAGAAAATTATGGCGCGGCACACGACAATGTCAATAAAAGAAAACATGGCGGGCGCCGCAACCGCAAATATCGATGGATGCTTTCATTCAAAATGGCGAATGTACAGAGTACCCAGTATATTTTGGCAGTTCACTTAGCGACACTGTCGCCATGATGTCGTGACAACACAGCGACAACGCTACTTGCAAAGGCCATCCACCTTCCATACGCCAGAATCAATACATTTCAATGTAGTTCTTAATTTTACCACCTGCCAAGATATACTAGGCACTCTGTTTGTTTGGTTTTTATGCTTGTTGGGCTTGTTTACTTGTTTAGGAATACTGAATTATTTTATTAAAATTTATTCTAATTGTTTGTCAAGGTTGTCAGAAAGGGGGTACTAATCTGAAAGAATGATAAAGTACCCATAATAATGAATAACTTTTGTTATACAACTTTCCCCAATAGTCAATAGTTTAAGAGAAATAGACGTTCAAAGATCTAAAAAAAAACGCTAAAATCTATCTATCCCCAGCTTATAGCTTAATAGGCTGCGGAATTAGTACCCTCTTTCCGACTAACCCATAGAAGTAATAAGTACTTTAAGAACCATTTAAATCTAAACAAAAACAAAAACTAAGGCCTCGTTCAGGGAGACGCGGGGCGTTACGCAGCGCGTTGCGCGTTTTCTCTGTTTATGGAGAAGCGGCACGTAAGGCCGCGTTTCCACTGACGCGGAGCTGGGCGGAGAGGAGCTTAGCGGTGCACAAATTGACCAATGACTATGCTTGAAATCTCCGCTCCGCTTCAATGGAAACAGTACGAGCGGGGTGGAGCAGAGCTGAGCGGATATTCATACATCGAGGCGGTGCAGTGCGGAGGACAGCGAGCATTGGGGTGCAGAGCGGAGGACAGCGGGGCGGTACGGAGCGGGGCGGTGCGTGACTCGCGTGCAGTTTGTCAGTTGTCTTCGTTACGTCACTAGGTGCATACGTATCAAAATGGATGAGAAGTTCATTGAAACTGTTAGACAATTTCCGTGTTTATGGGATACGCGATTGAATACCTACAAATGCAACGAAACCAAAGATGCAGCTTGGGAAATTATAATCTCTCTCTCTCTCCGCCCAGCTCCGCTCCTCTCCGCCCAGCTCCGCTTCAGTGGAAACACTGACCACTTTTCACCGCTCTTCTTCGCTCCTCTCCGCCCAGCTCCGCGTCAGTGGAAACGCGGCCTAAAGCAGTAGGTGGGGTGCGCGGCGCTAGCCGCAGCGTTGCACGCACTAGCGATGGCAATTAATGCGATTTCGCATCATAAGCAAGCGAATTCATGAGTCTTAGCATGCTAATTGCTATTGCTATGCTATTTGCTAAAATGAACAAAATAATTGCTGAACTAAACTGCTAATAATTTAAACTAACTCAACAATCACACGCATTCAATATGCATTCAATATGCGACCTTAAGTATAAGCAAATCAAAGATAATAATTGCTTAACTTCATTCCTCGCATCACCTGCTAAATTGCTAATAATTTCACTTGCGAACGAAGTCAGTTATTTTAACGTAGGTATTTTTTATTACAGGGAAACTGTACATAAGTGAAGTAAGCTAAGCAAACTTTGCAAGCTTAGTTTGCAATCCATCAAAAGAATTTGTCAATTTTACTCGCTTATTATCTCGGTTTCATACTGTTATTGAATAAAGTATCTCCAGTTAATAGCAAAAAAGATACTTGTATGAGAAAAGCCATTTCACCTAACCTGAGGCTAGTGATTGCGAGCGTGTGGTAGGGGCATTCGCGCTCGCCACTTTGATCTTTGCATTAAATACCCACACCAAAGCGAGCGCAGACGTGGCGAGGCTAGCGTACACGAATCGAGCTGAGCGAACCCTCTAGGTATCGCTCGCCTTCACTCGCCATGCGTGAAGTACCGTTTGCGAGGCCTAAGCTGAGCTTTGCATTTGTGTGAGAATGAATGCAGACGCGTCGTTTGCTTGGTTTAAATTTTAAACCGGTTTATACTGCTTTTTGGCAATCGATTATAGGTGCACTTACACAAATGCAAAGCTTAGCTTAGGCCGGGAGCTCATTGTGATTTTTTGTCACGGTGACTTTTTGTTACCAAGTCGAATACTATAAAAACCTTAGAGCATATACCTAATGCTCTAAGATGAAAACATATATTTGTCACCGTAATGTCACGTCACCATGGTGAGCGCACTCCCTTACTTAGCTCCCTTAATTTTATCTACATAGCATTCGACTTGGGTAACAAAAGGCCACCGTGACAAAAAATCACAATCAGCGGCGGGCCTTATGTCCAGCTTAAACCTACGCCTACGTCTCCCCAGTTGTACCAGCCATGAAGCTAATTATATTCTAGTACCAGCTTATCAAGTTGGTTTCTCTGTAGTGCCAGTACCTATTACACAATGGGCCATAGACTAGATTTTTCAACATTGGCGAAACGAAATAAATTCGATACGTTCCGAATACTAAATTCCATACAAAGTATGTATGGTAAAAGCAAAAAATCTGTTCATCAAATATATTTTAGGAACTCCATATTATATAAATATTCTATTACCTTGATTTATCACTTATAACTATAATGCTAACAAAGCTCATAAACTTTAGAGCCAAATGCTAAGCATTTCAGCAATCGTTTAGTAAATAAGTTAGTATTTATGGTTTTGAGTTTTGAACGCGACCTAGCTGTCATATTAATTTAATAATAATTTCATGACGATAGATTACGGAGGATACTTGTTTCACCAACAATTAATTAATATTGATGCTTTCGAACAAATATTCGTGTCCATTGCTTCGGGGCTTGAGCAATATGTGCGTGAAAAGACGCATATGACGCTAATATAAGTGTTATTTTCTCAAATGATAGGGACGTTATGACCAGTAGCAAGTGGTCGATGTTGATAGTTATTCTTTAAGAAAATGTAATCTAATACTCAAATAACAAGCGGCAGTCGGTGTTGTACAGATAGTTTGGATTATTTCCTGAAAACATGTGAGTACTCTTTCATAATTAACGTGGATAACTTGTGCCATACATGGTTGATTTCCTATTTGAGTCATTAGTTCAACATAGTGTGTAAACATTCTGATAAACTATTGAAAACAAACACAAAGACGTAAACTAGATCACCATTATGTATCATCTGCATTGTTCTATATTTACAAAATGTGGAATCTTGTGTTATTATAATAGGGAACTGATATGTTTACATAGTTGATACTAAGCTACCTAAAACAGGATCACAGAGGAGGATCTTTTAAACTATAGATGGGCCACTGTATAACAAATTGTTTTACAGTGATTTTTATCTGTTGCTTATCATAATAAGTTGTACCATTCATCTTACAGAATTGGTATTTATATTAATAAAGATTGTGTTTCGATGCTGTAGTGTAATACGGTAATTTGGTGTCAAAGTTAGTGTCCTATACAGTGGACCCCCGGTAATTCGACAAACGTTTTGCAGGACAGTGTCGAAATATCGAATTTTGTAGAGTACTGCCTAAGACCCCCTATAGTCTGGAATTTTTTACAAAAGAGTACCTTATAATCCCACAAATTACAGATCCAATGATAAGATTCTTTAAGTTATACAAATCATACTTCAATATGTATGTAAATTTTAGTAAATTAGCAATCAGAATCAAAACAATACCTACACAGCGAGCACAATAGTGGTGATGCGTACAAGTTATAACCTGTTCAATCATGAATAAGAATAAATTAAGAATAAGAATAAATTTTATTTACCAAAAAAGATTTCTACAGAAAATCCTTAAATCTAACAGGTGTTCATGTTCTATACGATTGCTTATTAAGGACAATATTAACTGTGGCTTCCACACTAGGTCGAGCCTGTCTCGCGGAAGCCTTAGTGCTTAAAAAAAAAAACATAGGTACAGTTTGAATTTTGCCTCGATCGTATAAAAAGTAAAAAAAGAAAAAACAAATTAAATAGCCATTTCCAGCAGTAACATCGGTATCCGAGAAAATGAGTAAAAAATTAAATACAAAAATAAACATTTTTTTTTTCTGTATAGTTTTGTCTGTGTGAGTGTGTTATGAAAAATGTAAGTATGTGTGCGTGTGTGTATGTATGTATGTGAGTGAGTGTGGGTGGAGGGGGATGATGTTCGTGTGTGGTAGTGTGTGTGGCGTGAGTCGAGTGTCGGTGAGCGAGGTTATGTTATTTCGTATTTGTGTATAACTTGTAAGATTGTTATATTACTGTTATATACTTACTTGGTAATTCAGACTGACATTCAGGTAGTTGTCCATTTGTTGGAAGCTCTTATGCAGGTACCCTCACATTGACTTATTAATTAAATGTCACTAATATAACAGTACCTACAAAACCTACCTATACTGCCTATACATATGTAAAACACCACATACCTTCCCCTATAGTCATTTACTTATTATACTTAATCAAAAGTTCACTGCTCTTTCTAACTAATATATATAACCTAATATTTACAACACATTATTTTATTTCATTATGTTTGCAACATTGTTTCTTCGCATGTTACCACTGCATAGCCCGGTATACCGAGTATGTCACGTGTTTCCTCACTAGGACCTGCAACTACATCCGAATCACGTCGCCTTAATTGGTTTACGTGTCTGGTTACTATGGGCCCATCTTCAATCTTCACTAAAAACCGAACAGGACCTTTGATTCTAAATATTTCTCCTTTAACCCATTTCTCCCCTCTTGTGTAGTTGCGCAGCCACACCTTGTCCTTCAGTCTAAATGCTCTCACCGGTACTTCTACGTTTCTTTCAATTTGTCTTTCAGCAACCGGTTTTATGGATAAAGGATGTATGATGTCAAAACGCGTTCTGAATCGACGTTTATTTAACATTTCCGCCGGCGATTTTCCCGTGACAGAACTTGGAGCCACTCTTAAACCAAACAAAAGACGTGGCAATTTAATATCCATGTCATATCCCTCCAAACTTCGCAATTTATGTTTTACTGTTTGTACGAATCTTTCAGCTTGACCATTGGAGGATGGACTATATGGCGGCGCCAGTACATGTCTAATGCCATTGCATTTCATGAATCTCTGGAATTCCTCGGATGTAAAGGCTGTACCATTATCCGATACTACCACCTCTGGCAACCCTTGTTCAGCAAAAATTTCTCTTAAAGCTTTAATTGCACATTCACTCGACGTAGATCTCACTATTTTTACTTCTGGCCACTTCGAGTAGGGGTCAACAACAATCAAATATATCCTTCGGTCGACTGGCCCTGCAAAGTCTATGTGTAAACGTTGCCATGGGTTGGATGGTGTGATCCAGGAATGTGCAGTGCTTGCTGGCATGTTCCTATTTACTTGACAACTATCACAATTTGCCACCAAAGCTTCAATCTCATGATCCAGCCCTGGCCACCAAAAATAACTTCGTGCAATTGATTTTGATATCACTATGCCATCATGTGTCTCGTGTAAAGCCTGTAGCATATGTTGCCGCATCGGCGGCGGTATGACCACTCGGGTGCCCCATATAATGCAGTTATTGGTAATCGATAGTTCTTTTCTTTTCAGCCAGTACAGTTTAAGATTACCGTCGTTTACGGTATCTGGCCATCCATGCAATATCCAGAACTTCACTTTAGATAAAATTTCATCTCGCCCAGTTTGTTCTGCAATATCCTTCGCTGAATACTGCACTGCACTTGGTGTCTCTGACAGTAATAAAATATCCTCCACGTCATCCGTATTAGGCTTCCAATCTTCAGCCTCTATTGGCCATCTACTAAGGGCATCAGCATTACCAATACTGGTACCACATTTATATTTTAGTTCATAGTTATGAGAGTTCAGTTTTAAAGCCCATCGCATCATTCTTGGAGACAGAACTTTTGGCACAGCTTTATTTGGGCTAAAAATTCCCAGTAAAGGCTTATGATCAGTATATATTACTACATGTCTCCCATATACATACTGATTGAATTTATCTAAACCAAACATAATGGCTGCCGCTTCTTTATCAATCTGTGCATAGTTACGCTCCGGTTTCGATAAAGTTCTGGATCCCATAGCTATAGGTTTCTCTGATCCATCATCCATTATATGAGATAACACGGCTCCTACTCCATATTCTGAAGCATCACAAGTTAGTGTAATTTTCCTGTTATTATCGAAATGTACCAAGGTATCATTGCTAGACAATACGGATTTGGCTTTCTGGAATGCTTCCGCTTCTAACTTTCCCCACTTCCATTCAGCATCCTTATCTAGAAGCCGGTGCAGTGGTTCTAATAAAGTAGCTTTATCCTTCACAAACCTTTCATAAAAATTCAGCAATCCCAAAAAAGCTTGGAGCTCCTTAACATTTCTTGGGCTCCTCGCATTGGTTATCAATTTAACTTTTTTGTCACTTGGATGAATACCATTTTTATCCACAACATATCCTAGGAATTCCACATTATCAGTTGCAATCTCACACTTCTTGCGATTAAGCCTAAGTCCCACATCTTTTAAACGTGCCAATACCTTCTCCAGTCTTGCATTATGTTGTTTCTCATCTCCACTTATCAATATGTCGTCCAGCAGAACGGTCACTCCTTTAATACCTGCCAAAGTCGTTGACATAACCCGTTGAAATATACCTGGGCATGCCTTCAAACCATAGGGTAATCTATTCATTTTGTATAAGCCTTTCAACGTGTTAATTGTCAGAAGCATACCTGTCTCATCCGACACTTTAAGTTGTGTGTAAGCCTCTTTTAAATCCAGTTTGGTAAAAATTACTCCACCTGCAACTTCAGATAGGGACTCGTTAATGGTTGGCTGTGGGTATGTGTCTGTTTCTGTTGCCAAATTGACAGTCAATCGATAGTCTCCACACAGTCGAATACTTCCATCTTTTTTCACCACTGGAACCACAGGTGTAGCCCAATTCGAATAAGCTATCGGTTCCAGTACCCCAACACTAACTAGCCTATCTATTTCCTCACATACTCTATCTCTTATCGCAAATGGTACCGGTCTGCTTCTCATAAATTTCGGCTGTACATCTTTCTTGCAATTAATAACAACATTCGGCCCTTTGTACTCACCAAGTCCTTGAAAAATCATTTCATATTTTTTCAATAATTCTACCAGAGATTCATGCTTAACATTTTCCTTGGAATTTATATTGTGTATCCCTTCAACTGAAATCCCCAGAGGCTTGAACCAGTTCCTGCCAAGAAGGTTACCTCGCCCCTGTCCAATAATTACTTGCAGATAACCTTGAAAGTTTTTATATTCAATAAAAACTTTGGTTCTGCCATGCACCTGCACCTTAGCATCAGTCCAGGTGTGCAGGTTCAGATTGCACTCCTGCAAATGCAATCCATTGGGCCAAATCAATTCTGCCTGTTCCCGGGACATGATAGTATAAGAACAGCCCGAATCAATCTCAAACTTAACCAAATTCTTGTTCAATTTAAGTTCTGTGTATATTGCTGGTTCACGGAATGTTCCTTCAACACAATATAATCCATTCATGTATTCTTCTTCCCTTTCTTGAATCTCTTTGACATCACCAGTTCTATTATTATTTTTTCTGCACATTTTTGCTATGTGGCCTATTTTGCTGCACGCGTTGCATTTAGCAGAAACAAACTTACATTTGTGATACAAGTGGTTTCCTCCGCATCTGTAGCAGTATAACTTCTTATTCTTAACATCCTCCACTGCATTCACCTCCATCGGTTCTACTTCACTATCCCTGCTTGTGCTTGCAGGGTAGTTGCTTGAAGATTCTCCAATTGCCGGTATTTTGAGTACTTTTAGGTCTTCCACACACTTCTCCGCTTGCAAAGCCAACTCAACAGCTGTTGCATAAGTAAGGTTGGCCTTCTTCAGTAAACTTTCTTGCAGTTTTGTATCATTTACCCCACAGACTAGCCTATCTCTCAAAGTCCTTTCCAAATCAACAAAGTTGCAGAATCTACACATTTTTCTAAGTGTTGCGATGTAATCTTGCACAGATTCATTTCTACCCTGTTTCCTATTGTGGAATTTAAATGATTCTACTATCTCATTTGGCCGCGGACTAAAGTGACTATTTAACCTAGTTTCTATCTCAACTAATGTAACTTGGCTCACGGTATTGGGAAACACTAATGATTTCACTAAATTATACAGATCACTACCACAAGATGCAAAAAACACAGCTTTTTGTTTGATTGGTTCTGTAACCCCATGTGCTGTTAGGAAAAATCCAAATCTCTCCTTATAGGACTCCCAATCCCCATTTTTTATATCAAAAGTCTCAAATCGTATATCCACCATTGTATCCACAGTGTTTCACTACTTTTTCACTGGTTTTTAATAATATTTATCTATTTTTCCACATTCGCCACTGTTATATACTTACTTGGTAATTCAGACTGACATTCAGGTAGTTGTCCATTTGTTGGAAGCTCTTATGCAGGTACCCTCACATTGACTTATTAATTAAATGTCACTAATATAACAGTACCTACAAAACCTACCTATACTGCCTATACATATGTAAAACACCACAATTACTTTAACTAGTTTTTCAGTTTCTTTGTAGGAAAGAGTCAGTAGCCAGTTCCGGATAATTTTTTTAGCTTGTTTCGTAGTACATAATTTAATGTTACATAATTTTACTATTCTATTATACATAAAAGGTAGCATGAATTTTTGTAGATGTTGAGCGAAGGTTGTCTTTACTCTAACTTGAGGTATTTTGTATACGCGTTGTTTTAGCAGTATTGGATAATCACTAGATAGAAGAACTGTTTTATGTTGTTTGAGAGTTGATTTTAGCATATAAAGCTGGCGAACATTTAGTACAGCAGCATCAGTGTATAATTGAATAGTGGGGTATCGAAAAGGCTTCCTGAGCATAACCTTCAGAACAGATCTTTGTGCACGCTCTACTTCAAGCATGGCCGTGACACGGACTCCACCCCAAACAGTAATACAGTAACTAAGTATGGATTCGCATAGAGCCACATAGACTAGATGCAGAATCTTCTCACTCGCAGCGTTACGAAGCAGTTTCATCGTATAAATGAGTTTTCTTAATCTTTTCGCAACTAAAGTGATATAGGGTTTGAAAGAGAGTCGGCTGTCGATTATTACTCCCAGATATTTTAATGAATCGAGCTTTTGAAGAGCGTCACAGGTGCAGGTTAGAGGAGAGCATGAAGCCGTATGGACCTTTAGGTTAAATGTATGAATTGGTGCCGATGCTTGAGTTTTGTGAAAGCAAATGTAATTGGTTTTTTTCGAATTTAGAGATAAGAGGTTCAGGTTTAGCCAATGTTTTATATTATTTATACCATTTTGAGCTATTTCAAAAACAGTTTTCCATGCATTACCATGAAAGAGAATCACCGTGTCATCAGCATAACAGATAATTTCAGAGTTATAAATGGGCAAGTCGTGGATGTCATTCATATAAATGATGAAGAGTGTTGGTCCGAGAACACTGCCTTGTGGAACTCCGAAATCAATCGACATTCGATTACTGATGCAATCCCCAACTCTCACGCGTTGTGATCTCTTACTTAGGTAACTTTCAAACCAATTGCCATGCATTATCTACATTAGCAAAGAGATTAGACAGGGGCCTGATTACCGGGGGTCCACTGTATAGTGTTTTATATTATACACTAATAAACATAACGTAAAGTAAATGTAACTCTAAGTTTCATGGTTTCAATTTTTTTAATATTCAAGTCTAATAGCAATTGTATGAATATATTTATAATTATGTATTCCTTATTATTTATTTGAAATTTGTATATTTTAATGTAGTATTTCCAAAAGTATTATAGATACCCTTTTGCGTATTGTGATATCATAATATTCGTATCATAACAATGTGTGCACCTACCATGTTTTCTCTGCATCACCCTAAGGTCGACTGGTAGAAAATGCCTAAGGCATTAAGTCCGCCTCTGTACTATTTTTGTGCATAAAGAATAAAATAAATAAATAATAGCAGAAAATCACATCGAGGGGTAACGGGCTATTTGGTTTAGGCGACATTTTGGGTGATATTGAGTTATATATATATTTGGAATCAGCAAATTTTTCTCATTCCAAATATATATATAACTCAATATCACCCAAAATGTCGCTTAAACGAAATAGCCCGTTACCCCTCGACATATTTCCACTGTATTTCCAAATTTTAAAACATGAATACTCTATTTCAGTTCAAATGCCATAATCCACAATGTCTTCTGTGCACTGTGTGGTGGTGTGGGAGTGGCAGTGCAACGGACAGTGGCTGCCGCACATGCCCGGCGTCACTCGGACCCTGGAGCGTGCTCATGCTAAGAAACTGACACGAGTAGTGCTAGCTGATGCGGACCCTGCTCTGAGAGGACATTATGTTAATCTCAGGACTCTTACACAGTGTTTGGATACTCCAGGTATGTTATTGTGAAATGAAGTACACTTTGTAGTTTCAATACTGTTTTCATGTTTGTTGTAAAATAAGTGGCAACTTTATTATTGACTGCCTCGTTGGTCTAGTGGTCGCAAGCGCGACTGCTGAGCATGAGGTCTTGGGTTCGATCCCCAGGTCGGGCAAAGTGTTATTGGGTTTTTCCGTGTGGAATTTCTCAGTAGCAGCTCGGAGTCTGGATTTGTGCCCGGTCGATGGCAATAGGCTCGCCCCCTATTACATGGAACTTAAACATAATGGCGAAATGTGGGTGTACTATACACCTCTATCAACCCTTTGGGTAATAAGGCGTGAAGTTATGTTATGTTATGTTTATTATTGTTGAGCAAAAGCATAACGTCACCTTAGAGTGAAAACTTCGGGAATGCAATGGGTCATTGCACAGTTCCTGTGGGCTTTCATGTAGATGAAGTCGTGGGCAAGACCTAGTAAATTATAATGATTACGAATTTTAGATACCAAGTAAAGCTTTAATTTCAGTGCCTATAAAATATTTTCGCATAGAGCGGCTCTATTATAATTACAGTACTTATAGTGATAAAATAAAAATGACCAAATTGCATTCCCAAGGTTTTCACTCTAAGGCAACGATAAGGTACAATGGGCTGGTGTCCGCAACTCCACATCTCAGTGTGTATTTTGAGTGATCAGCAAAAGCATGCTTATGCGGTGAATAATTATGTAATGTTGTTTGCTAATTAATTGCAGAAAAGACGACTAAGTGTAGTTATTGTAGTCCTTACTGTTTGTAAGTCCCTATTTTTTTGTCAGGGTGTAATATCATGACGCTTTTCTTCATTTCACACCAGCGTTGCAAGCACATATCTATTTATCGAGACAATTCGAGAAATTTGTCTATTTTAAACATCAAATTTGACATAAGATGTAGATAAAATGGCAACAGTTGTTGTTTTGTCTAAATCTTTTAACTTCTTGAATCGACTTGATAAAAAGATCCGTGTTCGCACCGCAGACTTGGTTTGACAATTGACTCTTTTATATCTATCTGCATGTTTATGTTTTGCTTTCTTGTGATTTTTTGTTGATTTATGGAGGATACTTATGTTTAGTACCAAATGGATATTTTTGTCCTGCTACTATAATAATGTCTGCTCTAAACTTTGTCCACCAGAGGGCGGCACAGTGGAGTGTCGCGTGCGTCGCTCGTGCTACAGCGTGACGTCACCAGCCGGGCGCGGCGTGCGCTGGGAGTGGGCGCGGTTCGTGTCGCCGCCTTTAGGGGGAGAGCTCAACTATGAGCCACTGCCCATGGAGGTATGAGCTTGTACACTAAAATTATCAGATAGTGATGACTGGTAGTTCTTGATGTGTCAGTCTTGGGCATACATTTGACATGGTTTTGTTGTAGTTTAGTTTAGTCGCAATTATTGTGGCCACACATTGGTTCAAAGTTAAAGTCACACAAAATGTTGTTAAAGCATAGCTTTAGCACAGTGTACCTACTTACTACATACAGTGGGTCAACGCCCATACATTTGACAGGTCCTATGAAATGTCAAAATGATGTAGGGGCGGAGGTTATGTCCCAAGTATGCAGTATGGCTACTCGGGACATAACCTCCGCTCCTTCACCCCGCAACCCCCCGCACGATTGCTCTGCGACAATGTTCTACGTTGACCGACAGTAAGGAGTAAGATATAGGTAGACTGTGGCTCTAGTATGGTCCAGGTATTTGAAACATCTGGCATGTACAGGTACAATGTCTGCTGGAGGAGTCGTGGTCGGGTGGTGGGGAGACAGTAACATTTGAGGGTTGGATAGCGTCAGTGTCGCGCATGACGGCGCGCGGGGCGGCGGGCGGCGGCGTGGCTCTGTTGCGTCGCGCGCCGCACCCCCCCTACCCGCTCACCCGCCCGGGCCCGCCCGCCCAGCCGCACCAACCTCACCAACCTCACCAGCCGCACCAGCCGCCGCATCCTCCGCCGCCGCCTGAACGAGCGCCGCTAGAAGGTAATGTAGTCTCAGTGTTACGATACTACCTGAAATAGTGTCGTATATTGTAAGGAGTAAGCTTAGATGATTTGGTCATTAATATGAGGCGGATGTCATAATCTGGCACATCAAAAACATAAACACCAATAGAGAAAGACCTAGGTTAAACATCGATGTTATTAGTGATGTTCTTCAAAACGGACAAATGCATAGTACTCTCAACCTGCGTGCGTATATGACAATATGTAGGAACATGGACGAAGTGAAAAGAGTATGTAAGGATCGTAGCATGTGGCCTTCTATAGTTTCTGACTCCCCACGGGAAAAAGGCTGGCAATTTCGTGCATATTTTTACAACTCCTGTAACAGCGTAACACATTATTCCTGCACCTCTTCACAACTTATAGAAAATGGGCATTTTGTATAATACTTATTTGCAGATTTTGTGTGTTACGCTCAAATCATTATGCTTACGTAGTCTTTATCATGTCACATCGGACCATGGAATGCCATCCAGGATCATTGAGTTACCCATATTTACAGGCTCATATGAATGAATGTATTTTGTCTAGGTCGTCGACCCCGTATCCCCCAACAGCACACAGGCTCCAGCGTCCACTCGGTGCAGTCGGTACAGTCAGTGCAGTCGGTACAATCAGTACCGTCGATGCAGTCGATACAATCGAGTCATTCAGCTCCGTCAAACGCCACAATACCGAGGCAAGGCGCCCGCAGTGCCTCGCCACGAGATCGAAAGCCGGGGCTAGCGAGACAGATACTGCATAATTTGAATATATTCAGTAAGTTTTCAGTTTGTATTGAGATTATTTAGGAATTTGATAGCATATAAAATATTTTTGGAATTTGCTTTACATCTGCAAGGCGTAAACTATAACTTTCTGTATTAAATGACAACTTATGACTGGCATTAAGAGCTCATATTAAAGCCACTGGATTATTTTTACTGGAAAGTTGCCTATCCCACCATCATCTCGTGTCTTCCTCCTCTATCCTTCCTTCATGAGCAGCAGAGTACATCATTTGCAAGTGAATATCGTCGTTGCAAATTTAAAATCTCCTATGTGACATTTTTTTGATAATAAGTTTTTCAGAAATTCGAATAGCGTTTTTATAGCGTTAGCGTTAAAAAAACTCCCATGTCAATATCTTCATAATTCACAGAGGTACATCTCATTTTAAAAATATCCTTAGCAGTAGCGAAGGTTGAATTTTCTTAAAAGAGAAGCCGGACCAATTATTTGTTTAAATGATAATTGAAAATAATAGATACTAGTATTTGCCATATTTCGAAAGGGAAGCCGATAGGAATCGAGTTGTATGGAGCCTTCGCCACTGATCCTTAGTGTCCATTACATTACTTTGTTCATCAAAACGTTCGTTTTTCTGGGAAAGATACTTTTTACACATAGGAGATTCTAAATTTGCGGCGACGATATGCTGTTTGGGGAAACTGGCTACTTACACCAAAAGTACACACAGTAGACAAACTAGTATTTTATTATATCAACTTTGTCGACAGGCCATAACAACAAGCAAACCCCAGCTGTGGTAGAAAGCAAGCACAAAGAAGAATTAGCAGAAGAACAACGACAAACTGACACCGAGTGTAGTAGCACCCGGTCTGGACGACGACACAGTGTTGACACAGTGTCCACTTACCTCAGCCATGAGAGCAAGGAGAGCTTGCAGGTGAGACACACTTTTGTAGTTGAAATGGATACTGAATTGAGCATGTTGGCTGACTGAAGTCTGGCACTGATATTTTTTAAGCTCCATTGTTCTTTAACATAAGCAAGTGAGTTACAAACGTGTACTCACACCTGAAATCCCCGATGTGGTAAGCAGAAGTGTTCTGCTATAACAGGTGTCTGTACAACCATGTTTCGCTTCTTGTAGGTTCCATGTAATAGGTGGCAAGCCTATTACCAGCCTATTGTGTGAATTAGTGATGAGCAAACTGCAAAAAAGATATCTTTGTAAAACCTTCTATGGCCTATTATTAGTCTTTAATAGTTGAGATGTAGTTGGTTGTCATGAGAAACAGCTCTTTGCCGTCGGCGATTACGTAATCAAGATGTCCTCCATCTTTGTGGTAATTCATAGATTCTGCAATACCCAAATATGAGATGAAAGAGACGAATATACCAACGCATTACTCATGTACGTCGTGAACGTCGACGTGAATATAGTTTTTCGTGTATTTTCAATACATTGAGACGTGGAGGAGTGAGGTATGGCGTCCCTCCAACGAAAAGTGAGGACTCTCCGAGCAGGCTGGGTCTTATTGTCTGGCGGGCCGCGGATCAGCGGTTCATGTTGGGCCGTTCGTGTGCTTTTGATTGCGCGATGCCGGATTCTGTGATGTCATCTTGAGAATTGTCATTCATGTCGCTGTAGTCAGCTACGCAATCCTGCGTAGTTCACACGTAGCGCGATAGATGGCGTTACATTGACTTGAGGTGTTTATTAAAGTTGATTTCTCAACTTTAAAATGTAAAAGGGGATAGAACCTTTGTGGCATAGCCCCCCCGCTGCCATTTTGATTTTTTTTCCAAGTTGCGGCGCACGATTACACTAACATTATGGGTAGAGGACACTTAGACAAACCAAAAATATGAGGGATATGGTGTCATAAAGTGTCACGCCGAGATATTTGGACTTAAAATTTTTTTTCAAGATTGCAGCGCACTTTGTAACTGGTAAATATGGATAGAAAACACTCAAACAAACAAAAAATATTCAGAGATATGGTGCCCTAAAGTGTCACGTTGCCGAGATATTTTGACTTAAAGTTTTTTTATTGCAGCGCACTTTGTAACTGATAAATATGGGTAGAAAACACTCAAAAAAATAAAAAATATTCAGAGATATGGTGCCCTAAAGTGTCACGTTACCGAGATATTGTACCGAGATAATCTTGAAAAAAAATCTTTGAGTCCAAATATCTCGGCAACGTGACACTTTAGGTCACTATACCTATCTCTGAATCTTTTTTGTTTGTTTGAGTGTCCTCTACCTATATAAGTATGTTAGTCTCACCGTGCGCCGCAACTTGGAAAAAAAATTAAAATGGCGGCAGGGGCCTATAGCTGCTTCCATAGAAAAATGTTCGAACCCCTTTACATTGAATTGTGTTTGTAGCAAGCGTCAGTAGGAGAGCTGCTAAACTGCAGCGGCAGCAGTAGTGACGACGTGTTTGATTCTCCTCCGCCGGCGTTACCTCCGCCCAACACCGACATGCCGACCTCTGACGGAAGTATTGTGGGTGAGTGTCCAATTTATAATTACAACGTTGTTTTTTTGTAAAGAAAATGTAGACTGTCAGTAGTTACGAGTACTACATACATAGCAGGGAGCGTAGCAGGACAGTATGAGGCATCTTGTCCAAACTAGGAATTTTGCAAAGTCAAAGATTTTTATATTTTTTTATATTATTAGACCAGATTACAGGCACTTTTAAAACGTCAAAACTAGGGGCACGGTTCCAAACGGTAGGTTGCATGGAGAAGAGCTGGCAAGAAACTTCAAGAAAACTCTTTTCAAAATAGTAGATCATGACAATTCCATTACAGTAGTGTGAGAAGAATGAGAATAATGCAGGTTAATGAAAGAAATAAATTCACATAAGAGTAACAAATAGAAAAATATGCGTTCTAGGATTGCCATAGCCGTTAAGGTCTGACCAGTCCCGACAGACAGCACCCGTTCACGATGACGTGCACATCCGCATCACTTAGCTCAACCATATTACACCATCAGCAGGAGATTTAAGTGAGCATGACAGACTCATACTACCAGACAATAGGTTGTAGTATGACATGATATAGGTGTATCATTAATTGCTGCGTGATACTCATACTTTACAGTTAGGAAAACGATATTATTAACATAGTAATTATAAAACAATATCAGAATATTTAGCCAGAGTAGTATTTAGCCATAATACAGGATTAATTGATGGACTGTCTGGCAGAGTGAGAAAACCTGACTACCAAACTGAATTTCGACAAATCGTTCTACGACAAGATTTGACTTCGACACTGTAGAACTCCGACATTACGCTACTCCGACAATTATGGAACTTCGACACTAGGGTTTAAAGTGTGGCGGTTACTCAAGTAACCTAACACGAAGGGGATGACGGGGGCTTCGTTCGCTCGCTTTAATCTAACCTATTCATTTCGGGGTGCCCCAAATTAGGTGTCGAAGTTCCATAATTGTCTGAGTAGCGTAATGTCGGACCTCCATAGTGTCGAAGTAAAATCTTGTTGTAGAACGATTTGTCGAAATTCAGTTTGGGAGTGAGAAAACTTATTGCAATATTTAAACGTCTTCGTCACGCAGCAGATTTGGACACTATCAAAATGGTCTACTTCGCACTCTGCCCGGTCAGTCAGGTGCTTCAAAAACATACATGCTGCAAGTAGAGACAGCACAAAGGGCGGTGTTGAAGGTCATGTTGTCTAAACATTGCCGATATAGTACCTCAAAATTGTATAAAGATAGCCAAGTCTTGTACTAAATACTGTCTTGCGCAAACACAGCTCTCTAGAATATAATAGGTTGGGGAAAAAGTTTCTTCGCATTTTTTAAGAAAATTCAAAACATTTTTAATATAGTTTTTTTATATTTAACTAATGTATGTAGGTACCATTTTGTTCGATAACTTTTTGCCATCTTGTAGGTAGGGACATGATCCCATTGCTATAGAAATTTTGGGACTTCTGATCAAAATACCGCGACAAGTGGTTTTGGCAGTCCTCTTGTGATGTTAACCTGACACTGCCTAAAGAATTCTGAAGAGACCGAAACAAGTGGAAATCTGAAGGTGCAAGGTCAGGACTATACGGCGGATGCATTAACACCTCCCAGCCAAACTCTCTTAATTTTTGCTGAGTGGCTAAAGATGTGTGAGGTCTAGCGTTATCATGATGAAAAACTACACCCCTTCTGTTGATTAATTCCGGCCGCTTTCTCTCAACTTCTTGCTTTAACCTCATCAGTTGTTCGCAGTAGCGTTCAGAATCGATGGTCCTGCCTGGTGGTAACAGCTCGTAATGAATAATGTCCTTCCAATCCCACCACACACACAGCATCACCTTGTTGCGAGTTAACCCGGGTTTCGCCACAGTCTGTGAAGCCTGACCGGCTTTTAAGCACGACCTTTTTTTTTCACACGTTCTTGTCGTACGTGATCCACTTTTCATCACCAGTTATCAGCTTCTTCAAAAATGGTACGGTTTCATTACGTCGTAATAAAGAATCACAAATGAGTACACGGTTCATTAGGTTTCTTTCAGTGAGCTCGTGAGGTACCCAAATATCGAGCTTTTTTGTGTACCCAGTTTTTTTCAAATGCGACAAAACTGTTTTGTGGTCAATTCCCAGTTCTTCAGCTACGTCGTAACTACTGATATGCCGATCTTGCTTCACTTTTTCAAAAATGGCATCCATTTTATCCGTAATAGGGCGACCAGAGCGACGTGCATCTTGGACATCAAAATTTCCTGATTGAAAACGCTTAAACCAAATTAGTGCTATTCTCACAGACACTGTACTAGGTCCATAAACATCGCAATTTTTTTTCGCGGCTTGCCTTGCGTTTTTACCTTTTTTGTAGTACAATTTTAAAATGTATCGAATTTCTTCATTAGATTCACTCATCTTGATGGTACGAAAAACAAATGAAAATCACACATTTTCCTAATTTGAATTTGGAATTATGTTCTTTAAAATTTAAACTTTCATGGATACCAAAACCAGCCAGATACAAATAGTATAGCCAAAGAGATTTTATTACAAGTTCATACATACTATAATGCGAAAAGACTTTTTCCCCAACCTAATAATAATACACGTCATCTTACACAACGCAAAACAAAATATGTCTGCCACTCATAATAATTGTACCCCAGAAAAAAAAAACGAGTGGTGTGAGGTCAGAGGACCGCGGTGGCCACGCCACGGCGCCTCCACGTCCAATCCATAGGTCATAATTATTATCTAAATCATTTTTCACGGCACGAGCAAAATGCAAATGAAACAGAAGGTTTATGCTTTTTTTTTTTTTTTTTTTTTTTTTCGTCGGAAAATCCTCATGGATACCCTTCGCCTGGGGAAGGCGAAGGGTTATGCCGGACTCTTACCGGCTAAAAACCCACGGTGTTCCTACTCCTGACCCTTGGCCGGGGTCACGGGATTCGCAGCTGCATGCACCGCAACCCCGGCAGAGAAGGTTTATGCTCGTGAATCAACCAGATATCGACCAGAGAAGAACTATTATTATCAAGAATCAGGATTGCAGCAGAGGAAATTAAAAATGATAATAATAAAGTTTTATTGACATAAAAAAGGTGTTACATTTTAATTTGAAGCCCTGACTCCTGAGCTAGGTGGTACCTGTGTTACAGAAGTCAGTGTCTTCACCCGTTTTTGGAACATTAACAATTTATGCTATAATATTAAAATACGTAAAATTAGAAGAATTTAGTACATGCATGCTCTTGAGTGGTTTGTGTTCGTGTACGTGTGTGTTTGTTGTGTTTTGTGTGTGTGTGTGAAAGATTGTGCTTGGTGGTTGGACTTGGGTAATATTTGAGTTTGTTTGCCAAGATTACTACATATTTGATAATCACGATTATAGTTCTTTCAATAAGTTTTCGGTCTGTAGGTAATCCAGTGTTAGAAGCCATGTGTTTAGTTTCATTTTAGTTTTATTTTTTGTTAGTGGGTTGATGTTTTAAATTTTGTTTACTTTATTATAAAGCATATATTGTAGCTAGGTATAGGCGTTGCCGTCGAGCGGATGCGGTCTTACATTTGACTGCGAGACATACGTTAGTGATGGTTCTCTTAAGTTTGGTTGCGTGATTTACCGGTGTGATTTCTTGTTGTTTCATTATGATATTGAGGAGGTATAGTTGCCTCACTGTAAGTACTTGACAACTTTCATACAAGCTTTTTGTAGGGAACCGGTACGGTTTGAAGGTGAATGATAGAGCTATGTTCCGCCGCTCTACTGATCAAGTAGCCATAAGAACAACAATTTGTTTGCAAAACAGAGGAGGCCATTTCGAACAATTATTGTAATTAAACATATTCAGCCTACCCCTGTTCACTGCTGGAAAATTATGATCTTATGTTATTTCAAATAAAACAATTCAAAATATTTTAATCTCGTTTAACTTTCCTTTATTTGCTGTTGAGCATTTTGGTGTCATTTTGTAGGTTGACTTACTACTTTTACTGACTACTTTTGATTGACCATAAAAACATAACCAATATTCCGGGATTCTTTTTTTATTCCGGGGTTCACTAGAGTAGAAAACGCAAAAAATATGTATTTTTAACCGATTTCAAAAAGGAGGAGGTTCTCAATTCGGTTGTATTTTTTTATTTTTTTATGTTTGTTACCTCATATCTCCGTCATTTATGAACCGATTTGAAAAAATCTTTTTTGTTCGAAAGGGTATACTTCCCGATTGGTCCCATTTAAATTTTGTTACGATCAGACCATGAACTTCAGAGATATGGAACGGAACTCCTCATCGGATCAAAGCAAAATTTTCAAATTACTAATATTGCTTTATTTATATTTGTTGTTGGGAACTGACTACTTGAAAAGAGGAGGGGGTGCGTGTCCCCCCCTCCCCCCCTTTGAAATGTTTTCATTATATCGTGTAAGGTATCATTTGAAAGGACTTTTATGCCCGACTACGTCAAAGCCAAAAAGAAGGGTTATGAAGGAGGGGGTTAAAATTATGACACTAAAACGTATTTAATAAAAATAACTTTAAAAAAAGTAAAAACCGACTTCAAAGAAATACTAAAAGGAGTAAAATAATTACCATAATATAAAATTAACAGTTTCAGAAGTCGGTGCAACTCTACACTGAAGCAAATAGAAGCCACCGACTTCTGAAACTGTTAATTTTATATTATGGTAATTATTTTACTCCTTTTAGTATTTCTTTGAAGTCGGTTTTTACTTTTTATTAAAGTTATTTTTATGTAGGTTGACTTACTACTTTTACTGACTACTTTTGATTGAACATAAAAACATAACCAACATTCCGGGGTTCTTTTTTTATTCCGGGGTTCTTTTTTTATTCCGGGGTTCACGATTATAGAGAAGAAAACGCAAAAAAATATGTATTTTTTGTGTAAAGTTTCGTAATTTCACATATTTTTTGGCTCTTTTTGCTTATTATTTAGGAAAATTTGTTTATTTATTCAATAGCCTCGACGTTTACCTTTAGAATAAGGTCATTTGCACGACTGTAGGTCTCTTAGATTGAAAGATATTAGCATTTTATTGAACATGCACTATTTTTAGCCGCTTAAAAAAATAAGATGGCTGCCATTCGCGGGGTGTCGGATTAGGAGTATATATAAAAGTGCATTTATTTGTCTATAAAAATTAGTATATAATATTAAAGTATCGGTAACCGTTCTCCAAACATACTGTATAAGTTTAGTTATAGTTTTTCTTAAAGTCTTGTATACCAATAAAAAATACTACCCATGTAAGTACGATTTATATGTAGCCTGTCTTTAAAGAGAGAACCCTGATGACACCCATAACACAAGTTAAATCTTAGTTTGGGTGTCAGCGGCTACTCAAACTGTCATTGTTTTTAGACACTAAATTTCCAAACCAAGTTGTAAGCCATTGGATAACCTTCTGAAAATAAAGAATTTTATTTATTTATTTGTTTACTATTATTATTTTATACAATAAATAATAAAATTATAATGCAATATGAAAATTTCAACATTCCAATTTAAAAAATAATAATATGATAATTGATAAAATAATGCACAGGTTATTAAGAAGAATACTAGAAGTAAAATCGCAATGGACGGAGTTGTACGCCAGGCATCTTTATTCATCGATATACTGATTTATGCTATAATAAGCTTTAGACATCAAAATGCTCTTAATAAACGATTTAAACTTTATATCCGGTAAATCAGTAATACTAGATGGTATTTTATTGTAGAACCTAACACTTTCCCCATAAACGAGTTTTTGTTTTTTTTGAGTATTTATGTTGTGGACGTCACTTTTCTTGTTATACTGGGACATAATGTTACTAAGTATATAGAAAGATGGTAGGGTAAGTATATTTATTTCTTTAAATAATTCACGAAGCGATTCACGGCAGCCTAGATTATAGATAGATCGGACTGCTCTTTTCTGTAATATGAAAATAGTACCTACATCAGCAGCCGAACCTCACAGGAATATGCCATAAGACATAATACTGTGAAAGTATGCAAAGTACACCAACCTAGCCATAGCTTCGTCAGTCAACTGGCTAATTTTCCTAACGGCAAATGTAGCAGAAGTCAGTTTGCCTGCAAGTGCCTCTATATAAGGTCCCCATTGCAATTTATAGTCTACTGTGATGCCCAGGAAGATAGTTGATGGAATCGGATGTAACGCTCTCCCGTCAAGTTTCACATTTGGACTAATGTGGGGTACATTTGAGGTGGAGAATTTAATACATTTGGTTTTTCCTGCGTTTAGGAGAAGATTATTAGCAGAAAACCAATTTGAAATGATATTAAGTTCTACAAGATCCCTGGCCTTCCTATCTACTTTAAATATATGGTCCATCTATTCATACACGAAATATTTTAAGGGATACATCTACAGGTGGTAAAGAAGCCATACAAAATTCAAAAATAAAAAACTAAGGATATATTCTTTTAAATTAAATAATTTAGATTTACTTGACTACACATAATAAATACTGGATCATTACTATTTTCTATGTCCATTACGCTAGTTTCTACGTAGTATTTATTGTCATTGAAGCGAGCAATTTTTTTTTCAAATTTATGCAAAATGTCTCGAGCATTATTACAATCATTATAATATTTACGTAAAATAAAATATGTACAAAAAAATTTTTTTTCGCTTTTTTTCTGCTTCTTTACCACCTATAGATGTATCCCTTATAATATTTCGTGTATGAATAGATAAACCTTATTATGTTTGGTATCGTGTATCCTTTATTATGTTTGTATGGTCGTTGATATATACAAGGAACAGAAAAGGGCCTAAAATAGATCCTTGGGGAACTCCCATTTTAACTAATGAGTCTACAGAAGTGACGTTACCAACAACCACCCTTTGTTCCCGATCCGACAAATATGAATTAACAAGATCTATAGATTTACCTCCGATTCCGTAGTATTTTAATTTCAGAAATAGCGTGCGGTGATCCACGCAATCAAACGCCTTGGAAAGATCACAGAACACTCCTACCGCATTCTGTCGTTTCGGGAATAAGGGCGCCTTGTCGGCGATGCTAGATAATGCTGCTAGTATCGGCTTGGGCCGATCTTTACCTTTTGGAAATGTGCGAACGTCTAGATATTGCGTATCCGACACCAACCGATGTTCTTTGACTGATGTCTACATTGGGTATTGTTTGAAATACGAGTACCAATTAAAGGGTATTAGAATGTCGGCATTGCTGACTAGTCGCCTTATTTCTAGTAGTAAATAAAATAAGGTGTGGCCCATTAGGAATACTGGATTCAATTTTTGAAATTAAAATAGAAAAATGTGTTTTGTTTGAGATTTTTTAATTAATTTATAAAGAAGAAAGATAGAGGTTAAGTACGGAATATGATGTCAGCCAAATGGCCGCTGCATTTGGGCTGGCATACCCTGATTCTTTGAAGAATACCATGTTTTCTTTTTCAAATTAGGTTTTTGTTGAATCCGACAGCATCCCATGTAGGGTCAATCTATGTCACCAATATTCCACGAGGTTTGAAGGATACAAGGATGTATGTAACTAAATAGGTGTTTACATATGTCAGGTGTAGACGAGGCGTCGTCCCAAGTGTGCGTGTGGGTGCGCTCCGTGACGTGTCCGCAGTGGGGCGCGCTGTGCCCCGCCTGCATGTCGCCGCTGGACGCCAGCGCTGCTCCCGCTGTCGCGCTCACCGCCTGCCAGCACATGCTGCACCTGCACTGCCTCAACAGGCAGCTGGAGCGGCTCCGAGCTAACCAGGTAGGTACAAGTGTGTGGGTGCGCTCCGTGACGTGTCCGCAGTGGGGCGCGCTGTGCCCCGCCTGCATGTCGCCGCTGGACGCCAGCGCTGCTCCCGCTGTCGCGCTCACCGCCTGCCAGCACATGCTGCACCTGCACTGCCTCAACAGGCAGCTGGAGCGGCTCCGAGCTAACCAGGTAGGTACAAGTGTGTGGGTGCGCTCCGTGACGTGTCCGCAGTGGGGCGCGCTGTGCCCCGCCTGCATGTCGCCGCTGGACGCCAGCGCTGCTCCCGCTGTCGCGCTCACCGCCTGCCAGCACATGCTGCACCTGCACTGCCTCAACAGGCAGCTGGAGCGGCTCCGAGCTAACCAGGTAGGTACAAGTGTGTGGGTGCGCTCCGTGACGTGTCCGCAGTGGGGCGCGCTGTGCCCCGCCTGCATGTCGCCGCTGGACGCCAGCGCTGCTCCCGCTGTCGCGCTCACCGCCTGCCAGCACATGCTGCACCTGCACTGCCTCAACAGGCAGCTGGAGCGGCTCCGAGCTAACCAGGTAGGTACAAGTGTGTGGGTGCGCTCCGTGACGTGTCCGCAGTGGGGCGCGCTGTGCCCCGCCTGCATGTCGCCGCTGGACGCCAGCGCTGCTCCCGCTGTCGCGCTCACCGCCTGCCAGCACATGCTGCACCTGCACTGCCTCAACAGGCAGCTGGAGCGGCTCCGAGCTAACCAGGTAGGTACAAGTGTGTGGGTGCGCTCCGTGACGTGTCCGCAGTGGGGCGCGCTGTGCCCCGCCTGCATGTCGCCGCTGGACGCCAGCGCTGCTCCCGCTGTCGCGCTCACCGCCTGCCAGCACATGCTGCACCTGCACTGCCTCAACAGGCAGCTGGAGCGGCTCCGAGCTAACCAGGTAGGTACAAGTGTGTGGGTGCGCTCCGTGACGTGTCCGCAGTGGGGCGCGCTGTGCCCCGCCTGCATGTCGCCGCTGGACGCCAGCGCTGCTCCCGCTGTCGCGCTCACCGCCTGCCAGCACATGCTGCACCTGCACTGCCTCAACAGGCAGCTGGAGCGGCTCCGAGCTAACCAGGTAGGTACAAGTGTGTGGGTGCGCTCCGTGACGTGTCCGCAGTGGGGCGCGCTGTGCCCCGCCTGCATGTCGCCGCTGGACGCCAGCGCTGCTCCCGCTGTCGCGCTCACCGCCTGCCAGCACATGCTGCACCTGCACTGCCTCAACAGGCAGCTGGAGCGGCTCCGAGCTAACCAGGTAGGTACAAGTGTGTGGGTGCGCTCCGTGACGTGTCCGCAGTGGGGCGCGCTGTGCCCCGCCTGCATGTCGCCGCTGGACGCCAGCGCTGCTCCCGCTGTCGCGCTCACCGCCTGCCAGCACATGCTGCACCTGCACTGCCTCAACAGGCAGCTGGAGCGGCTCCGAGCTAACCAGGTAGGTACAAGTGTGTGGGTGCGCTCCGTGACGTGTCCGCAGTGGGGCGCGCTGTGCCCCGCCTGCATGTCGCCGCTGGACGCCAGCGCTGCTCCCGCTGTCGCGCTCACCGCCTGCCAGCACATGCTGCACCTGCACTGCCTCAACAGGCAGCTGGAGCGGCTCCGAGCTAACCAGGTAGGTACAAGTGTGTGGGTGCGCTCCGTGACGTGTCCGCAGTGGGGCGCGCTGTGCCCCGCCTGCATGTCGCCGCTGGACGCCAGCGCTGCTCCCGCTGTCGCGCTCACCGCCTGCCAGCACATGCTGCACCTGCACTGCCTCAACAGGCAGCTGGAGCGGCTCCGAGCTAACCAGGTAGGTACAAGTGTGTGGGTGCGCTCCGTGACGTGTCCGCAGTGGGGCGCGCTGTGCCCCGCCTGCATGTCGCCGCTGGACGCCAGCGCTGCTCCCGCTGTCGCGCTCACCGCCTGCCAGCACATGCTGCACCTGCACTGCCTCAACAGGCAGCTGGAGCGGCTCCGAGCTAACCAGGTAGGTACAAGTGTGTGGGTGCGCTCCGTGACGTGTCCGCAGTGGGGCGCGCTGTGCCCCGCCTGCATGTCGCCGCTGGACGCCAGCGCTGCTCCCGCTGTCGCGCTCACCGCCTGCCAGCACATGCTGCACCTGCACTGCCTCAACAGGCAGCTGGAGCGGCTCCGAGCTAACCAGGTAGGTACAAGTGTGTGGGTGCGCTCCGTGACGTGTCCGCAGTGGGGCGCGCTGTGCCCCGCCTGCATGTCGCCGCTGGACGCCAGCGCTGCTCCCGCTGTCGCGCTCACCGCCTGCCAGCACATGCTGCACCTGCACTGCCTCAACAGGCAGCTGGAGCGGCTCCGAGCTAACCAGGTAGGTACAAGTGTGTGGGTGCGCTCCGTGACGTGTCCGCAGTGGGGCGCGCTGTGCCCCGCCTGCATGTCGCCGCTGGACGCCAGCGCTGCTCCCGCTGTCGCGCTCACCGCCTGCCAGCACATGCTGCACCTGCACTGCCTCAACAGGCAGCTGGAGCGGCTCCGAGCTAACCAGGTAGGTACAAGTGTGTGGGTGCGCTCCGTGACGTGTCCGCAGTGGGGCGCGCTGTGCCCCGCCTGCATGTCGCCGCTGGACGCCAGCGCTGCTCCCGCTGTCGCGCTCACCGCCTGCCAGCACATGCTGCACCTGCACTGCCTCAACAGGCAGCTGGAGCGGCTCCGAGCTAACCAGGTAGGTACAAGTGTGTGGGTGCGCTCCGTGACGTGTCCGCAGTGGGGCGCGCTGTGCCCCGCCTGCATGTCGCCGCTGGACGCCAGCGCTGCTCCCGCTGTCGCGCTCACCGCCTGCCAGCACATGCTGCACCTGCACTGCCTCAACAGGCAGCTGGAGCGGCTCCGAGCTAACCAGGTAGGTACAAGTGTGTGGGTGCGCTCCGTGACGTGTCCGCAGTGGGGCGCGCTGTGCCCCGCCTGCATGTCGCCGCTGGACGCCAGCGCTGCTCCCGCTGTCGCGCTCACCGCCTGCCAGCACATGCTGCACCTGCACTGCCTCAACAGGCAGCTGGAGCGGCTCCGAGCTAACCAGGTAGGTACAAGTGTGTGGGTGCGCTCCGTGACGTGTCCGCAGTGGGGCGCGCTGTGCCCCGCCTGCATGTCGCCGCTGGACGCCAGCGCTGCTCCCGCTGTCGCGCTCACCGCCTGCCAGCACATGCTGCACCTGCACTGCCTCAACAGGCAGCTGGAGCGGCTCCGAGCTAACCAGGTAGGTACAAGTGTGTGGGTGCGCTCCGTGACGTGTCCGCAGTGGGGCGCGCTGTGCCCCGCCTGCATGTCGCCGCTGGACGCCAGCGCTGCTCC
This sequence comes from Amphipyra tragopoginis, assembly GCA_905220435.1. Classification (NCBI taxonomy): domain Eukaryota; kingdom Metazoa; phylum Arthropoda; class Insecta; order Lepidoptera; family Noctuidae; genus Amphipyra; species Amphipyra tragopoginis. The sequence goes on along the minus strand of HG992006.1, from coordinate 27,175,449 downwards.
CGCTGTCGCGCTCACCGCCTGCCAGCACATGCTGCACCTGCACTGCCTCAACAGGCAGCTGGAGCGGCTCCGAGCTAACCAGGTAGGTACAAGTGTGTGGGTGCGCTCCGTGACGTGTCCGCAGTGGGGCGCGCTGTGCCCCGCCTGCATGTCGCCGCTGGACGCCAGCGCTGCTCCCGCTGTCGCGCTCACCGCCTGCCAGCACATGCTGCACCTGCACTGCCTCAACAGGCAGCTGGAGCGGCTCCGAGCTAACCAGGTAGGTACAAGTGTGTGGGTGCGCTCCGTGACGTGTCCGCAGTGGGGCGCGCTGTGCCCCGCCTGCATGTCGCCGCTGGACGCCAGCGCTGCTCCCGCTGTCGCGCTCACCGCCTGCCAGCACATGCTGCACCTGCACTGCCTCAACAGGCAGCTGGAGCGGCTCCGAGCTAACCAGGTAGGTACAAGTGTGTGGGTGCGCTCCGTGACGTGTCCGCAGTGGGGCGCGCTGTGCCCCGCCTGCATGTCGCCGCTGGACGCCAGCGCTGCTCCCGCTGTCGCGCTCACCGCCTGCCAGCACATGCTGCACCTGCACTGCCTCAACAGGCAGCTGGAGCGGCTCCGAGCTAACCAGGTAGGTACAAGTGTGTGGGTGCGCTCCGTGACGTGTCCGCAGTGGGGCGCGCTGTGCCCCGCCTGCATGTCGCCGCTGGACGCCAGCGCTGCTCCCGCTGTCGCGCTCACCGCCTGCCAGCACATGCTGCACCTGCACTGCCTCAACAGGCAGCTGGAGCGGCTCCGAGCTAACCAGGTAGGTACAAGTGTGTGGGTGCGCTCCGTGACGTGTCCGCAGTGGGGCGCGCTGTGCCCCGCCTGCATGTCGCCGCTGGACGCCAGCGCTGCTCCCGCTGTCGCGCTCACCGCCTGCCAGCACATGCTGCACCTGCACTGCCTCAACAGGCAGCTGGAGCGGCTCCGAGCTAACCAGGTAGGTACAAGTGTGTGGGTGCGCTCCGTGACGTGTCCGCAGTGGGGCGCGCTGTGCCCCGCCTGCATGTCGCCGCTGGACGCCAGCGCTGCTCCCGCTGTCGCGCTCACCGCCTGCCAGCACATGCTGCACCTGCACTGCCTCAACAGGCAGCTGGAGCGGCTCCGAGCTAACCAGGTAGGTACAAGTGTGTGGGTGCGCTCCGTGACGTGTCCGCAGTGGGGCGCGCTGTGCCCCGCCTGCATGTCGCCGCTGGACGCCAGCGCTGCTCCCGCTGTCGCGCTCACCGCCTGCCAGCACATGCTGCACCTGCACTGCCTCAACAGGCAGCTGGAGCGGCTCCGAGCTAACCAGGTAGGTACAAGTGTGTGGGTGCGCTCCGTGACGTGTCCGCAGTGGGGCGCGCTGTGCCCCGCCTGCATGTCGCCGCTGGACGCCAGCGCTGCTCCCGCTGTCGCGCTCACCGCCTGCCAGCACATGCTGCACCTGCACTGCCTCAACAGGCAGCTGGAGCGGCTCCGAGCTAACCAGGTAGGTACAAGTGTGTGGGTGCGCTCCGTGACGTGTCCGCAGTGGGGCGCGCTGTGCCCCGCCTGCATGTCGCCGCTGGACGCCAGCGCTGCTCCCGCTGTCGCGCTCACCGCCTGCCAGCACATGCTGCACCTGCACTGCCTCAACAGGCAGCTGGAGCGGCTCCGAGCTAACCAGGTAGGTACAAGTGTGTGGGTGCGCTCCGTGACGTGTCCGCAGTGGGGCGCGCTGTGCCCCGCCTGCATGTCGCCGCTGGACGCCAGCGCTGCTCCCGCTGTCGCGCTCACCGCCTGCCAGCACATGCTGCACCTGCACTGCCTCAACAGGCAGCTGGAGCGGCTCCGAGCTAACCAGGTAGGTACAAGTGTGTGGGTGCGCTCCGTGACGTGTCCGCAGTGGGGCGCGCTGTGCCCCGCCTGCATGTCGCCGCTGGACGCCAGCGCTGCTCCCGCTGTCGCGCTCACCGCCTGCCAGCACATGCTGCACCTGCACTGCCTCAACAGGCAGCTGGAGCGGCTCCGAGCTAACCAGGTAGGTACAAGTGTGTGGGTGCGCTCCGTGACGTGTCCGCAGTGGGGCGCGCTGTGCCCCGCCTGCATGTCGCCGCTGGACGCCAGCGCTGCTCCCGCTGTCGCGCTCACCGCCTGCCAGCACATGCTGCACCTGCACTGCCTCAACAGGCAGCTGGAGCGGCTCCGAGCTAACCAGGTAGGTACAAGTGTGTGGGTGCGCTCCGTGACGTGTCCGCAGTGGGGCGCGCTGTGCCCCGCCTGCATGTCGCCGCTGGACGCCAGCGCTGCTCCCGCTGTCGCGCTCACCGCCTGCCAGCACATGCTGCACCTGCACTGCCTCAACAGGCAGCTGGAGCGGCTCCGAGCTAACCAGGTAGGTACAAGTGTGTGGGTGCGCTCCGTGACGTGTCCGCAGTGGGGCGCGCTGTGCCCCGCCTGCATGTCGCCGCTGGACGCCAGCGCTGCTCCCGCTGTCGCGCTCACCGCCTGCCAGCACATGCTGCACCTGCACTGCCTCAACAGGCAGCTGGAGCGGCTCCGAGCTAACCAGGTAGGTACAAGTGTGTGGGTGCGCTCCGTGACGTGTCCGCAGTGGGGCGCGCTGTGCCCCGCCTGCATGTCGCCGCTGGACGCCAGCGCTGCTCCCGCTGTCGCGCTCACCGCCTGCCAGCACATGCTGCACCTGCACTGCCTCAACAGGCAGCTGGAGCGGCTCCGAGCTAACCAGGTAGGTACAAGTGTGTGGGTGCGCTCCGTGACGTGTCCGCAGTGGGGCGCGCTGTGCCCCGCCTGCATGTCGCCGCTGGACGCCAGCGCTGCTCCCGCTGTCGCGCTCACCGCCTGCCAGCACATGCTGCACCTGCACTGCCTCAACAGGCAGCTGGAGCGGCTCCGAGCTAACCAGGTAGGTACAAGTGTGTGGGTGCGCTCCGTGACGTGTCCGCAGTGGGGCGCGCTGTGCCCCGCCTGCATGTCGCCGCTGGACGCCAGCGCTGCTCCCGCTGTCGCGCTCACCGCCTGCCAGCACATGCTGCACCTGCACTGCCTCAACAGGCAGCTGGAGCGGCTCCGAGCTAACCAGGTAGGTACAAGTGTGTGGGTGCGCTCCGTGACGTGTCCGCAGTGGGGCGCGCTGTGCCCCGCCTGCATGTCGCCGCTGGACGCCAGCGCTGCTCCCGCTGTCGCGCTCACCGCCTGCCAGCACATGCTGCACCTGCACTGCCTCAACAGGCAGCTGGAGCGGCTCCGAGCTAACCAGGTAGGTACAAGTGTGTGGGTGCGCTCCGTGACGTGTCCGCAGTGGGGCGCGCTGTGCCCCGCCTGCATGTCGCCGCTGGACGCCAGCGCTGCTCCCGCTGTCGCGCTCACCGCCTGCCAGCACATGCTGCACCTGCACTGCCTCAACAGGCAGCTGGAGCGGCTCCGAGCTAACCAGGTAGGTACAAGTGTGTGGGTGCGCTCCGTGACGTGTCCGCAGTGGGGCGCGCTGTGCCCCGCCTGCATGTCGCCGCTGGACGCCAGCGCTGCTCCCGCTGTCGCGCTCACCGCCTGCCAGCACATGCTGCACCTGCACTGCCTCAACAGGCAGCTGGAGCGGCTCCGAGCTAACCAGGTAGGTACAAGTGTGTGGGTGCGCTCCGTGACGTGTCCGCAGTGGGGCGCGCTGTGCCCCGCCTGCATGTCGCCGCTGGACGCCAGCGCTGCTCCCGCTGTCGCGCTCACCGCCTGCCAGCACATGCTGCACCTGCACTGCCTCAACAGGCAGCTGGAGCGGCTCCGAGCTAACCAGGTAGGTACAAGTGTGTGGGTGCGCTCCGTGACGTGTCCGCAGTGGGGCGCGCTGTGCCCCGCCTGCATGTCGCCGCTGGACGCCAGCGCTGCTCCCGCTGTCGCGCTCACCGCCTGCCAGCACATGCTGCACCTGCACTGCCTCAACAGGCAGCTGGAGCGGCTCCGAGCTAACCAGGTAGGTACAAGTGTGTGGGTGCGCTCCGTGACGTGTCCGCAGTGGGGCGCGCTGTGCCCCGCCTGCATGTCGCCGCTGGACGCCAGCGCTGCTCCCGCTGTCGCGCTCACCGCCTGCCAGCACATGCTGCACCTGCACTGCCTCAACAGGCAGCTGGAGCGGCTCCGAGCTAACCAGGTAGGTACAAGTGTGTGGGTGCGCTCCGTGACGTGTCCGCAGTGGGGCGCGCTGTGCCCCGCCTGCATGTCGCCGCTGGACGCCAGCGCTGCTCCCGCTGTCGCGCTCACCGCCTGCCAGCACATGCTGCACCTGCACTGCCTCAACAGGCAGCTGGAGCGGCTCCGAGCTAACCAGGTAGGTACAAGTGTGTGGGTGCGCTCCGTGACGTGTCCGCAGTGGGGCGCGCTGTGCCCCGCCTGCATGTCGCCGCTGGACGCCAGCGCTGCTCCCGCTGTCGCGCTCACCGCCTGCCAGCACATGCTGCACCTGCACTGCCTCAACAGGCAGCTGGAGCGGCTCCGAGCTAACCAGGTAGGTACAAGTGTGTGGGTGCGCTCCGTGACGTGTCCGCAGTGGGGCGCGCTGTGCCCCGCCTGCATGTCGCCGCTGGACGCCAGCGCTGCTCCCGCTGTCGCGCTCACCGCCTGCCAGCACATGCTGCACCTGCACTGCCTCAACAGGCAGCTGGAGCGGCTCCGAGCTAACCAGGTAGGTACAAGTGTGTGGGTGCGCTCCGTGACGTGTCCGCAGTGGGGCGCGCTGTGCCCCGCCTGCATGTCGCCGCTGGACGCCAGCGCTGCTCCCGCTGTCGCGCTCACCGCCTGCCAGCACATGCTGCACCTGCACTGCCTCAACAGGCAGCTGGAGCGGCTCCGAGCTAACCAGGTAGGTACAAGTGTGTGGGTGCGCTCCGTGACGTGTCCGCAGTGGGGCGCGCTGTGCCCCGCCTGCATGTCGCCGCTGGACGCCAGCGCTGCTCCCGCTGTCGCGCTCACCGCCTGCCAGCACATGCTGCACCTGCACTGCCTCAACAGGCAGCTGGAGCGGCTCCGAGCTAACCAGGTAGGTACAAGTGTGTGGGTGCGCTCCGTGACGTGTCCGCAGTGGGGCGCGCTGTGCCCCGCCTGCATGTCGCCGCTGGACGCCAGCGCTGCTCCCGCTGTCGCGCTCACCGCCTGCCAGCACATGCTGCACCTGCACTGCCTCAACAGGCAGCTGGAGCGGCTCCGAGCTAACCAGGTAGGTACAAGTGTGTGGGTGCGCTCCGTGACGTGTCCGCAGTGGGGCGCGCTGTGCCCCGCCTGCATGTCGCCGCTGGACGCCAGCGCTGCTCCCGCTGTCGCGCTCACCGCCTGCCAGCACATGCTGCACCTGCACTGCCTCAACAGGCAGCTGGAGCGGCTCCGAGCTAACCAGGTAGGTACAAGTGTGTGGGTGCGCTCCGTGACGTGTCCGCAGTGGGGCGCGCTGTGCCCCGCCTGCATGTCGCCGCTGGACGCCAGCGCTGCTCCCGCTGTCGCGCTCACCGCCTGCCAGCACATGCTGCACCTGCACTGCCTCAACAGGCAGCTGGAGCGGCTCCGAGCTAACCAGGTAGGTACAAGTGTGTGGGTGCGCTCCGTGACGTGTCCGCAGTGGGGCGCGCTGTGCCCCGCCTGCATGTCGCCGCTGGACGCCAGCGCTGCTCCCGCTGTCGCGCTCACCGCCTGCCAGCACATGCTGCACCTGCACTGCCTCAACAGGCAGCTGGAGCGGCTCCGAGCTAACCAGGTAGGTACAAGTGTGTGGGTGCGCTCCGTGACGTGTCCGCAGTGGGGCGCGCTGTGCCCCGCCTGCATGTCGCCGCTGGACGCCAGCGCTGCTCCCGCTGTCGCGCTCACCGCCTGCCAGCACATGCTGCACCTGCACTGCCTCAACAGGCAGCTGGAGCGGCTCCGAGCTAACCAGGTAGGTACAAGTGTGTGGGTGCGCTCCGTGACGTGTCCGCAGTGGGGCGCGCTGTGCCCCGCCTGCATGTCGCCGCTGGACGCCAGCGCTGCTCCCGCTGTCGCGCTCACCGCCTGCCAGCACATGCTGCACCTGCACTGCCTCAACAGGCAGCTGGAGCGGCTCCGAGCTAACCAGGTAGGTACAAGTGTGTGGGTGCGCTCCGTGACGTGTCCGCAGTGGGGCGCGCTGTGCCCCGCCTGCATGTCGCCGCTGGACGCCAGCGCTGCTCCCGCTGTCGCGCTCACCGCCTGCCAGCACATGCTGCACCTGCACTGCCTCAACAGGCAGCTGGAGCGGCTCCGAGCTAACCAGGTAGGTACAAGTGTGTGGGTGCGCTCCGTGACGTGTCCGCAGTGGGGCGCGCTGTGCCCCGCCTGCATGTCGCCGCTGGACGCCAGCGCTGCTCCCGCTGTCGCGCTCACCGCCTGCCAGCACATGCTGCACCTGCACTGCCTCAACAGGCAGCTGGAGCGGCTCCGAGCTAACCAGGTAGGTACAAGTGTGTGGGTGCGCTCCGTGACGTGTCCGCAGTGGGGCGCGCTGTGCCCCGCCTGCATGTCGCCGCTGGACGCCAGCGCTGCT